>JBAJHW010000004.1:223949654-224482154 GCA_037013535.1 Intellagama lesueurii | reverse complement strand
TTTATTGTTATTATCTTACTTTGACCTTGTTCTGTTAGCCACCCAGAGTAGTGGCTCTGTTACTAGTTGGGTGGGATCAATCAATCAATCAATCAATCAATCAGCATTTGCATATTTTATGCAGCCTTATATCCTCCTTTATATTCTGTTCGCACATGCTATTCCTTTTTCTGGTACTGCAAAAGTGGACATTCTATTCTGTGCAGGTGCACCATTTTACTTCCTTTCAATACAAGTCTAGAAAACAAATCTTGAAAAGCAAAGCTCTTTTTGTAGGTGGCAAGAGTTGCCCCTTTACTACCACATACTTTAACTTAGATCAAATTTTGATCACAGGATCTAGCATTATCATCACTGACTTCCAAAAAGGAATCTACCTAAAACTGTGATCTTTCTTACACAAAGGGAGCCAGCAAAGCCCATGATTCATCCCTTGCATGTACAGGCAACTTCATGGAATGCCTGCAGAAGACATAATCTTCAGGGTTAAGGAGAAATGTCAAGTCTGTTAGCACTGATGTCCTTGCTTTTCCCAAATCCAAACCGTGCCAATTCTGTGCAGTTTTTTAGTGAGAAAATATTTATATTTTGTGTATGTTTTTCAAATGGATGCATTAATGAACACGTCCTAAATTGACTAAAGCATGTTTATGTTCTTTATATATATAAAGAAGTTTGCAGAAGTTTCAGTGCACACACACCCAAAATATATATACAGGGTCACCCCCCCCCAAATATGCACATTTTGTTAAATACATTTTGCGTGTGTGTGCACTGAAACTTCTGAAAGCATAGGAATGAACCAGTTTCCAGATGCAAACTGCATCTGGGTCTGTGGTCAGTCTGGGAGCTGCAGAATTGACTAAAACGATGTATAGATGTGAAAGTTGGACAGTGAAGAAAGCAGACTTGGAAAACAGATTCATTTGAAATGTGGTGTTGGAGGAGAGTTTTACAGATATTAAGCACCACCAAAAATGGCTTCTAGATCACTTTGAGTCCCAAGTTCTCATTAGAAGTTAAAATCGCTGAGGCTATTGTACTTTGGGCTTATTAAGGGCAGGAAAGGACAATAATGCTAGGAAAAGTAGAGGGGGGTAAGAAAAGAGGAAGGCCTAACATGAGAGAGCTCGATTCAATAAAGGAAAACACAGCCCTTCGTCTGCAAGACACGAGCATAGCTACTGACAGGACCTTTTGGAAGTCATTACTTCATAGGGTTGCAATAAGATAGAAGCAACTTGATGGCATGTAACAACAGCAACACAATTTGAATGAAACAAATTTCTCACACACCTCTAGTCTGTTACAAGTGTGATGGAGACAGCTATACCAACCCACTCCTTTGCTACATTGCTGACACCCTGGGGGCAAGCTACAAGTGTCATCCCCGACAATCTTGCAAACAATTAAGAAAGAGAAAAACTGTACATTGTCTATGAAATGACAAAATACCTCTGCTCTAGGTCCTTGACAAATACACAGGAGATGAAACTGAATCACACAAAGAGTCATTCACCTCTCTCTCGGTCATTAAAGGATTAAAAGAACAGCTGATGTGATCCTTTACTCTCCTTGTGCAAATCCAGCCCCCTTGTTGTATCCAGAGGCTGCAGGTTTAAAATCCCCGAGCTGCCAGTTCAGAGGGGATTAGAGATCACTGTCACGTCTGAAATGTCTGGCTCGCAATGAAATGATCGTTTGTGAGGTAGGTTTACAAAGGCATTTCCAACCTGTGCAGGAGAACAACAGGGGGTGGGGGAGTGGACGCATCTGTACAGTCCCGATCAAATTCAATTACAGCTGCAGAAGTGACACTTGCAACCTGGTGACCTGCCTCCGCTAGCCTGCCCCATGTGTATGCCAGCCTCTAAGAGAAGAAGGACCACCAATGTCCTATACGCGAGTCACTCGTGGGCAGCAGACAAAACATCATCCTCGGGTTAAATGTTCAAAGTCGGAATGTTTCCATGCAAAAATGCAAACATAATAACAGGTTTCCCCCCCCCCCCAAGACATGAATGCAAACAGGGGTGTTAGTGCATTGACAGTTACCGCTCTTGAAACGGCTCCTGGTTGCTAGAAAGCACCTGTAGCGACAGACACAAAAGTTCCCAAATTTGTAAAGACAAAGGGGGGGGGGGGGGAACACTATTGTTGTTGTTTTAGTTCAGAAAAAGAAAACTGGAAAATTTGAATCATTTTATTTATTTATTTATTTATTTATTTATATGTTTGTTTGTTCATTTATTTATTTATTTATTTATTTATTTATTTATTTATTTATTTATTTATTTATTCATAGGCCGTTATAGGTCACTTCTCTGTTTGCAAAATACATGGAGTACTCATTTATATTCCAAGCTTATACTAATTTTACTGCTTTAGCATATGAAATTGTACTGTTTAGAATATTTATGGATATTTAGAATATTTATGAAATTTTAAAATATTAAAGCCTTAGCTCTCAACAAACAAAACTGTGAATATGCTGTATGCAAAAGACAGCGCTGTGATTCATAGCTACACCCTATGCATTTCATTCCATAGGTACAGAAGCCGACTCCAAATGCTCCTTCCAAACGGATGGCAGCCCATGCTAGGTGCAGAGATACCTCTTGGACTCGGCACCTGATATGTTTTCAGAACTTGTTCTCTGTAGACTGCCTTGCATGCAGATCGTCACACAAGGCAGTTGCCGGCCTTTTGACTGAATACAGCCTTGCCTTGAAAAAGCATTTCACTCATTTCAGAAGCAAAAACATATATATTGGTATGCTTTCATGGAACACTGGAAATTTGGTGGGTTTTTTTTGAAGGGGGTCTAAAACTTTTGTGAAAATATTTATGCAACCTTTTTTCTCCCAGTTTCAGTTCAGTTTTTTTTTCCGCCCGGGTCTTCACGTTTCTACATATAGTGATCTGGGCAATGTTCCCTCTAAGGTGTGTGCCTGCACATGCAACTCTACCCCCCTCTGTGCAGGGCTCCTCTCCTTCTGTGTATCCACAGTGATCATTTTCAGCCCCTTTGCTTCTGGTTGCAATGGAACCTCACGCGGGGGGGGGTGGAGTTGCGTGGGCAGGGGCTCCCAGCGGAGCTGAAAATATTAGAGGGAATATGGATCTGGGCTCAGCTGGGGAAAGGAGGGAAGCATTTTAACACATCTCTCTATCTCTTGTGGTCAGGGTTATCTATCAGAAAACATCTGGATCATTTTCCAATAATTTTATCCTGGTTTGCTGGGGATGCTTTAAGACGGGAGTGGGGATTTTTTTTTTTAATGCTGAAGCCTAGCTGAAGACTATTATCCCTTAGGTGAAATGTATACTGGATGAGGATATCACAAGCCAATGGAAGGCAGGATCAGACATGGCAGTGGGTGGAGTCTAAGCAGACTCCACCCACCGGGAGGCCAGAACTGGAATTAGAAGTGGGTGGGATATATAACACAGCATGATTATATAGTGAGTGTTCTCTCTTTCTGTCGACAGCCATAATCAAGCATTGATAAAAAAGTTAATCTGAAAGTGTGAGCAGGGAGAGAGTTTTCGCTCTGCCCTCTGCCTGCTCACACTTCTGTCTCCACGGGAAGAGGGACTGTCTGAAGAGGAAAGCTTCTGCTACATGTGGTGTTGCTCCACATAATTAAAGATACTGGGGGGAGGAGAGGGGTTCCTTATCATATGGGAAAGTATTCACATATACCAGAAGGCCTCCTCCTTGGACTGTTCTTGCTCACACTTTCAAATAAACCCTTTTCTAAATGCCTAAACAGGTCTTCTCTCTCTCCCCTGTATCTCTGCAGGTTACACAAAATTAAGTTTTTCAAACATTTTCACTGTTTAACTCTCATACATTCTGGGAGTTACGCCATGATTGTGATGCCAAAGTAGAATTACTATCTTTCCTGCCTCATATTTAGTATCTATGTTGCAGGTAAGTACAACATGCTCCACTCCATTTTAGAAATAGCTGGGTCTATAACATTTGAGCAGATGGGAAGAATTTGGTCTTAGTTCATTCTGAAGAGCTTTCCAAAATATATGACCTTTCCTTGTTTTAAGTTTTGAACTAAGTATGTTATATGAATTCCCCAGTAACTTTTACCAGCTGCCTAGAAACACAGAGCGCAGACGAAAGTAGGCTTTGGGGTACATCCAAAGTAGATTCTTCAGCCTTGGTGTCAAGCTTTACAGTGTGTGTGACAGACACACATACTACCACTAATACTGTTGCATCAAGTGAAACATCGCATCTGCCTTTGATACAGTATTTTGTCTTGTATATTTTGTAAATGATATTGTATATTTTGTATATACAAAATGATACTGTGTACTTAATAGTACCACTCTATTCTGCATTGGTTAGATCTCACCTGGAATACTGTGTCAAGTTCTGGACCACAGTTTAAGAAGGATATCAACAAAATGGAACATGTTCAGAGAAGGGCAACCAGGCCCATAAAGGGTTTGGAAACCAAGCCCTGCAAGGAGTCACTGAGGGAGCTTGGCATGTTTAGTCTTGTGAAGAGAAGAAAGAGAGATGATACAATAGTAATCTTCAAATGTTTGAAAGCCTGTCCTGTGGAAGATGGAACAAGCTGATTTTCAGCAGTTCTAGAGGATATGACCCAAAGTAATGGACTTAAGCTACAAAAGCAGGACAGTTCAACTCAACCTTAGGAAGAACTTCCTACTAGTAAGAGCTGTTTGATGTGGACTAGAGGGGTTAAAACCGAGGTTGAATTACCACATGTCAGGGATGCTTTAGGAAGGGCGTTGGGCATGATGCCCCTGTAGTCCCTTCCAACCCAAGTCTTCCATGACTATTCTATTATTTATATGTATTCATCTTCCTGGTTGGACAGTGTCATCGAAGCTACCAACATGAATTTGACCAAACTCTGGGAGGCAGTGGAAGAGAGGAGGGCCTGGCGTGCTCTGGTCCATGGGGTCACGAAGAGTCGGACATGACTTAACAACTAAACAACAAAAATTCATCTTCCACTTTATCACCCCTCCCTGTAACACAAATAATCATCTAAAAATGGTCTTTAACTGATTTTAGACTGGGGGCAGAAGAGTGAACAAAATGGGGAAAAAATAAGAGGACTGTGCTTCCCAGGATTCCTTTCCCATCTCTGGGTGCGAGTTAGAGATGTCACAAGTGCCAGTTCAGAGGTGTTCTCAACACATGGCTTTTGCCCCATTAAAGCTGAAACATTTTACAAATGTTTGTCGATCTATGAGACTAAACAAAGGATATTTGTTTACAGAAGAGCAGAGATAGGATCAAATTGCCTCTGCCACTCTTAAAATATGATAACTGTCTTTGCCCAAACATTCAAAGGCAATATCCCCTGAAAGTGGTGTAGATATCAGAGACAAAATCAAATAAACTCAAACTCATGGCCAGTCTCTTATAATGGATACTGCAGCGAGACTCACACACAGCCCACCCCATTAAAAATATCCTGGAAGAATTTTTTAAAAGCACTCCTGAATGCTACTCTAATGAAGCATAAAGGTTTGTCATATACTAATGATGCATAAATGAAATTTTGCTTCCTGTGAAAGGTACAACAAACTCTTGCCGAGGGAGAGGCAGAAATAAAAGATGTCTCCAATAGTGAAAGGAAGAAAAAAAAAAACGGGACAGGAGCATCTTGAGTTGGCAATGAAATTACAATGAAAATGTCTTAATCATGCATTTTGATCATGTAACTAAACACTAGAGCTGCAATCTTACGTTTATGTATGTGTTATGTGATGTCAAGTCCAAACCAACTTATAAGGACCCTAACAGGTTTTTCAATGTGAGATATTTAAGGAGTGGTTTTACCAGTGCCACTCCCACACTGAGTCTCCATGCCTGAGAGAGGATTCGAAACCAGGTTCTAGTCCATCACTCTATCCACTAAACCACACTGGGATTTTTATGTGTATATATCTGGAAGTAAGGCCACTGAACTTAGTGAGACATACTTCCAAGTAAATATGCAGCAAGTTCTGCTCTAGATTATACTAATGTAAATGTTTTGAAACACCATAGGACTTCGTATCTAGTAGGATTATTCTCCCTTTTATCTAACCTTCACTAGATTTGATAAATATGTTCATTGACAGGAAGGTGCCATGGTGAATCTAACACAGCTTCACCAGGCTGTGTTACTTGGGATGTGCTAGGCTACAACATCCATCATCCCAAGCCACGATGGGCACTGGTTGCACCACATGGGAATGACAGAGTTTCCAGAAGGCATCAGGTTGAGGAAGGTTAAGGAATTGAGTGATACATTACACAAACAGGTATTTATGTATGTATGTATGTTTTTCTTATGTGCCATCAAATCACTTCCAACTTATAGTGACTTTCTGAACTATTTACCTCTAAAGGTTATTATCATTAAGAGCTCTTCTCAAGTCTTGCAAAAAAATTTTTTTAAAGGTTATGGATACCTTTATTAGGTCATTCCATAACATGTTAGGTCTTCCTCTTTTACTACTGCCTTCACCCTTTCCTAGCATTATCATCTTTTCCAGTGATTCTTGTCTTCTCGTGATGTGCCCAAAGTACAATAGTCAATTTAGCTTCTAGTGAAAGCTCAGGCTTGATTTGCTCTGGAACTCACCTATCTCTCTTTCTGGCAGGCCATCTGTAAATCTCTTCTAGCACCACATTTTTAATGAACTGATTTTAAGATAGATATATTTATATAAAATATACTGATATCTGCCAAAATCCTATTGCAGGCATAGCATAAATGGTGCAACTTTCATGGGCAAATTGCTATAAGTTATGAAGTCAGTGAAGACATGATCTCTTGCGTATTGAGTCACACAACTCATATCAAGTAACACAAATCAAGTCACAGGATTTTGGCCATGGCTATATCTTAGAAGCCTCTTTTTTTTTTTTTTTTTTAACAAGGCAATGGTATGTGTGTGAAAACTGCTGGAGCAATTATGATCTCCATTTCTGCTTCTTGATGTTGAACAGTGTATTTCCATGGAAAAATCCTCCTGCCAATCAGAATCATACCAGGTTTCAATTGTATGGAAATCTGTTCAGTGGTAACAATCATTCTTTTTAAAGGGTCCTGACATTTCACACACCACCACTCTCAGTCACACTAACAATTTTAAGATATTAGCAATAAATCCAAAGGGTGGGCAAAATACAGCCCTCCAGTTGCCATTGGATTACAACTCTCAGCATTCCTCACCATTAGGTGTATTGGCAAGGGCTGATAGTCCACCAGCACCTGGAAACCCTCATTTTGCCCATTCCTGAGCAAAATACATGTGCGCAGGGAATAGATTTATGATACATCATTATAAATACCCACAAGATACATGTAACAATGGGCTCAAACTACAGGAAGCCAGATTTAGGCTGGGTATCAGGAAAAACATCTTAACTGTTAGAGCAGTACGATAATGGAATCAATTATCTCGGGAGGTGGTGAGTGTTTCAATGCTGGAGGCGTACAAGAGAAAACTGGACATACATCTGTCAGATCAGCTTTGACTTGGATTCCTGAACTGAGCAGGAGTTGGACTTGATGGCCTTATAGGCCCCTTCCAACTTAATTATTCTATGATTTTATGACCGAGAGCAATACAACCAGTGACATAGACTGGGAGGAGCAAGACTGAAATCCCAAAATCTGCAGATTTTGAATCCATTCTTACAAAAATGGTTCAAGCTGGATCAGGAAGTGTTTGAACTCTCTCAGGCTAAATTATCCCAGCTAAAGAGACTTGGACAGGAAGGTTACACCTAGATGCCAAGGTGATGGGCACTTTAGAAATGAGATTGATTAGATAGATTAGATAGAAAGACAAGTCTAAATGTCCTACTGAGCACTCATTTGTCTGACAGCCTGGAAAATGCCAGCATTCCCAGGATTCAGGTGGAAACAGAAAATTGCATTTCCACTGTAAAATGCACAATGCACCTTGATAATGTCAGCTGTACTATGTAAAAGCAAAGCAGTTAGGTCCCAGAGCAATCTGAAATACAATCAAAAAAACAAAACAGTCCCTGCCCAGCGGATCCACAAAAAGCTCTTGAGTTGCTCCTTAAAAAAAAAAAAAAAAGCCTCTCAATATCAACGATTCAGCAAACTGATGTGACCTGTACACACTCTGGCACACTAATTTTTCTCTGCCAAAATGCTCTTCTGTCCACCTCACACTGTTGTTGTGCTAACATATTTTTCTTCATGGTATCTAACTCTTCTATCTTTGCCGACCTGTCAAGCTGTGAGGTTTCTTTCCTCCCCCTCCGCCCCAAAAAGAAACAAGGGGGGAGAAGGAAACAATATTATTTCCTTTGTTTTTAAGACAACAAAAGAGAAGGAGAAGCGGTGAAGGAGAAGGTACAGGTTAAACACACCGAAACACACAAGTATATTGGGTAAATGTACACATAAAATGTATGACACTGATACTAAGTCCAAACTAAGTCTATCTGGCTTTCTTCCTTCCCTACTGTGTCCTTGTTGTCACATTATGTCGAGTTGCTTTACTTATGGTGATCCTAAGGGTTTTTTTTTTAGGGTACCCAGTGTGGCGTAGTGGATAGAATAATTAACTAGGACTCAGGGGACCTGAGTTCAATTCCTAGGCTCTGCCATGGAAACTCACTGGAGGATGGAACTGGTAAAACCACTCCTTAAATACCTCACTTATCTTGAAAACACTATTAGCATCACTGTAAATCAATTCTGACTTGACGGTACATAACAATAACAAAAACAAAAACGAGAGCTTTTAGAGGTATGTGCAATGTTCACAGAGTGGTTTACTACTCTGAGATCCTAACAGAGTGCCCACAGCTGAGCTGGGATTTGATCCCAGGTTTCCTGAATCCATCACTCTACCCACTACACCACGCTGGCTCTCTGTTAGCAATAGCAGGAAAAAAGCAGATTATCTCAAATCCAGGGAAAAGCCTCTCCTATACCTCCCAGTCAATGGATCAGCCGAACTGGAGGGGAAAGTGGGTGAGGTCCTTCTGAATTTGGTGGCCACATAAGGTGTGGCTGTGGACCGCAGGTTGTACATGTTTGGTGGACAATCTGCTATTTGAACTGCCTTAATTTGCACTTATGACTTGAATTTGTTATAGAACTGTATATACATTGAACTGTATATGAAAGTTTGTCTAGCCCAAGTCAAGTTTAAAGATAAAAGAACCACAAGAAGGGCGAGCAAACAGAAGCCTGGAAGTTGTCCATCAACAATTAGTGCATAGACAGCAGACCAGCAAAACCACAGGTCACTCAGTTACAGTCATCTACCCTTCAGTAAAACGCACAATCTTCCTGTTTAAATTAAAATAATTAGGCCACGCCCTAACTCATCTCTACTGGAAAATATCCACTGAATGAATGGAACCTGCTCAATCAAACCTTAACAACTGAATTTTGCCCCTTATTTTTACATGTGACCCTATGCAGCAAAATTAATATAAGCAAAATTTGTACAAATTGGTGTCCTGTTTTTTCCTCTCTTTTTTGGTGATGCAGGTGGCCACTACAGAAGTAACTCTGGTATATTTCACACTTTGAATTGATTAGCACATACCAAGTTGATTTGGTATAATTACCTCACTTTCAGATACAGATCCATCTTTCCTTTACTTAGCAGTGAATGCAAAAGATAGAATATTAGGAATGTAGAAGTCATGGTCACCAACCAATTTAGGTGTTTCTTCTACAGGAAGGAGCACAGCACACCAACTTTCTGTTTTTTGTTTTGGTAGTTTTTTGGTGTGTTTTCTGCAGTACACATTAACTCCTTTTGAGATGGGTCTATATTAGAAATGGGCACACATCGCTGGTTCCGTGGTCTGTGCTGGTTCATTGAGCGGCCAAACAGGTGTTTGGTGCTTCAAAGCTCTGTCTCCTCTAGCAGGCCCTTACTCAGAGGCAGGGCATGGAGGAGATGCAGGAGGGAAGCCAGGCCACTGCCTCCAAGTGAGTGCCCGCTAAAAGAGGCAGGGCTTTTAAGTGCCAAACACTTCTTTGGCCACTAAACAAACTGGCATGAACTCTGAACTGGCGGTTCGTGCCCATCTCTAATCTACATGCCTTAAACTTCGGCATCACCCAAACACCAAACCGTGCTTTAAAAACTCATTTCAGAGTTGTCTCACCCCTCATGGCTCATGTGAAAGGTATGTATTGGGCAAAAGCATTTCCGATTAACCTTTATCTTGACAGACCTCTAGTTTTCCATTAGAACACTTTTTTTCTGTTTACATGAAGGAACACTGAATCATGTGAAGGAACCTACATCTGTGGTCTAAAGCAGATCTGTGAAGGAGAATTACTTTTGCAGCGTGGATTTAAATTTAAATCAAATTAATTTAAATCACAATTTAAATTTAAAAATTGAATTTTTTTAACAATTTAAATTAAAAAATCAGATTTTTAAAATTTAAATTGTGATTTAAATTGCTTTTTTTTAAAAAGTGATTTTTATTCAACATGTTGAGATCAGCTCCCAGAACCTCCAAGCCAAGACAGACAGTTACTCCATTGGAAAAGCATCTTGAAGGAAATTTTTGACTAAGACAATAGTGAATTCCTTTCCAGATGCCATGGTACTGTTCTTGAAACTGTTATTCTAGATATACACAACAAGACACAGATGCATATGCATAGTTAACATACTGGGTCACTGGATCCAAACCCAACTGTGCTTGGAGTAGACCCATTGATGTGTCAATCATGTCTAATTTAAGCGACACTGACTTCAGTGGGCCTTCTCTGTTGTTGTTTCATGCAATCAAGACCCTTACAATTGATGGTGACCCTATGAATTAGTGATCTCCAAAATGTTCAGCACAGTTCTGGTCTTGCAACCTCATGGCTGTGGCTTCTTTTAGTGAGACCATCTATCTCATATTTAACCTGCCTCTTTTCCTGTTACTTTCATCTTTTCCATTTTCAAAGAAGCAGCCATGTTAGTCTGTACAAGCATATCCAGACAAAAATTAAAAGAAAAAACAAAAATGTTGTGGCACTGTAAAGCCTGCTATTTTTCAGCGTGAGCTTTTCCAGTGAATTACATGTTCTCGTGATGACATGAGATGTGGCCTGCCCTAAACATATCTAAATCCCAGGCCAGCAATGTTATTTATTAGTCTGAATCAGTACTGATCAGATATCTTTAAAACAGCTCATTTTACTTCCATATGCAAATTCAATTTTTTAGCAAAAACTTACCAGGACAATTCTATCACATTGCATTTTAATCCTGCATGTTAATTTTCAAGACATTTCAAAAATCCTATCATTTCAAACCAAGTAAATTTGAAGGCGAGCAGCACTTCTTTTCCGCCAACCTGGAAACAACTTGTAGGAGTAAACAAGGTGATTCCCTTCAGAACTCAGAGGAACGAACCATCTGTCTTCTTCAGCTCTGTGTTCCCCACCCCCGTCTTCAGTAAAAACTGATCTGTGGATGATTGAATTTTGTGTCATCACTAGCTGTGGCCCTGCCTTAAAGTATCATTGAATTTTGTCTAAAAATGAAAAAAAGAGGTAAATCTGTTGGGCCTAGCTGACACAAAACACCGTGTGTTGGATTATAAAGACAATCTAAAGAAATCTTAGCAAAGATACTGAAATTGCTTCATAGTTAGGAAGAGTTGCTTTTCTAGACTACATTTCCCAGAATCCCCCAGCCAGAATAACTGGCAGCTGGAGAAATCCTGAAGAGTGTCATAGAGAGAAGGAACTGTTCCAAGCTGTGATAGGTCTTTACATGGGACTAGTAAAGTGGTGGGCCTAAAAACACTTCCAGTCCAGCATTTATGATGTGATACCAGTCACCAAAATTGCCTGCCTCCCTTTCCAAGGAAGGGAAAGTCTTTCCAAATAATAGTTTGAAAATAGCCAAGTTCCAAATAAATGATGGTTTATCTCGATCACAGAAAGCACAGTCTGCATTTAGTTCACACAACTTTCAAAAACAAGAACATGCAGAACTACCAATATTTCGGTATCTACTAGCCAAGCTGGGGGATCTTATTCCAAAACTGCACAGATTGCACAGTGCCAGAAATTTAGCATATCCACCCAGTGCATCTCCCATAATCTGATATGCCCTGGTTGAGGCCATGTACCCATCCAGTTCTTATATTCTCAGCTGCTCTGATATTACCAGCTGCTGCAGAAATCTGTCCGTTCTAAAGGTACATCCGTAAGTCACAGTTCGATACTACATTAAATTTAATGGAAAGCTCTGGTAAAGAGCTAGAACCTAGTTCCTTGAATTACAACAGAGAATTCCAAGTATCTCACCAAACTGCAGACCCCAAAATTCTGCAGGAGGAAACTGTTACCATGAAAGTGTGTATCACTCTGAAGTAAGTGGCACAACAGTGCAATGTAGATACATTTTAGGAACACTTGAGGAATTTGTTCTGTTAAAAGCTGGGAAGACTTTCTTGGCTCAAAATAAATGATCACTTGTGTTTAAAACTGTTTTTATAGATAAATGCATATGTGGGAATAAAATGTGTTTGTAAACATAGATAGTTTCAGATAAAATGAGTTCAAAATACACACATAAATAAATACTGAAATAATAATTTTACACATTAGTGTGGCAATCGGATGAAACTCATTCAAAAGAAGCACAGACCAAAAGTAGATTGATCTGTCCATCAAGGATAGATGTTCGGGATGGGGAAATCAATCAGTTTTGCTTTTTCCAACATGTGTTGTTGTTGTTTTTTAACTGCAACCTCTTTCTGTCCCATTTCCGAAGAAATGTGCTGATTAGGGTAAATTCTTCAGAAACAAAACTGAAATAAAATTCTTCCTCATTTACAACAGCCAAATTCAACAGGTGCCACTAGTCCCAGGCAGTGGAACCTTGTTAATTCAGACTGCTTCAAGATGAAGAGACACTTTCTCCTCAAGTTCTCTGAAGTTTGTGCAGAGGACCTCTAAAATGAGTGTTTCTCCATTTTTGAAAAGCAAAGGAGGTGCACACAATAAGCACAGAAGGACACAAACAACCCATCCATGATTTCAATTATTTAAGAGCCCATGCAATAAATAACTTTTGTGCAATTCTGAAAAAAAGTTACTGTCAATGAAAATTGTTTTACCAAGAGCACCAGAAAATTCTCACCATCCTCTGCACTTTCTCCTTCTACTGATCCTTCCCTCTTTTGTTCCCATCACTATCAAAATTTGGACTGTAAGAATTCTGTCTTTTTACGTTGCATTCTTCAGCAGAAAACAAATACAGTTATGCCATTGGGTATGCAAAAGGCCTGCAAATCAGATGCAAACCACAATAATAATTTAAAAAAAAAAGAAACAGGTACTGCACAGGAGAGATGTAAGCTAACTCTACAAAAACCTATGCAAAATGCCAGGATACAGAGCTGATGTGGACAGAGCACTTTGTATGAGGTCTCCTCCAAAGTCCGGGTTAGCTTAGCATATCTGTAATCCATCATATCTGGTATTTCTTTAATTCAGGGGTCTCCAAACTTTTGAGCGTGAGGGCCGTATTGTATATTTTCAACATTTTTGAGGGCTGAAGGAGCATGTACACATGCAGATGTACGTGTGGCTGCATGCATGCATGCATGCCCCCCACCCACCTGCATGCACGCATGCACCCCCTCCCCACCCGTCCGAATGCCCACCTGCTCACACGCATGCACCCCTGCCTGCCCGGATGCCCGCCCACACACATGCCCACATCCCCGCACGCGCAGGCCGAAGGGAACAGCTGGAATTCAAATCAGCCTTTGCATTATGCAGTCAGTAAAAAATATTCCAAATTTACTCATTTTATGAGTGGACAAATCCCATGGAATTTGACCATGTAGACGCAGCCCCAGATAACGCAGCACCCTTTAGAGCACCAGCGTTGTAAGAGCAGCTCGTTTTTAACAATGCAAAGATATGGAGTTAAAAACAGTCAATTTGATTTTAATTTGAATTTTTTTTTAAAAAATGTAGTAAAGTAAATTGGTACCACTTTCAGAAGAGACCACTTTTTGTATTCCGTGTGAGATAGCAATTTGCAACTGTGCAAGAGCAGATATAAACATTTCCATGCATTAGACGCATTCACCAAGGCTTCTATAACTGTTCTTAAGTGTTTCCTGTAAAATGTAACATTGTCATTTAATCTGGGGTTGCCAATGACCATTTAGAATTTTATATCACCCCTGAGAAACAAAACAATAGGTCACTCTCTTCACTACACTTCAACAATATAAAGTAGAAGTATTAACAGTTATACCGAATTCTTATAATGGAACTGTACAGTTATAAGTTTGTTTCCCCTGCAAAAGCAAGCAAATACGCATATGGTCACACATGCACTTCACCACCCTGTAGTTCTTAGTCACCAAGTGTGCCTTGTTTCCTACCTTGGCTAATAAAATTAAAGCATATTTTATTTATCTTATAGGACAATTACCATCTGATTCAAATATTCACATAGGCCCCTTCCCTCCTAATTATTCAGGAAGCACATAAAAACTTTGCTTCTCAGGGAGGCGTTTCAGGATATCTCACCTTATAAATGTTAGTTATTCAGTCTTACTTTGATGATAATATCCTGCATCCTTTATCTTATTCGGTGCCGCCATCTTGGTTTTTAGATCTGTTGTTTTGTTATAGAAATATATCTTATTTTATATTTTTGGTTGTGGGATTTGGCTCTTCTTTGTATGTTTATTTTAGTGCTGGAAACCATCCAGAGTAGGGGCAAGACCACTAAATGGTGTGGCATAAAAATAAATAAATAAATAAATAAATAAATAAATAAATAAATACAGCATCCTGTTCCTCGATTTTATTTTATAGAAGCCATTGCTGGTTCCTTTAGCTCTTACCCACAGTTCCCACTTTGAGATCATTTTTAAACATTAGAATGGTAGGTTATCTAATTGTGCGGTGTTACTTTTATACGAAGCCTCTTTGTCTCCACCATTTCTTCGGTCTCATTTGAATACTTATAGTTCTGCCCTTCATATATATATTCCCCAGTGCTGCTCACAATCAGAATTTTCAATACAATTCTATAATTAAAATGCTACCAAAATGCACTCAGACATACACACTATAATTCTGTAATTAAAATATTATCAAAACATGCAGAAACATATCCGTGCAATTGAAACAAAGGCACTTTTGAATTTACCACAGCTCCTGACAGCAGAAGGGGGTAACTCAATTAAATACTTTAAATACCACATGTTCCCCCCCCCCCGATTAAAAATGCACACAAACACAGAGAAAAAAAATATGTTAAAATAGCTAAGAGGAAGAAATGAAATATCCTAAGCAAGTACACAAAAGATAACATAGGTGTTGTGTGAATTTCTCTGAGGAAACCAGAGAGCCACAACTGAAAAAGTACTTTCTCTTTTGATGTTCACAAAATACAGGAAATGTCTGTTTTTTCATAACAACTCCTAGAATCCATGGCCAGCATAGTCACCAAATGTACCACTTTGCGGGCTACAAATTTATACAAATAGGCAGCCATTCTTCAAGATTTCAGAAAAGCCTCTTCCAGTTGCACCTCGAGAAGCCAAGGACAGAAACTTGGCCTTTGTGTGACAAGTATAGCCCTCCCCTCTTCTTATGTCTAGGGTTTGTGCAGTAAGTTTGAAGTACAAGATCTCACAGACATGTTCCTTGCAAAATCTCCCATCTTGTTGTTCTTGATCACACACACCCGTTCTATGGAAGTCTGCCAGAGTTTTAAGATATTAGCACACAACAAAAACTTAGCATGAAGCAAGCAAGGGGTCTTCAGAACAGAACTAAAACAGAAGAATAGAACAAAAAAACATTTTATTGTTTCAACATGGGCCAAGGGAACAACAACACACTCTTCCTACACACAGATACACCCTATGCCATGTGATCAGGCAGTATTTAATATTTGCAAAGAAAACATCTTTATTAAATTCATGGCAACAAGAATGTCACACGAAACTGAACATTTTCTCTATACAGCACCAAGTAAATCATTAATGCTGCCATATCATAATAACTGATTCCTCCACTGAACAAAACAGAACTATCTTCTAAGCAAACGTGTACAGGATTTCATACTGCACGGTGTGTTCTGAACTTTTTATTCGTCGCCATCTTGGTTTGTGTGTTTATTCTGGAGATAGTTTAGTGTTTTAGTGCCCGTTTTATCATTTATATTTCTTCTTTGTTGTACACCACCCAGAACAGCAAATTACTTAGATGGACAGCATATAAATTGAATAATATATAAAATAAAAGAAATTTTAATAGGTATTTCAGTTATTACTGAACCTGTACACACCTAGGCTTTTGAAATTGCAGGACCTTTTTTCTATGCTGAAACCTGAATACATTCATCAGTTTGTCCAGCTATACATCTAATTGTTCCTTCTTTTAAATCCCCCCCCCTGCACACACACAAACATCTGCCATTCCTTGCTGAGGATAACATAACTTTCTATCCCCCCCACACACACTTTTGACAGAGCGAGTAAATAACTCTTTGTTCTTCAGGTATCTAATTTAATTAATTCAAATCTATGGAACCTTAAAGTGTTTGCATATCTTTAGTATTAAATGCTCTACCAATTAACACAATTAATAAAAAAAAGTTCCATCAATTAACGTGACACTTTGTTTTAAAAAACAAGCAAACAAAAAAGAAAACCCTAATCTATTTAGATTCAGGGAAGGGAAGCGATCAAACGTTAGCCCAGCACACCCCATTGGAAAAATCTTTGAGAGATAAATGGAACTCAGTTTCCAAATTGTTGCCTTCTCATCTGTTTCTGTCAAACTAAATTATTTATCCCTGTTTAAAATTTCCCCCATGATGCATCTCAGGCTTTCATGCACTTTAGACATTCTTTACTTATAATTAGAGTCTGAAGCTAGAGTCACAAAACTCAGATCTGAGGCTGCAATTCCAAAAGCTACTAGGAGGCTCCTGTACCATTTAGCACAGGTATTAATGTTGCAGGATGTTATTTTACATTTCCCAAACCATCGCCTACTTGATAAGGCATTCAGCTTATGCCATTATATCACAGCTCTACAGATACAGCAAAGGAAACGCACTACAGGTCTTCCAGAAACCTCGAAGGAGTCTACTCTCCTTGCTCTTCAGGTGCCTTTATTGCTGAAATGTTACCTAGAATGGTTTTGAGATGCTAAACTGGATTCTAAGCACTTGTGTTGTATTCCACTTCTACAGTTCTAAGATTATTATTATTTTTTCCTTGTGAACTGAGAAATGCTGCTGCCTTATCGTTTCAGCTGTATCTCCTTTCTCAGAGCTTGGTCAGTGTGGCCAAAATCCTCTTGCGCAGTTATACTGGCATTACATTAACAGTGTAACTTTTGAAAGCAAACTACCTCGAGTTCAGAAACTATCATAGACATTATCTGTACTAACATGTGTGATGACTAATCTTTGGGCCTAAAATATCGTCTTTGTTTTTCTTTCGGGGGTCATGGGTGTATGTGTGTGGAAGTTTTGGCTATTTTTGTTCTTGTTAAATTTTGGCTATTTTTGTTCTTCTTAAGTTTTGTTATTTTTTTTAAAAAAAGGCTAACTTGCTAGTAACACATAACTAAAATGTGACTTTTTAAAGAACAAGCAACATTAATAAAATGTTTTAAAAAATAATGAGAAAAAAAACTATTTAAAAATAATGACCAAAATCCTATTGTAACATACTTTACATGCCTTTTTCTCTCTGGGTGTCACCTCAGTGGCTGACATTGGCAACGTCAGTATATACCACCATGGCATATCTCCACCTGTCTCTCGCAGTGGATTAGCTGTTCTCTATTAAGTTCCAGTCAGTCTCATTATGTTACTCATCCAAGAAATCCATCTTCTACCTCTTCCACGTTTACCCCCAATCTTCCTTCAATGATGTATTACAGTAGATTATATTTGTCCTAACAAATTATGTGTTCAAGATATGATTTCTTAATCAACTCTATTTCTTTTTGTTTCCCTAACCAATGAAGTACCTCTTCATTCTTTATTCTATCAGTCCATGGGCTGTATTTATTTATTTACAACATTTTTACCCCACCTTTCTCCTTAAAAAAGGACCCAAGGTGGGCTTACATCATTAAAACATATTTAAAGGGATTCTTTCCAAAGCATTTATTCTATTGAGCATCACCTTAATAGTCCATACCTGACATCCATGTAGGAGGGTGGACTATATGTAAACACTTTCACATCCTTGGTTTCGAAGACATATGAAGCTGTTTGTTGCACAACACTTTATTCAACTTCATAATAATTATTCTAGCTACCTCAGTTCATTGCTTTATTTCTATATTGCAGTTAAGTGGTTGTTAATTAAATATCCCAAATACATGTATTTGTCTACTTGGTCTACACATGGATGGCTATACATAATACTGATGTTATCCCTACTATTCACCATTGTTTGGGGCTTTTTTCACATTGATTGGCAGCCCCATGTTTTTACAGTGGTGCCTCGACTTACAAACGTCCCGACTTACGACCATTTCAAGTTACGACCAGCTCCGGCTGCAAAATTTTGCTTCTACTTGCGACCAGAGCTTCCAGTTACGAACAGAAAAAGGCAGGGGGAAAAGGCAGGAAATTCAAATTTCTAACTGTAGGTGGCGACGAGGCTGCTTCTTTGTAGCTCTTTCGCCCCAGCAGTTAGAGCGTGTGCGATCGGAGGAGGCTGCCTGGGTAAGGTAAGGTGCTGCTTTCTGCTTTTTAAAAACTGTTCTGGGTGGGTTTTGCAGCGTGGTTTGGGGCTGGGGGGGGGTATGTTTCTGTGCTGTGTTCTTGTTTTGTTTTTTGGTGATTTTTTTTTTTTGCAGCCCCAGCGCCTTCGGGGCTTGCTTTGCTGTTTATTTTTGGTTTGTTTTTGTTTTTTTGCAGTCCCAGTGCCTTCGGGGCTTGCTTTGCTGTTTATTTTTGCTTTGGGGTTTGTTTGTTTTTGCAGTCCCAGCGCCTTCGGGGCTTGCTTTGCTGTTTATTTTTGCTTTGGGTTTTTTTTTTTTTTTAGCCCCAGCGACGGAGCTTGCTTTGTTTATTTTTCGTTTTCTTTTTTTTTTTAAAGCCCCAGTGACGGAGCTTGTTTGCTGTTTATTTTTGGTTTTCTTTTCTTTTTTTAAAGCCCCAGCGACAGAGCTTGCTTTGCTGTTTATTTTTGGTTTTCTTTCTTTTTTAAAAAAGCCCCAGCGCCTTCCGACCGGGCTTGCTGTGTGCTTTATTTTTTGGGGGGGGGGGGGGTGTGCCGGAACGGATTAATCGCATTCCAATGCATTTCAATGGGAAATTGTGCTTCGACTTACGACCATTTCGAGTTACGTCCATCTTCTGGAACGGATTATGGTTGTAAGTCGAGGCACCACTGTACTTTATTTTTTGACCTGATCTAACCTTATTTGAAGCTCATCTGAGCTTCTAGCTACCAGGACTGTGTCACTGACATACTGTATTTTATTTTATTTTATTTTATTCAAGAGTACACCATTTACTTTGATGCCCTCAGATTTATCTTGCACATAATGGTACAGTTTTCACAATTTCCCAGCTACCAGTAGTGCACCTAATAGTGTGACTGGTCACACACTCAGTTGCACAAGTATGTGGCACAAGACAAACAGCTGATAAACTCCCTCCATTATGCAGTTCTGTAACATGATAGCAAAGTGGCCAAAATTCCAAGTTCTGTCTCCTCTTGAATCTGTCCTTCACAAATATCTTTTAATAATGTGGAAGACTACCTTTTACTGACTATGTTACCATAGTCTCTCGAGACTGAAGGATGCCTACAACCTTTTACTGAGTCAGCCTGTGGATTCAGTTTGTTCAGTGTCATTAACATTGACCACCACCAGCTTTCCAGTGGCTGAAATAAGACTTGTTTTCAATCTTCCCTGGAGGGAATTGAACCTGAGAACTTTGGAACACAAAAGTATGTATTCTACAATGCAGCCAGTGGCTGATATAGAAATGTGGTTGGGGGGCAGCTACATGCACATAACAGCACATGAAGAACACACCACACAGTCTTATGAACACAGGCCTTAGCTTTCATGTACTTGTGACAAAGTCAGTGCTAAAATCAAAGCAAACCAGGACTGAATTTTAAATAGCCCAAAATGATGACCACTCTTATATACACAAAATGTTTAATTTTAAATGACGGTAAAGAAAAGAAGTAGTTTATCTGTTTGATACCTCTCTTCCTTTCTCTCTCTTCAAGCTGAATCCTTTAAAAATGCATATTTTAGAGAATCCAGTTTCAGAGGCCCCAAAAGTTCTACTACCCTGGAATTATTTGGTGTTAGCCTCAAATCTTTGGAAGCATCACACGGAAGACAGACCCAGCAGCTGTTTCTTGTCTGCACTTCTGGAAGATATGAAAGGTTCATCTGTTTGCCTAGGCCTTTGGTGGCCCAAAGGAGATAAATGAGCTGAATGTTCTCTTCCTCTCTTGATTTGTAAAGAGAATAGGCTGTTTTCACCACAGTTTCAGATGCTTTTTAATGTTCAAGTTGTTGTTTTCAGAAAGTAAGGCAGGATGTAACCATTTAAAATAAGTAAATAACAATGAAAGGGTGCACAGAAATAAATAAATAAATGCAAAATGAAATACAAAATGAAAAAGCATGATACAGATGTCAGAAACCTCATTCAAGTCTGTCATCATTAAAAAGACGCCAGAAATAAACTACATGAAAATAATGAAGAGTGTGCCGTGTAGGCGATGTTTTGTTACCTTTTGACAAGAGAAAATATTTAATACCATTATTTTTTCCCCACAGCTCTGAATATTAGTTTGAGTGTCACGAATAATTAAATGCTTATGAGTAAGAGACATCTTTAGACATTTTGACAATACATATTAAGAGGTGCTTTAAGGGGAAAATCTGCCAAGTGCAGCATTTTTTACTTGTGATACTCAACAAAGATGCATTTTGATTAAGTTTATTCCATGCCTCCACCCCCTCCCCATTTCCATGCCTCCACCCCTCCCCATCATTATGGAAGAGGAAAACTGGATCAACATACAAGATGTTCAAAGAGTCACCATATTTCCAGGTTCTAGGACATTTCAAATATTGATACTCTGCACAGCTTGAAGGGCATCATAATAATGATGCAAATCTTTACCTATTTTATGCTTGCAGATGAGAATTAAACATTTCCAACATTTTTACCACACCAGAAAGCAGCACAAGAGGTTTCATGTGCTTTTTACTTTTCAGGAGGTGTGTCTTGTTTGGGGTTTGTTTTTTACAAAAAAAAGTGGGGATTTGTGTGAAAATCTAATGTTTCCTGCAAAATGCGCATCTGTGGCAGAAAATGCTAGGTATCTGTGCAAAACAAAAAAACACCACACTACACATTTTTTTGCTAATGCTGCTGCTGACAGAGAAGGGGGAAAAGCCCTTGGTCTTTTTGGTCTTGTACAGGAACAAAAAATCTCTCTGGTTGTTGTGGGTTTTCCAGGCTGTTGGCCGTGTTCTTAAGGTTTTTCTTCCTAACATTTCGCCAGTCTCTGTGGCCGGCATCTTCAGAGGACAGGAGTCAGAACTCTGTCTGTGCTCTGTTGCAGTTTGTTGGATAGTTGAGTATTTATAGCTGTGGGATCAGCTTTTGTCCTTTTCAGGAGATTGGGTGATTATGGTGATCAGCGTGTTTTTGTTGTGGGTGTATTGTTGTGATAAGGGGGAGAGATGATCTGTCACTGTGATTGATGGGTGTCATTAGCTGGTCTTTTGTGTGCAGTGATCACTGGTCCTTGTGGCTGGTAGAGTTTGTTGACCTTTTGCAGGCTGTATTTTTCAGTGCTGAGAGCCAGGCTTTGTTGAGTTTTAAACTTTCTTCTTTTTTGTTGAAGCTGTGCTGGTGTTTGTGGATTTCAATGGCTTCCCTGTGCAGTCTAACATAATGATTGCTGGTGTTGTCCAGTACTTCAGTATTTTGAAATAGAATTTCATGTCCAGCTTGTTTTAGGCATGTTCAGCTACTGCCGATTTTTCCAGTTGTTTTAGTCTGCAGTGTCACTCATGTTCTTTGATTCTGGTGTGGATGCTGCGTTTTGTGGTTCCAATATATACCTGGCCACAACTGCAAGGTATCTGGTATACTCCTGCAGTGGTGAGGGGGTCCCTTTTGTCCTTTGCTGACCGTAACATTTGTTGTATTTTTGTGGTGGGCTTGAATACTGTTTGTAGGTTGTGTTTTTTCAAAGTTTCCCCATGCGGTCCGTGACCCCTTTGATGTATGGCAGAAATACTTTATTTGTGGGTGGCTGTTTTTCCTCTTCAGTTTGGTGTTGTTTTCTTGGTTTGATGGCTCTTGTGATTTCATTCTTGGAATAGCCATTTGCCTGTAGGGCCCAATTCAGATGGTTGAGTTCGGTGCTGAGAAATTGAGCTTCACAGTTCCGATTTGCACGGTCTACCAGTGTTTTGATTATGCCTCTTTTTTGTCGTGGTTGGAGTTTTTGTGTAGGTACCGGTCTGTGTGGGTAGGTTTTCTGTAGACCTTGTGTCCCAATAGGAGGTCAGTTTTGCGTATGACCATGATATCTAAGAAAGGGAGTTGGCCCTCTATTTCTTTTTCCATGGTGAATTGTATATTTGGGTGGATGCTGTTTAGATGGTTCAGAAATTCTTCAGTTTTTCTTCACCGTGCTTCCAAATTGCGAAGGTGTCATCCACGTATCGGAACCAGACTGTGGGTGCGAAGGGTGCCGAAGCCAGGGCCTATTTTCGAAATGTTCTATGTAGAAGTTTGCATGGAAAAAGAAATAGAGGGCCAACTCGCTTTCTTAGAGTTGGGGGGGTTATGTTTCTGTGCTGTGATGGGTCTTGGGGGGTTTGTTTTTTGGTATTTTTTCCCCATTTCCGATGGGTCTTGGGGGGGTTTGTTTGCTTTTGGGGTTTTTTTCCTCCCATTTCCGATGGGTCTTGGGGGGTTTCCTTGCTTTTGGGGTTTTTTTCCTCCCATTTCCGATGGGTCTTGGGGGGTTTGTTTGCTTTTGGGGTTTTTTTTCCCCCCATTTCCAATGGGTCCTGGGGGTTTCCTTGCTTTTTGGGTTCCCCCCCAAACGGCTTGGGCCCTGGATACCTGAAGGACCGCCTCCTTCCATATGAGCCTACCCGGCAGTTAAGATCTAGCCAGGAGGCCCTTTTGAAAGAGCCGTCCCTCGGAGACGGAGGAGGACACGACATAAAATTTAAAAAAAACCCTCACAGAATTCGCCTTGCCAAAGGAGAAAAGCCCCCACCAGAACCCGTGAAATTAAACAGAATGGGGCGGGGGGCCCCACAGGTGCACGCGCACGCACACACACACACACGGAGGTCCGGCAACCTTCCTCTGAGGGCCCCCCTCAAAAAAGGCGCACTCAGCAGCAGCAGCTACCCCCACCACGACAGAGGAGCAAACTTTGCAAGCCGAGCCCAGGCAGCCTCCAGAGCCAAGGCGGCTGAAACAGGATGAAGAGGAGGAGGAGGAGGAAGCACCGCCGGGCGCTGAGATGGCCGCTGGCCGGGCTGGTGCCGACAGAGAAAGAGAGCCAGAGAGCTGCTTCCTGGAAGAGGCGGCGGCGGCAGCTGCTGTTGGCGGCTTGGCTCGGGCGCTCGGGGAAAAGGGCCGGCAGTGCACCTTGCTCGCTGGCTCTCCCCCAAGACAGCGCCTCTTGCACCCTCCATCCGGAACTGCAGCCTGCCAGCCGGCAGACAGGCAGGCTGGCTGGCAAGCTGCAGTTCCGGATGGAGGGTGCAAGAGGCGCTGTCTTGGGAGAGAGCCGGCGAGCGAGGCGAGGCTTTTTTGACTCTTGACAGCAGAGGACGCGTGGGCGCTTCAGGGGGGGGGAGTCAAGGGGCGGGGGGGGGCCACAAACTATCGTCCGGCGGGCTGCAAATGGCCCGCTGGCCGCATGTTTGAGACCCCTGTTTTAGAGTATCTATTTAATTGTATTTTAATTGTTTTATCTTTTTATTGTATTTTAATTGTATTTTAATTGTTGTAAGCCGCCCAGAGACCTTTGGGTAGAGTGGGCAGCATATAAGTTAAATAAATAAATAAATAAATAAATAAATAAATTTCCGATGGGTCTTGGGGGGTTTGCTTGCTTTTTTTGGGTTTTTTTTCCCCATTTCCGATGGGTCTTGCGGGGTTTGCTTGCTTTCTGCTTTGCTTTTTTTGCATTTCCGATGGGCCTTGCATGCTTCGCTTGCTTTTCGCTTTGCTTTTTTTGCATTTCCGATGGGCCTTGCACGCTTCGCTTGCTTTCTGCTTTGCTTTTTTGCATTTCCGATGGGTCTTGCATGCTTCGCTTGCTTTCTGCTTTGCTTTTTTTGCATTTCCGATGGGTCTTGCACGCTTCGCTTGCTTTTTGCTTTGCTTTTTTTTGCATTTCCGATGGGTCTTGCATGCTTCGCTTGCTTTCTGCTTTGCTTTTTTTTGCATTTCCGATGGGTCTTGCACGCTTTGCTTGCTTTTCTCTCCCTCCCCCTTCGGCCGGAACGGATTAATCGCGTTTCCGATGCGTCTTGTAGTGAATTTTTTTTAAGTTCGTAAGTCGAGGCACCACTGTACATTACAACTAGCATGCTGTTAGAAGCTGTCATGTTAGTATTTCAGAGAGATGATGCTGGCAATCCTATGCAACCTAAGCAAACTTCCTAACAAATGAAGCCCATGATTACAAAACTAAACATGCTAACTTGCACATTCAAGTCTGTCATCATTGAAACATGGGCCCAGAGCTCATGCTGTGAAAATCAGATGTCTTTCAGAACTTATGTTATCTTCCAAGGACATGCTCTCTGTAATGTATAGCTTGACCCAAATCAAGCCAGTGGTTTCCAGAGATCATACATAAGAAGCTGTAGGGAGATATGAAAAACAACCCTGATCAGTGTTGAAAAAAAGCTGTCTCTGTGGTCATTAAAGGGAAGAACAGCAGTATCTGATAACTCTGTTGAAACGACATGAACATGGATGCTTGGGGAAGAATATCATCTAGCAAGATGCCATAGATAAGCTTTCAGGGCTGGACGAGCCATCATGCTAAATATGCTATAAGCTTCTTCAGAACCCACATTCAATCACAGTATACATCATTATCTCTAATGTTTTATCATGTATTTTCATTCTTTCATATACTTTTTTCCTGTTCTCTGCCCTCTTTTCTTTCTTCCCCATTTCTTAGCTTTCCTGCTATCTTGTTTTCTCGCTGACTCACATCTCCTGTTCTCCTTTCTCTCTTTATCAAACCACTACCAATAAACCCACATCACATAAAGCTGCAGTCTTCTAGCTGTTGATACAAACTAAACGAACGGCTTCTGGATTACTTTGGAGTATTTCTAGATATTTAATTTACATATTTCATTCCTTGAGAGAATTTGCATATTCCTCTTCTGTCCTGAAATATCCCATAGCTCATACTATCCTGGTTTGACCAGAGACGAAGACAAAGTCTGGAACATTGGCATATACCGATGACTGGTAATGGAATCCCAAAATACATTTCCAGAATTGAAAAACTATATTTGCTTTGGTATTATCTCAAATATGACCCTTTTTGTATGGCTACATTGCTAGTGATATTGGCATAATATCCCTACAGTGTCAACAGAGCATTGTATTTTGCTCTGTTTTGTAATACGGCATGTTTTTCCCATCATGGGAAAATTCCCGCCAGGACTCCTGCATATAGTATTCCCAGGCAAAGACATTTGGTACAGATGAGGGAATTGCTATTAACAACAGTGGGAAGCTTTTCGTCCATTGATGGGAAAAGCATGCTGTGTGAATGAGCTGTTAGTTGGTCCCCTGATATTGGGTAACACTCAATTATGCTTCCTTTCCTGAGCACCTTTCAAAGTTGGCCCCTCTGATATCATCACTGGAGAATGTCAAATTGCTCTGGGCATACCCGTGAAATTTAAGGCCAAGCAAGGAGCCTTATAGTTTTCCACAAATGTTTCTGATAGTGCTGAAAGATGTCCCCACTTGTCAATGATTTTTCACGTCAGGACTCTGTGAAAATGTTCTTGTATTCATTTACATTGACTTCGGTCTCAGGGTCAAACTATATGAGATGCTCAGCTTGCATTTAGAAGCCAATAACATGTCAGTCTTCAGGGATTTAAGTCTTTCAGAGCTATGTGCTTAACCAATCAAGACTTGAAAATGAAGCCCATGTTCATCTCCTAATGACCAATTAGAAAGCAGAGCAAGGTGGTGTTTATTGAAAGATATTTTACATTGGCCAGGAGTGGCTTTTACATCACTCGCCTGGTGTCTGGAAATGCAAAGAACTGAACTGGGGGCTTTTCACTGGCCTATGACCCTTTCATAGCAAAACCTAAACAAATTGTATGTGTGTGATCCTCAAATACTCTATTTGGAATAGAGTAGTCCTAGAACGAGCTGGAATTTTTAGCATGTACTGTATACATTACTGAAACAGCGACGTCTACATTGGCTTGGACATGTCGTGAGAATGGCTGATGGTCAGATTCCAGAAGATCTCCTGGATGGAGAATTAGTGCAGGGAAATCGCCCCAGAGGGAGACCACAGCTGCGATACAAGGATATCTGCAAGCGGGATCTGAAGGCCTTAGGAATGGACCTCAACAGATGGGAAACTTTGACATCTGAGCGGTCAGCCTGGAGGCAGGCAGTGCATCATGGCCTCTCTCAATTTGAAGAGACACTTGTTCAGCAGGCCGAGGCAAAGAGGCAGTCCCGAAACCAGCAAAATCAGGGAGCTGGACAGGGGACAGATTGTATTTGTCTTCAGTGTGGAAGGGATTGTCACTCTCGAATTGGCCTTCTCAGCCACACTAGACGCTGTTCCAAGACCTCCATACAGAGAACGTTACCATAGTCTATCGAGACTGAAGGATGCCTACTACGATCCTCAAATAATAGTAATAAAAAGAGGCATTCAAGAGAAAATTGGACAACCATCTGTCAGATCTGCTTTGATTTGGATTCTCACATTAAGCAGGGGGTTGGACTCATTGGCCTTATAGGCCCATTCCAACTCAACTATTCAATGATTCTATGATTCTATGAGATCAGAATGTCCAACAAGAACACAAACTCAGTTTTTCAGTCAAGGTTTCTATCCCACTGACATTGCTATCTAACCCCCCCCCCCCAAAATAAAATTTTTGCAGGACATTCAGCAGAACAGTCTTGTGAAACTATAAACACTCATATTGCCACTTCTCGACTCCATACATGGATGATATATCATACACTTTGCACCAGAAGGGACCAAATAATTTTTGTGTTGGTCTGACGGCTCATGATGGAGTCACTCTGATGCAGCTAAGCAGATTTGGATTGATCAATACTTGGATGGGATTCCATCTGGGAATCCTTCAGGTGCCACTTGAGTCCATGAAGGAAGAAGGTGGGTCACATATGCACTAACTTAAAAAACAATAGTGTCTGTCAGTTAATTTCAAGTATACATGAATATCCAAATCTCCTGTTTTTTTAGGTGGTCTTGGAATCTTCTGATCTATGGCTGAACTGATTATTAGCCAGAATCCTACTACTTTTGTACCCCATTGTAGATCAAACAACCTACATCACAGCAAATTGCCTCTAGTATTTGCTTATGCACTTGTATTTCTTGTTGTTCACCAGTCATGATGAGACATGACACATGAGGAGGAATACATGCATGCAGCCCTCAACTAGGGGCAATTTGCTGCTGAGATTTCCACATACATCAGTGCACATAAATAAGATGAGGTATACATATTTACCTAGGGGTGAGTCCCATTGAACTCAGTGGGGCTTATTTCTCTGAATTGACATGCAGACGGATTCACTGTGGATTTCCAAGATGGACTAAGGATATACATTCACCCATGCCACAAGCTTATATATATAGGTAACTGTGATGGGACCTTTTACAATGCTCACATGACAAATGCTGAGACTAAGAGCCAAATTGGTAGGCTGATTTGTTCCTTTAAATGCTTGCTATTTTCCCAGGTAGATCTACACAAGCTCCCAGGATAGCTGAGGTACATACATGTTCTCTTTTGGTAAGCATTAAACCATTCTATGTTATTTCATTTGTACAATTTGTATTCCACCTTTCTCCATTTTGAATGACAAGAGCAGCATAACTGCAATTTTTTTCCCACACTTAATTTTCTCTGGCTTCTTTGGTTATGTTTAGCATTGCTGCAGTTCATATTCCACATTGAAGAGGTTGTCTTTTTCATACCTCAAAATAACATCTTCTAAGAGATCCCAATTCCACCCAGAAAAACTCACCACATTGAGACATGGCAGTAAATGATAATCTCTGCACCCATAATATAATGGATTTGAGAAGGGATTTTATGGAACAACATTATGTGAAACATATACTTCTTTCATTACCACTATCTCAGTTACCAAGTTTTCACCTCTTGTTGAATAGAGCAGCCATTCTTAACCTCTTTTTTTTCTGGCCACAACCACGAACACAATATGAAAGAAATATAGCCTGAATTAGGATTGTATAAATCACATAACGGACCTTATAAGGAAGTGTGTGAAGAATTGTTTCCAGTCTGTGGCCCCCTTCAAATGTGCCAGTGGCCCCAGGGGGCAATAGGGCCCCCATTGAGAATGGTTGGAATACAACAAGTTATCAGTCAAAATGGAAATGGAAGAGGGGAAGACCAGGGATATATGCAGGCTTTTACTCTCTAGTGTTCTTCCCTTTTTCCTTCCTGAACACAGTTATGCTAAGAGCACAGTGGATTTTGACAAATATAATTATTTTGACAAATATAATTATTTTGACAAATATAATTATTTTCATTAAAATCACATACAGCATGATGGGGGTTTTTTCCCCCTCCCGCAACAGGAATTTTTTTAAAGAAATAGGTTATATTGTAAACCAGAGAACAGTTTGGGAATATTTACTAGGGTTTTACAGCAATACCTATAACCATTTCTTTACAAGTTAAGATCAGCTGCATCTATATATATCTTCAAACCCCATCACTATAAGCCAGAATACAAATCTGGGAGAGAAAGTGGGCCTTTTATTTTCTGCATACACAACCAGAGGCACCGCAGGTTTTTCAATTAAATTAGTCTTTCGAGGGTGATACAGGAAGAGCCAAAAGCTTCTTTAAAACCTTACTGCATCTCATATTTTCCACTTGGGGTTGTAGACCTGTTCTTTCCCAGTAACACTGTTCCTGCTGTTGCCCCTGCTGTTGTTCTTTCCCGACATGCCCCATTTTAACGGTTATTCAAGATGGATCATGCTATTTTCACACGTTCAGTTGCTCTGCTTTTCCATAACCATTTATGGTAGAAGACGGCGCCTATCACAGTCCCTTTTGCATCATGAACAACTTTAATGAGGTAGGGTATCATTAGATGATAGCAGTTTTATGCTGAATGCAAGGAGAGAATATAGGCACTTACCCAGCAAAGAGCCAAGATAGAGAAATAATAGATACAATATACAGAGATGAAAGAGCAAAGACTGCATCTCATTTCCATTAATACAATAAAAATGCAGCATTAATGCTGCAACTTTTTCCTTAGAATATTCCACACACACCCCACCAGTGAAGTTGAACAATATTATGTTTATCATCACAAAGAGCTTAAATGGAGAAGGGTGCATTTCCCCATGGTTTACTCACATATAAGCAATCTAGCCCGGCTCCCAGTTATTAATATGTTTGAATTTAACTGCCCCGAGTAGAACATTTCAGCTAAATGAACTTTGAAGCAGAACCTCAAACTGGGTGATGGAATCTGTTAGAAGTTAACAGTTGCATTGGGTGAACGGTAGCTAAAGTGTAGCAAACCCACAGAAATAGCATACGTACTGCCTTTTCAACAATTTATACCACAAATACAAGTATGCTAACCATTTATTATAGGGGGGAAACAAGCAGCTGTTTTGCACTGTACGAAAGCAACCCTCCCAGGTTGTCCTGAGCTTTTTAAAAAATATATTATCAGTTTCCAAAAGCTAAATCTTCACAGCAGGGAGGTTAGTGCCACATTTCTCTGTAAGGTATGCCAATGACAAGATGTATACACATAAGCTGAGAGAATGAGATGGTTATGCACTTGCTTCTTTATATGTAGGTTTTTCTCAAACAGATTCTGTTGGGCCTGACCAGATTTGTAGTAGAGGATTAAACAGTATAACTGCAGAGCACATATCATAAACAATGCAGAGTTTATTACTTCTTTCTGAAGGGCAGAGAGGTAGCCAAACATCCCTGGGACTTCCTCCCTCTCACTCGCAAAGGTAAAACCATGCTTCTTGTGAAAAAAACACACAACTTTTCATTCTTCAGATATAAACATTTAGTACTAACCTTATCTCTGAACTCTTATTTCCCCCCCCCACTGATCTAAAAATCCCTCGCTTAAAAAAAAAAGTGCATAATGATCAACAGCAGTTACCAGAGGGAATGCGTAAAATAAATGGGGGAACAGGGCTTGTCTGTGACCCATTTCCCCAAGAAATCTGTCAAAGACAGGATTCCCTAGTTATTAATTTTAAGAGGAAGGTTGCTTCCACCTTGCAAAAGACTGTTAAGCATCTGATTCAAAAGGTTTAAAGATCCAAAATTCCACATCCATGATCATTCAAATATTAACAGCAACACAGGAACCACCATCACATGAACAAGCTGTTTCCATTATTAAACCCAAACAGTACTTGCCATATGTTAGGGAAAATCACAATCTTTTTTTTTTAAATTGCAGCTAGAAATCCCAAGTAGATGGCCCATTTCAAAGACCCTGACAAGCTACACTGTCTTACGTCCCACTAACAAAACAGAAGACAAACCAACCAACCCCCCAACACTCGGATTTTATTTTTCAGCTTCTGAGGAACAGTTAAAAAAGGCAGAACATTGTTTTCAGAGAAGCATTTGCAATTGGGGGGGGGGGGGAACATTATAGTAATACTGTCATTGATCTTGAAACATGGCTATAAGTTCATAGAGCCGCTACAGTAAAGACAACCAAAGCTCTGCAAGGACTCTTCAGGGAAGTGTGACAGGAAGGCTAAGGGCAAAATATAACTCATGCCAAACCCTAACAATCTCCTTTTATTTTTCAGATTAAGGGCCTAATCTTAGCATCCTTCCAACGACAGGTCTTGGAATGAAGCTAGGGTAGCAAGCCCATACACATTTTACTCCATAGTAAGCTCTGAGTGGGATGCACTCTGTGATTCAAAAATCTGCTGAGCTGGACAAATAACCCCACAAATGCAACTCTTTTCACCCACCTTTTCTGGGGGGAAAAATAACAAAAAACCCAACAATAATAATTGATCCATCCAATTTGCTGAATGAATGAAAACAAAAATTCTGCTGTGACATTAACATGCTTCCAGCTGGCTCCAGTGGATGGCTCTAACCACCCTGCGGCTTGTGGAAGCATGCTCTGGAGGAGGGTGAAAAAGCCCTTTACAAATGTCTTTAATTTCAGAAAGAAATGTACCTTAATAAAATTAACAAAGGGCTATTTTTCATAGCTAGACCTTAAGAAACGGAGTTTCGTTTTAATCTGTTGCCCACATATCTCCTCCTGTCTGTAATATTAACTGAAGACCCTAAACAAAGAGTTGATTTCACTCACACAGAAATGTAAACAGACACTTCCAACTCATATGTCATACACTGAAAACCGGATTGGAAATTAACAGTGGAGCTCTTAAATTGTGCCCAAAAACTGAATGGATTTGTTGCTCTAAATCTGGGGGTTACTAAACAACATCCCAGGTTTTTCATCAATCCAAGTACTGTATGCCAGTTCTCACAACTGGGGAGGGGTGGGGGAGATACTATTTTCTGTGCAAAATTAAAATTATAAAAGTTGTGTCATGGGCAATGGGGAGGGGATGGAAGGAAAAAAACAAATGCAAAAGAAAAAGTTTTCTAGATTTCACCAATTTACTCTTGAAGTGAAATCTAAGATAATTGGTGTGCAAGATATTTGGGGGGGAGGTATCACACCCCAGTACAGCATCAATTTTTAGGGAAGCTATAAGACTCCTGACAAATCTGCAGATTTCTGGAATCCCACATTGTACTTAACAAGGCTTTATTCTGTGACCCAAACCAATATGTACACCTCCATTTCTGCATTAATGTTCTTAACAGAAGTGTCAAGCACAGCAAGAGGGATAAACCAACTAAACATCAATTCTTGTGGTAAAAAGAGTTGGGAAGAGTTATGACAAGAGATGGCTAGCTGGACTAGATTTGGAGTGCAGTGGTTTTAAGCCTGGGAACCAAGATGACCAAATCTCCACTGCCATCATTATTGTGCATTAAGGCTCACATAAAATCAGAAGGTCAGTGTGTTGTGCATTTTTCCACGTTAAAGAAGGCCACTTGAGAGTACAAGACTGTACTACATAGTTAAGGCAGTTTGGTGCCATTGTAAATGTCATGGGAGTACCCTACAGAATCCTGTTCTTTGTAATTTGATGTGGTACTTAGACGTCTCTGCTAAAGAACCCTAGAGAACTCCTCCACACAAGAGGAGAGAATTCTGAGTCCTTCACCACATGACAAATCCTGGGTTTCCTCTGCACGAAACATAGCAGCTAAACTATTATCATGCTGCTATGTGTCATTTAGATGCACTGTTTCCAAGAAGAGAAATTAGGTAAAAACTGGACCGTTCGTAAGGCACACTAGCAAATACTATTGACATTTATTGATACTAATCAGCCTCTAAATTGCTTTCAGTTACTAACAACAGCTGTCCGAAGGTCAAGACAGTTTCAGTTTCTTTTCAGGGACTGGATTCTGGGAATACCTAATATGAGGCCCCTTGCTGATGCCCAAAATATAGTTTGGCTATAAGATGCAAAGTTGATAAAAAAAACAACAACAACATGTCCTCCAATCAGTCATTTCCTCATCATCAGGCTGAGTAGTCAGGTAACGATACTGCAGACGGCACATCGCACACATTTCTTGGGTGGTCGCATGTTCTCAGCCGAAGCCCTCACTTTCAAATCAAAAAGAGACTGGTGCTTCTCCAAACACAATTTCAGGTGGCATCAAACACTGCAGCCAAGAAAGAAGCCATGTCCCTCATCTAAGAAGCCCAGGCTCCCCCTCTTCTGCGACTACGTTTGCTTTCATGTCAACTGTCAGTGCTATGGTATAAGGAGACGAGCTGAGGAATTCTGAGCCAAGAGATATTTAGATGTTTTTGATCTGCACTTCCTTTCCTGGGGGAGGATAAAAGAAGGACGCTGCAGATTTCTAAAGCACAATTTAGGCCTATTTTGCTCAGAATCCAGTTTTATTATCTTTCAAATAACAGGGCTAGAAGTAACTTTGCATAAAAGCAAAACCTTTCAACATGAGTGCATGCACACAGCTCTTCCTAAACCACATATCAGACCAATGTCTTCACTAGTCTAGCCGGAAGCATGCAGGATGCCCTGTTTGAATGGATTATTCCTGACTTTAATAAGGTGGTACTATTAACGTGCAAATTGCAACTTTTAAGTAATGATTGCTAATAGCCTTATGTTTACTGCCACACAAGGACTTCCATGAAAACAAAATCTGCATTATTCATTTTTAGCTCCCATAAACAAAGTGAATGCACCTGGTTGGTTGCTCTCTCTCTCTCTCTCTCTCTCTCTGGTACTTTAGAGCTTGGGCTTCTTAAACAGACCCAGCAGAGAGAGCAGGGAGAACCAAAGGGGAGGGGGACAGAAGAGAAAAGTGTTAAGTCCAGATTTATATTCACTAGCAATAAAGCAGCAATTTCATGATTTGGAAAATAAAATATGCACATCTCAACAAGCTGTAGGAGGTAAGGAGAGCTTAATCCTGTGGAATTGGGTTTGAAAGCTATTTCCGATATAGAGAAATAAAAATGGAATTAACATATCAATTCAGTCTTAGTCCTAGCTTTTCCTCTCCCCTCAATTGTGTTGACTTGTGCAATGGCTACTCCCCAGAGACAGATGCATTTTTATAATTCAGCAACAACATTGCCAGCCTGATGCTCATCTTTCTTACCACAATGTAATCCCATTGGCTACAGGAGAATCCCTCCTGTCTCCAAACCATGGGAGAAGGGGGGAATCAGTCCGACAGTCGGCAAAGCACCTTGGGCTCTTTAACGATGGCAGATCACAATGCACATGTAAAATATCATTACAAATAAATGTACGATGTAATGGCAAGAACTGATCTAAAATATGCTAACATCTGCTTCAAGGGGCATGCAGACAATCGTGAAAAAGAAGAACAGTGTTGCTGTAAAAAAATAAGTCAATTATAACATATATGTTTTATATCGCTCTTTTTCTTACTTTCTGAGAGTATGTGTTGTTGCTTTTTTAAGAGTTAAGGATGAAATGTGCCACCATCAAACCTAAATCCACCCCCCGGCCCGGCAGCTTATCCACCTACACGACCAGGTTTCATTTCAACATTCCTCAATTTTTAAAGATCTAGCTGTTTAAAACTAAAAAGGCAGATTAGCTATGGAGGTAAGATTTTCATCAACCAGCCGGACAATCCTGCTGATTCACTTTCTTGTTCTCCCTAACCTTTACATCGTTCATTAATCAAATGAGAAACCTGCTTTCGAAGTCAATGCTTCAGACGTGATTATTTACAGTTGTGCATTTGATTTAATTTCAGGCACTGACCAAGGCAGCTGCCACCTCCAGAATCATAACAATTACCCTCTGTCTGCCCTTAGAGGATAACAGCAAAAGAAAAAAGTTACAAACTTTTCTGAACCAATGTGGTCAAAGCCATAACTGACCAGCAATCCAGCAGAACTTTTGGAATGTGTACAGTCTTTCTTTCATATCCAAGAACTATGTTTAAAATCTTGCACATCAAGAGAGAAAAGAAGAATACTTGTGCCAAACATCTGGATAATCAATCCTTTCTCCGACTCCTTCCTACGGCCACTCTGTGCCATAGAGACTTTTGAGACAGTGTTCACCTAATAGAACAGAACCTTTATCCCACTGCTAGAGAAATGAAAGTAAACTTATTACAACAGCTAGGAATAGATTTCAAAAGACATAACACAAAAACTCTAAGCAGGAGATTTATTGAGATGGTACAAAGTTGCTTCTAACGGGCTTGCTGTATGGGATAAAACCAAACTGCTCTTAAAGAATCAGTCAACTCACACCCTGAAAGTACATGGAGCAGAAGAGGAAGAGAATCAAAGTGGACCAAACAACTTTTGGAGAAGTACACCTTTCACAACAAAATGACTGAAATGCAACCAAGTTCAACGTTCAAACAGCAACCAAGCACTTGAAAAATCTTTACAGGAAACCCATGGAAATTATGATCAGGGGAGTGGCAGCCCAGATGAGAACCAAAGTTTATATCAATTAATTAGGAGGATGTGGTCAAATATGACCCCTCCGATGTGCTGTCTTGTTTGCTATGGGGTACATTGCACACCTTTTTATACCAACCCTATTCTCCCAGATTCTAGCACACTTTGAAAAAGAAAGGAAGTTGAGAAAGTCAGACCAAAAGGAAAATATGTGTATTATGGAAATCAACTGTATATATTTTGGACCAAGGGTTGGGCAATAATCATCATCCACAGTGGCAATGTAAATGCTCCTTTGAGTCATTATGTCTTAATTCAGAAACAAAGACAGCAGTAATGAATAGAGCCTTTTGAAAATGTTTCAGATGAAGAATCTGAATTTCTTATTGAACTCTTAGGGAAAAGCTGTCAATTTTTGTTGTTTTCTTTCTTTTCTGGCAAGTGAATTAAGCGGAGACCAAGTAAAGATTCTCTTTAAAAAAGTGTACTTTTACGCTATTGTCCTAAATGTCTGTCAAAACTATTGTCCTAAATGCCCCTAAAAATATGGTCCCTCTGATATCTATTGATCGTTTCTATCCAGATTAATCTTCTTTGAGACCATTCTAACAGATATTTGGATTGCAATCCTAATTTTGACTTATTTATGGTTTATAGAGGGGAAAAGAGAGTTTTACATGCATAAAAATTAACATAAGGAGAGTATTTTTAAAAAAGCTGAAAACTAATCTGGGACAAGTTCATAAAAGTTTCCCAGATCTTTTCCCCCACCCTCACCCCCATATCATTTCTGCCTTGAACTAGCACCCATGGCCTACTGCACAAAATTTAATACCCTGAAAGTTTCCCCTATCTTAAGCAACGTTATCCAGTGTCTAATGAAAATATAAAATGTTATCTGATAGTTTCTATACTGGTGAATGCAGGAGGATTGTGTAATTTTTTTCTTTAAAATACAGTCAACAACGTAGCTTCAGTGTATAGCTCTAATCCCGCTGAACACAAAGAAAAAAAGAAAAATCCCACCCACATTAAAGCCAAACAAGATAATAATTGTGCATGTCTGGCTAAAAGATTCTAGAGGGCAAGACTTGCGTCACTAGCAGTCAGGTTACCATAGTGAGTGATTTATTGATATATATCAAGAATGAATAGATCAAAGGCAGCAAGATGACAGGTGATCAATCAAATGTCAAATCAAAGCTGGCAATCAACTGGAAACCTGATTTTTTTTTTTTCTTCAGTGGGTGGGTCTGGTGGCAGAAAAATTAACTTTCATACTACGTTGCCCTGGAACAAATTCTCAGCGAACCGTTTTATCCGTCTCGAAGCAATTAACCAAACTTACATTAACACACACAAAGAAAGGGATGTGCACAATCCCAGCCCACTTTGAAAGGGACTTATGATACAGGCCCATCTCCTCATTTCTCAACTTTTCAACTTCCATTTCCCTGTCATCTGACTCTCCAGCAACCAAATCAAAAGACTTCCCAAAAGTTGGAGGCTGTTTTTGAGTTCTTTCAAACCTAACCTCAGTGCATCTGAGCTCTGTGAGGCCTTTAAACACTTAAAACAAAAAGAAAGAAGAAGAAAAACCCAAATCAACAACTGGAATAACAATGTGCAAGCAAAGGATGGGAAAGATTAGTTTGATTAGAATCTAAAAGGCTGTCTCCTAACCGTCAGAATGCTCATTTTATTTCCTGTTGCAGTTTTTTCAGGGATGATCAAAGGCTTGAACTTCAACCAGAGGGTTCATCAAGAGAGACAGACATTCCCTCGTGCTATTTTACGAGCACACAAAAACACACACACAGAGAGAGATGCAGACACACGTGCAGAAGCCCCCCCAAAATGGTGTTGTTGTTTTTTTAAATGATCTTCTTTATGCATATAATTTACAATAAAAAACAATATAAAATAGGTCCCCCAGACCGTATCCCGACGTTAGAGATGCAAAGCAAGGATGATGGGGGGGGGGGGGAGGAAGGAGAGGAGGGGAGAGAGAGGAGGGGAATCAGGTGAGAAACCAAGCGGAAGAAAGTTGGGGGGGAAAAAGTTTAAGAAGGAGACGAGGTTGCAGCGCGGAGGCAAGGAGAGAAAGCACCCCTTTCTTTCCCACCCCCCACCCCCCCCAAAAGAACCCGTAGATTCGAAACTGCAGGCGGCTTCTCACGGGTTCCAAGAGAAACCGGTTCAAGATGCCCCAACGCTGGAACGTGTGAACGTGTAGGGAGAGGGAAAGGGGAGGGGGGAGAGAAAAAATTAAAATAAAGATTCTGTCAAAAAGAGAGCGAGAGCGATACAGAGGAAGTGACCCTAAACGAAGAATTTGGGGCAGCAGGAGGGGAGGGTTCCAGGATCCAAAGAGACGCCGAGGGTGGCAGAGAGCGGCTTGGCTTTCTTACCTGCTGCCCGCTTGGGTGCCTGCTGTTTCCTCCTTGGCATCGCTGTACTTTCGCCAATCTTCACTTCTCTTTCCAGATCCGAGAAAGCTCGGCAGCTCGCGGGGCTTGTTTTCTGCCTCTTTCTCTCCCTCCGTGCGTGTGTGTGTGTGTGTGTGTGTGTGTGTGCGCGCCTGTCTAATTCCCCCCCTCCCCTTCTTCCCTTCCTTCAGCTGCTTTCCCCCTCAAGAAGATCACCCTTCCCTCGCACTTCTCTAAAGAGATCAACCTGTTCGGATGCTTAGGATTATAATTATGCTTTCTATTATTATTATTACTATTCTTATTCTTATTTTTAAGATCTACGCTGGGGTCGTGGAGGGGGAGGCTGCTTCCCTCCCCCCTCTCTCTGGCTCTTGTTTTGTTTGAACTGTTGCAAGACTTGCTTTGATGCGAACATCCAGGAACATCCGATGCAAAGCCTGGACCCTCACCACTGTCCTTTAAAGTGGATCAATAAATATCAAAATATAGATAGATCAATAGTTTGTTTTGTTTTTGTCAAGCAGCTCGGGGTGTAGGCTGGGGGGGGCTATTTCCTTTCCTTGGCCCCCTCCCGTCTCTCTCTCTCTCTCTCTCTCTCTCTCTTTCCTCCTCGCCGCCGCGTTCGCGTAGATCTATATGGCGGATTGCTGAGTGTTTGCTGAGAAAACTGCAGGTTTGTTGCTGTCAGATGGCAGGTTGTGAGTGATATGGAAGAGGACAGACAAGCTTGGGATGGAAAGGAAATCTGGTGTTGCCGCGCACTCACATTCCCAGAGAGAGAGAGAGAGAGAGAGAGAGAGACACGCATGCACACGCACACACATCCACACGCAGATCCCACACGCGCGCGCACGCACACACACACACACAACACAGACAGACAAACACACACACACACACACACACACACAGGCAGGGCGAGGCGATGCCAGCAAACATCGATCCACTGAGCAAACTGTACATTAACAAACTCCTCCTCCGCGACCTGATGACAGGATGAAATTTACTCCGAGCAGACAGAAGGCAGTCAGTTTATTAAAGAGACAGGACTTTGCTGATCGCAGGCACTTCGGTAGGAAAAAAAAAAGGGGGGGGGAAGACGAGGGGAGGGGAGGGGAGGGGAGGGGAGGGTTGGCAAGCGGGGAGGGAGGGGGCGTGAGAGAAACGAGACCACTGGATTTGAGCAGTTTCTTTTTTTTTTCCCCCTTGGGGTGGCAACCTGGGTTGGTGTCGTCGTCCCCCCCCCCCCCACCGCCCCACTATACAGACTTTATTAGGATCCCCTTCTGGCTTCCTCCTCCGACCAGGAGAGAAAACTGACCAGTTTTTGGCATCAGGGCGTTTCAAGCTGAATTGAATGTAGGATTCAACCTTTTCCTATTGTTTTAATAGGAAGCCCTCGCTTTTCTTTGGACCCCTCGATTGTGCCCTGGGGCATGTTAAGAGTGTGTTCCTGTTATCCAAGGGTTACTTGGCGTATCTAAACCCACCCACCCCCCGCCTTCCAAACACTCGTTCACTGGAGTATCAATATTCCCACTTTTTTAAAAAGTGCTTCTTTCTTATCTGATTCCCTTTCTCTCTCTCACACACACACACACACACATCCACACATCAAACAGTAGGGTAGTACATGATAAAGTTCTCTCTTTCCCACACTTTTTGAAAATAGCTTGCTGACAAGTTCTCACCACCAGAAAAGAACCCAGGAGGTGTTGGGTTGCCTCTGGAACAAACTGTGTGAAGTTTCCTTTTATTTCCTTTTGCTCTGCTTCGCCCAGGTGTTTGGCAGTGATAGGCAGATGGAGGCTACAGAGCTGCTTATACACCGATGGACTGAAAGAAAACCCCTCAGCGGTGTGAAAAAAAAGGTCTAGAAGCAGAGTTGTGAGAGAAAGGGGTGATCTAAGGTCAGTATCCTTTACTGCCTGTCACTTGGGTTGGGGGGGGGAGGAAAACAAGTTCACATGTCTACCATAACATGTGCAACACACACGTGTTCATGGGGTACGAACATGTGTGTGCGAAGGGCTTCCTGCTCGGTGTACACAGAGCTGAACATACAGACCTTTTGTCCCTCACTGGTGATGGGGTCCAAGCGACATACAGCTGATCCACCTGGAAATGATAAGCAGAAAGGAAATCATCTTGTGTGAAGTGGTCCTAAGGAGGAAGTAGTGTTACAGTCCCACTTATCCAAGAGTTATCCAGACATATTGGAAACATCTGGAGGACTGGCAGTTTGAATGCTATTTATGTTCAGCTGCACTAACCCAGAGAACACACAGGATAAGATCATATATTTGCCTATCCACGGCTTTGATGCTGAGTGCTTTGCCCATTGAAGCCTGGGTTTAAACCTCAGTGTGTTCAACTAGGATAATGCTGAATTTTGAGTTGCCAGTTCTTTTTCCCAGAAAAGCTCCTCACCTTTTATAAAAATAGGATAGCCCCTCCATAACTGTGCCCATTGAATTAGAACATTTCTAATGGGAAGGATTTTGCTTTCATTTGGATTTGGAGCATTTACCAATATCCACCTTTCCCCCTTCATATTCAGGATATGAGAGGCTTGAGGCTTAAAAGAATTCCAAAGCCTGGAAAAGCTTTACCTTTTTTTTTACCTTTTAGAATTACAACTTCTGGATTCTAGGGATTCTGGCCACTGTAGTAGTGTTGAGACAAATCTGTGTTTCAGAAATTTATTTCCAAGAATTCCTCACCACGGTTCTGTGAGTTGCCCTCCAAAGACATAGTTCCACCCAAAAGTAACTTTGAACAGCTCTACACCAAGGTTATGTTTTTGTGCCAAGGAAAACTGAATGTGGGAGAAAATGTAGTTGACAGATCTTCCCATTCCTGGTCTTTGTTCTACGAAAAGTTAAGGGTTTTGTCCCATCTCAGCTACAGACTCACTTTTGGCAAGTCATAAATTTTCCTGTCCTCAGATACCTGTGAGGAAGACTTGGGTTTGTTTTGCTTTGTTTTGTGCAGTTGCTAGTCAAGGCCAGTTATGTGCCTAGCAGACTCAAGCGTTAAGCTTTTCACCAACATAGACTACATATATGTCGATTTGTCTGAAAGATTTCCCCAGAAACAAAAAAAGTCCTCATACACAATAAACTGGTCAGTCAAGGTAAAGAGTTCATCCTAGGTTTGTCTCTGACTCTCCGTTCTGCTATCGTCTGAAAATATTTTTCTCCATGGAAGAAGAGATAAATATACAATTGCAACCTAAGCAGTACTGGCAAAAGCCTCACCAGTCATTTTTGCAAAGTGTGTAAAACATGCCTGTATAATTGCAGAAGCTCCTGGTGTTTTCTCCTCCTCCTCCTCCTCCTCCTTCTCAAGATCTCTTTCCTCTTGCACTGATTATCTGATTTACGATTCAATTCACAGTTATTTTGTTAATGAGAAATAACTGACCACTCCAAATAAGCAGAGGCATTATGGTTGTGTGTGACGTGTGGAAAGATGCAAGTGAATTTGTAGGAAACATACCCTTTCCATGACTCACATAAATGCTTTTGATGAGACAATTTCTTTTCCTCATCATTTTTTGATAAATTCTTAAAAGTTCTATCTTAAGTTTCTTGTCTAAAACATTAATTTTCCATCTTTCAGTAAGGTTCCTAAGACAGCTTACTGAAAAAAAAAGTTTTACACAACCACTTTACATTGAAACAATATTATAATATTGTGTGTGTGCGTGTGTGTGTGTATCTGTAAAAACCAAGACAACCGTAACAGCAACAGTGAAAGCACTAATGGAAGCCATAAGGCAGTGGACACAGAAAAAAAATCTATTAAGAGCATGGGAGAAAAAATAGTTCTCAGTCGGTGCTGAATAATAATAATAATAATAATAATAATAATAATAATAATAATAATAATAATAATAATAATAATAATAATTTCATTTTATCTGTTATTTATGCATCTTGCATTTTCAGGAAAAAAATCAAAATGAAATAGCACCCTAGCCAATAGCTAGCAAACATCATTAAAACAGATTAAAAATAAATTAAAAACAGATTAAACAATAAAACTTTTAAAGTCATTATAGTCATGAATAATAATAAAAGTCAGAACAGCAATTAAAATAATCAAATAATCTTGTTGTACAAAGAAGGAAAGAGAAGGAGAAGCTGAGGGTGGGGGAAGATAAAGTAGGTGAAGATCTTTAGGGGAGCCATTCATTGGTGACTCAACCCCAAACAATCCCTGTCTGGTGAGCATCTTCCTCACCTTGGATGGATGGGGTGTGTGGTGCAATGCCTGTGCAGCAGTTCTTAAAGACCAGGCAGAATTAGATGGAGGATACTGTGATCGTAGGAGAAGCTGCAGACCTGGCATCATTAGGAGCTCTAGTGGTAGCGAAGGAAAAGCTGAGAGCTTTAAGTGGGCATAATTTGGGCATAGAAAGGATGGAGAAGGATGAAGCGAGATTCCTTGGGGGGGGGCAGAATTTGAGGATAAAGGGAACTGCAAAAGTTGTGGTGGATTTAATTTTTCGTACTTTTTTTTCTGGATGACAGTCGTATCCACAAAGATTTTTGACCCATCCTTGGAAAGCAGCAAACTAGAGGAACGTAATCCACGCCTTGGAAATACCCAATGGAGGCATACTCATAGTGAACAAGTGAACAAATAATAAGCAAAAGTTGTTGTTAAACATTCAGCAGTCCTTTGCAGAGTTTGTAGAGTCTGGCGCATCTTGGAACTCATCCAGACAAAACATTTGTTCTTCTGTATCAGTGCTTCTCAACCTTGGGTCCCCAGGTGTTCTTGGACTACAACTCCCAAAAATCCTGGCCAGCACAGCTAGTAGTGAAGGCTTCTGGGATTTTTAGTCCAATAACATCTGACGACCCAAGGTTGGGAACCACTGCTATATGTGCCTGATTATGCACTGATGATACCAGTATGTTCCCTGCTGTCCAGATGATATAAGGCTTAAACTGGTACCAGTAGTGACAAAGAGTGATAAAAACCCTGGCTTTCCAGTTAAAAAAAGTGCCACTTCCTGAAAGTAGAGTTTGTGTGTTTGTTTTGCTTTGTACTGGAGAGAATGAGGTTCAGATGGTAAGAATCTTCTGGGTTGGAAGCTTTCAGTGTTTGTGGAAACACGCAAGCAAACAAACATCCAACCCAGAAGACCATTCTTTAAAGAGGTTAAATTCTTTCTTGTTGTTTGTGCAAGAGAGCCAATTTCCAAAATAAACTAGCAATGAGGTGAATCTCGAATGAAAAAGGCTAAGATTGGAAACTTTCAGTGATAATCCTAATTTTTTTTTATTTAAAAAATCAATTTCAGAGGACTTTTAAATCATTTCTTCAAGCTTTTTGAAGTATTTCTGAATCATTCTTTTCGAAGATGCTGATTGCTGGAAAAGAAGTGAAGTGGGATTTTAGAAACAACTGTAGACAGAAACCTGATGAAGATCAGTCCTCATTCAGGATTAACCAGTACAATGTGGGGAAGAACAAACGTTCCATGTGAATGAACCAGTGGCCATACTAGATGTGGGATTTGGAACCCAAAGACTAAAAAAAACACAGTATTTTTAAAAAGTCTCTAGCTGCACTTTCTGAAATCCCATTGTCTACCAAAGTTGTAATAGCCCTGTTTTGGGTTTGCCCAGCCCACAAGATGGTACAGATACCTACCGTTTTTATTTTGTTTTGAATGGATTTTATGTGTACAATGCCATTTGAATTTCATTTTGCCTCTTTAATCTTTTATCTTCCAAAAATATGAATCATCTAGATTAATCATACTTTGCCTTTTCTGGGTCATGGGCTCCTTTGAGCATCTGATGAAAGCTGTGGGCTCCTTCCCCAGAAAAATGCATGTAAATACATATACACTACATTTGTGTGCACCCAGTTCATAGACCCCCCACCCCCATAAATCTCCTTGGGGTCCAAAGACTATGGGTTGAGAATCCCTGCCCTTGATTGCATTGCTTCCCTAGAGATTATCTTTAGTGGGGAGAACATTCTGTGCTCTGTAAGAAAAATTAAGCTTAGAAATAGACAGCCAGATATAAATTAATCAAATATATAGTAAACAATAAAACAAAATTCTAGACAAAAATTATTTTAGAGTTCATTAGTTCCTGATTACATTTTAACCTCAGAAAATTAAAATAATCAACCAAACTGAAGCAAACGGAATGCCTTATAAAAAGTATTTTCCATAAATAAATAAAAAACATAAAGTTTTAAGAATCCTGTCACCTGTTTGCCATCTCTTTACCTTCCGTTTGAGGCAAGCATTGTTTTTCCAAAAAGGAAACAGAATATACATTTATGATGTGTGTGTCAATTTATTTCACATATGCATATGTGCAACCACACAAACACCACAGTATTATGGATATGTATAAAACAAATTGTGTATACCTACAGAATAAAGTGCTGGCATGGTTAGCATATCAAGACTTCGACAGTTTGCGGATCGATAAGAGGAAGCTAATCTCTGTGATGGCAGGATAGGTATCCCCCTGCTTGATCCAAGAGTTGTCCATTATCTTGATGAAGAGATACAAAGAATACATATTAAATTCTTCCAGTTCAATAAAATATCTCAGTGAGGAAATTTCAAAATTCTTCAGTTCACATTTGTTTAGAGCACATGTGTCAAACTCAAGGCCCGTGGGCCAAATCCGGCCTGCTGGGCCATTTCATGTGGCCCTTGCAGTTTTGCCTGCTACTGTGCAGTATACGATACGCAGGTGCTTACTCAGTCACCCATAATGCTCCACAAGGATGCTGGGAATCCGTCCAGCAGGATTTCTAATCCCAACATTCCAAGCAGCGAAGAGTCAGAAAGTGATAATTGAGTGAGGAGGATTATATTTAATATGATAAAGAGTAGATACATTTATATAGTCCTACGGATACAACCGGCCCTTTGAAGGCAACCATAATGCCAATGCGGCCCAAGAAGAAATTGAGTTTTACACCTCTGGTCTAGAGTGAGACAAGCCGGGTTATTGGTTCCTAATCAAAGTCTGCATAATTTACAGTGGTCTCTCCTCCAGTTTAGTGTCCTTTACCTTTGAGAAGCAAACTGCAAACACAGAGAACAAGCACTGAATGAGTGACAGATTGTTGAAAAAGACTTGATGAGCCCATCCAATGCTTCTAATCCTTAAAAGTCCATGGAAGAAGCAGAAGGCATTGTTATTTGTTTATTTTGCGTTCTTTACATTAAACTGTTATTTGTGCAGTTTTGCTTAAATGACCCCAAAAGCCATTCTCACTCACTGTGTTTGTCCAGACCACTACAACATTCCTCACGTGCTTGCAGGTTGAGAACAAGTTTGTTGTTTCTCATCCTTGTTTGTAGGTTATCCAGACCACCCAAAGATCTGGACTACGGGCTGGCCTGCACCTATTGTTTCATCAATTAACGTAGCTGAAAACTTAAAAACTGGCCCACAGTTATTAGGAATTCTGGCAGTTGCCTTCACCACTATCATCATAATTATCATTATCATCATTACCACTGCCATCACATAACACTTTGGATGTCATGCCAGAAAATCAGGATATAAATAATAAATCACCACCGTCACCATTACCAGTGACCTTCAAAATGTTCAACAGACTTCATAAACATTACTTCAGCATCTCCTGAAGATATATTCTTCTGATCTTTGTATTTCCTCCCTGCTCTTTTGTTTGGTTGCTTGAAGAATGAATCTTCATCGGTGAGGATGGCGTACAAGACATGAGGACGTATATTTAAGGTATTCTCTTTAGAGATGGGTTTATGCCACCGGTCACTCACTGCCAACGCCTTCCAAAAGATGCTGTGGACAAGGAGCAGTGACTCCCTACCTCCCCCCAAATTCAGTGAATGAGGTAGGATGATAGTATGACAAAAGCTTTGTCACTCTGGACCCCAGCCCCCAGCCCTATGTTTTTCTTATGTTCTTCAAAAGGAAGATGTTGTGGAGGTAAGAGGAAGAGATAATATTCTTTGATTTGTATCAGGGCTATAACTGAATTTTCTTTCCACTAAAGTTTTTCCTAATGATCTGGAATATGAGAGAATTTATTCAGCCTAGGCAGAGCTCAGCAACCGAAGACTGGGGGAGATATCCCTTCCCCATGAGTAGCATGGCTATAATCCAGGGATGTTGCTGATTGCACTATTTACTTCATCTTCTGTGACTTTTTAGGTGTCAATATACAACCTGAGGCAGAGTGGAATCAGTGAATTCCCTAGGAAAGGATAAAATTGCAAAGACGGGTTGCTAGGTACAACAGCGCTGAAATGGTGCCTTATCCTGGAATTATTTTTTAAAAGCAAAGATATTATAAATGGAAGCATTAACAAGGCTTGGTTGAGAGGAGACCTACAGATTTATGGCTTCCTGTCTCCACCAGCAGATGTCATTGTGGCTGGCAGAACAGAATGGCTTTCAAAGAAGGAATGGGGGTGGGATTACAAAAGGCCTCAGGGAGGGAGAGAGAAATGAAAAATCTGGTGTCCATTTTTATACATCGGCCAGAATCCGTTTACAATTTTGAGCAGAACTGACACTGCACAGGGTCTGCAGACTTGCTTGTTCTGTTATTTATAACTAAGTAGGAGAAAGTCATTTGGCTGTGCCTCCCCCGCTGTCTTTTTTCTTTTCTCTCTTTCTTTTTTAAGTAGGGGAAAAGCCCATACAGTTTGCCAGAAGGGGCTTTGCACATTTAGTCATGACAATGAAGTAGACTTCTTTTTTTAAAAAAAAAACCAACAACATTAAAATTACAATTAAAAATGAAGCAGTACTTTGCTTGTTCAAAGGATTGACTTCATGGGCATCTAAGGCCAGTATCTGGTGCCCACTTTCTTGGGAATAGACCCAGTGAATTCAACAGGACTTATATCTGAGGACAAAAACATGTACAATTGTGTGCTTTTAAAATCTTAATCTTATACTGGTGCTTTTTTTTTTTTTTGAGCCGAATCTACTGCTTGTGGAACAAAGCTAAAAGTTGCATGTTTGTTTATAATATTTGTACCTTATCCTATATATCATGAGATCCCAGGGCAGGCACAACAAAAATGTAATTTAAACCCATGTAAAATAGTTCAAGACATATAATTTTGGCAACGTAAACTCATTAAAAAACTGTACAGTTATAGCAGGACTCCACAACCTAGTCAGGTTGAGATCGTTGGAAATCGAAGGCTTTGATGAACAGCCATGTTTTAGCTTAGTGCTGAAGTGAAGCCAATAGTGATGCCAGTTGAGCCTCCAAAGGGAGAGCATTCAATGAACAGGACATCACAGTAGAGAGGTAAAGGTTAAGGTTCCCCTTGACATTTAGTCCAGTCGTGTCCGACTCTAGGGCGCGGTGCTCATCCCCGTCTCCAAGCCGTAGAGCCAGCGTTTGTCCGTAGACCGTGGCCAGCGCGACTAGACACGGAACGCCATTACCTTCCCACCGTGGTGGTACCTATTTATCTACTCGCATTTTTACATGCTTTCGAACTGCTAGGTTGGCAGGAGCTGGGACAAGCGACGGGAGCTCACTCCGTTGCGTGGATTCGATCTTACGACTGCTGGTCTTCTGACCTTGCAGCACAGAGGCTTCTGCGGTTTAACCCGCAGCGCCACCACGTCCATAGTAGAGAAGTCTAGAATAAATCAGTCCTGTTTGTCTAGGTGTAACATAACGTAAGGTCTGTGTAAATGTACCAGGCGTTACACTCTGGCTACAGGGATTGAGCAATCAGTCACATGGTTTCCATTGCCACCGACTGTGCAGTGCACCTGCGCAAGTGCTTTGTGAACAGCTCTTCCACCTTATCATCCTGATTACAGTTAACAGCCATGGCTAGCACATAATGTAATGCCTGTGGCCTATGCATGCAGCTATATAAATCTCAGCACTCTCAAGTCTTACATAAACACTGACACAGTTGATATGATACAAATATGTCAAAGTCTAGAGACCAGAACTACTACTAAAGGCCGGGAGAAAATTGGTTTTATTCCCATGATTGGCCAACAAACATTTCTTTGTAAATCTGAGACCAAGGGAAGGGTCCTTGTGATGTCACAGCAAGTGGACCTTTGTGTAGTAATTGCATGAGAGACTGTAACAGATAACACATTTCCTGCAATAACTCATTAAAAAATTCTGCACTCAGCTAGAGAGTCTTGGCATATGTTAGAAGGGGAGAAGGAATGTTCAGGTATGCATTAAATTCACCACAAAGCCTTCTGCTTTATTTATTTATTTAGTTAGTTAGTTAGTATATGTCCCATTATTGCAATGCACTATTCTAGGTGGTTCACAGTATGATAAAAAATAAACAGACAGAACAATAAAACTATAAATAAAAAGTCAAAGAAATAAAAACAAATGACACCAAATGCATATTATGTCTGTGACAAACAGGACATGAGGCATGAGGTCAAGCAGGGTCATTGTGGAGGGCCTCCCTAAAAAGCAACGTTTTGAGCTGCCTTCTAAACCTTAGACAGGAGGGGGCCAGCTGCAACTCCACCGGGAGCTGGTCCCACAGAGTTGGTGCCACCACAAAGAAGGCCCAACCTCTTGTAGATGAGTTCTGGGCCTTCTTTGGAGTGGTTACCCCGAGGAGCATTGCCTGGGAGGATATGGTGGGGAGATGACCTTGAGGAGAGACATTCTGACAAATGTTTTGTAGGAAATATGCTGTTCTACACAGAAATTGTAAAAATCTTGCATACTTTGCCATTTCCGCTGCCTTTTCCAGGTGAATCCTGCCCAGGACAGATGCTGTTTTGCGCAGGAATTGTGATACCTTTGTGCAGCTTGACAGTTCTTTCAGAAAAAATAGGCATAAAACCTGTGAAATATCTTGATTTCTTGGTGAGGAGGAGAATCTTCCACAGAGAAATTTTGCTGTAAAAAGGTAGAGAGGGATTCTCCCCCCTTTCTTTCTCAGAACAAGAGGCAGCGAGATTCACATTGTTCCTTCCAACTTTCCAATTATATTTAGGGAAAAATGACCCCATTCTGATGTGAAAACTAAGGGGGAAACCTTTCCAAAGACCTGAAGTTGGTATCACAATAATTGGTAGTGGTGGCGGCAGAGATTTCTTCCATTCTGTCTTGCTAGGCCCATGGTTGATTTTCTGATGAATCCTGCGGATTCTTGGAGCTTTCAAAAAACCAAACGACCACACATAGGAACTTCTTTCCTTTTATAGTTGCCTATCAGTACTGTTACTAGGACAAGACTCTAGCCGGACCATCTGGAAGTCACTTAATAGACTTTGAAGCAAAGTAGGAATATCAAAGAATAATCAAGTAAAATGAGGCTAACTTGGAGACAGGGCAAATTTTCTGTGACTGTGGAGAAATTTGATCAATGCAGCACTTTATGTGCATTCAGTTACCGTATTTTTCGCTCCATAAGACGCACCTGACCATAAGACGCACCTAATTTTTTAGAGGAGGAAAACAGGAAAAAAATATTTTGAACCAAATAGTAGTTTCGTTGCTGGCGGTGGGAAGCCAAAGAAGATTCCCGGGGCCTGCTGTCAGGCTTGGGTTGGGGTCGGGAGGGTAAAAAAAAGACTGGTGGGGGGAGGAGGAGGAGGCTGGAGAAAGAAGATGCTGCTCTTCATGGAGGTGAGTGAGTGAGTGGGGGTTGCGCCACGTGACTCTCTCAGGCGGCGCGTGCCCGGCAGCCCTCCCGCCAGGTGGGGGGAGGGGGGATAGGATTGACACAGCAAATATCTGCCTCATCGCCCGCGCGGAAAGGAAGCTTGCATTCGAGGCGCCATCAGGGGTGAAGGGGTGTGCGCGTGGAGTGGCAGGGGGGGAAGTCAGGCGGCGGCGGCCCAGCAGTCGCAAAGGGAAGAGAAGGCGGCCGGCTAGCCGGCTGACTTGTGCGCGCATGGACACGCGTTCCCTGGCGCTCCATAAGGGCGAGGAAGATCACGCGGCCGCCGGGCGGGTAAAGTGGCGGAGCGGATTTTCTACATTGGCTTAATGAGGGTGACTCAGGAGAGAGGGGTTTTTTTTTTTTTTACAGTATTCGCTCCATAAGACGCACACACTTCCCCCCCACTTTTTTTTCGGGGGGGAGGTGTGTCTTATGGAGCGAAAAATACGGTAATACCCCACCATGTATAGCAGAGAAGATATAGCAAATGGCCAAGATAATGCTATCAAACTAGCCGTCTTCTGGTCAAAAATAGTCTAATTATCTTAACATTTGAATTTTTAATTTTTTCCCCCTATATTTTATATGCGTCCATAATTTCAAATTCTGCAATCCTCTGATACGAATAAAGGAAACAAAAGTATTATTACTGTTGTTGATGTTGTTATTCAACTGCTCCACACTTGGCACTGTGCAATAATGAAGAAAAAAGCAAAAATAATGCTGCTGGGGGCTTAAGAAATCTTCCCCACTTCCTTAAAAAAAAAGAAGTCATGAAAGAAACAAGACATAGAAGGTAGAAATATTCATAATTAATTTATTCATATTACTTTTGTGGGGGGTGGATATAAGGAGGATGGAACAGACTAGTGCCCACTGAAGATCAAGATGCCCTGTGATTATTTTTGAGAGTGAAAAAAAAGCTCACACATGCTTGAAGAGCCTGAAATCTTGACATTGCCACTCACACAAAACCATATCACTTGCTCAGGCATGAAGGGTTTTGCCCATTTCGTTTTCCTTCCTTAAATGTCAAGGCAAGATAAATGGACAAATGTAGTTTACACATACCACAAGTGCTTGTCGAGTAAACAGCACAGAGCAAGCTTAACTGAAATATCAAACCCAGCTAGAAGAAGCAAATACGTTTCATGGCATTTTAATTGAAATGTAACACAGCTTTTTTTTTTTTTTTTGAGTCCACTCGCAGGGATGTGAAGAGAGATCGAGTACGCGCTCAAGAAGGGACATAGGATTTTTTATGAACAATGTTTAGCCACCGTACAGAACTGTTGAAAAATCTGAAGCAGTGAACTTTTTTCATTTACTCTTATAGCACTGTAATGTAGGGCAATATGGGCAGCTAATAATATTAAAACCCCATCACCTCCACCCTCCTTTTTTTTTTTTATGAAAAGAAGCTTTCAGGAGATCATTATGAGAAGAAAAGGAGGGGGTCCTTACTTATTATTTATTTATTTATTTCATTTATTTAAAATATTTTACCCCACCTTTCTCCTTAAAAGGACCCAAGGCTGCTTACAACATCAAAGGGACAATACTGAAAAGCTAAAAACAGGAAATATACAAATATTTAAAAAGAATTAAACCCTTTCCCCACTGTTTTCATGCTCCAAATCATTCACTAAGCTACTTTTCCCACGTATGATTCTCTCTTCTATGGATAGTGCATCATTTTGGTCCTGAACAAGTGACTTCACACTTGGTGTAACTCTACCTGTTGGTTACTTTTACAGTTATAAGGGTACAGCCTTACTACATGGAGAAGTAGCATCTCATGGTTCACATGCTGGCTTGTGGTGTGGCTCATCCTGCTGCCTTGTGCTCTGACGTGGATATTGTGGTGATGGTGAGGTGGATTGGGAACAAAATGCATTTCATACCACGAGGCGGTTGTTTAGAGCATGCAGATGCTTTTCTTCAAGAGTAACTAAAATGGTAACCACTTTATTTTAGTAAAGCCTTCTTAAAATGTTAACTAGATTACTAATTAGTTTGGGGGCCTTTGGACTCCACTGGTAACTGATTACTGCTAAAATGTAACTGTCAAACTCTGTTGATTCCTGAAAGTAACATGACCTTTTCTGTTCATTGGAGGCAAGGTATGTGGCTGGGTACATCTGAGCTTGTATGGAGCAATGATAGCTGGGCCATATTGTTCCAAGCACTAGAGTGGTTTCTCAGGACAAGCACTTGAAAACGACTGTGGCACAATTTTGAGGGACTTATTTATGGGAATGCCCTTGTGGCAATGCCATTGTGGCGGAGGACTTGTCCTAGTGTTGCTCCCCACATTTCTTCATTATTGCAGTCATCATGCTGGAAGCTTTGATGAAGCCAATTTATACCAAACTATAAAGCCACTTCAGCCATTTTGCAGGGAAAACTGCTTTTCACACCTTCCGGAGTTTACAAATCCTGGAGGAGACTTGACCACCTGACTGATGTCTGTGGGGATATTGGTGCCTCTATTATCACCTTCGTTCATGTCCCTTCTTGATAGAATCGCTGGGAAAAAATCTCTGTAATGAAAGCTTTCACTCCAATGCCAGGCATTACAACCTAGAACCTGCTTCCTTTGATTACACCTGCTTCCGATAAGTAGGCTGAACTTTTGCCACCTCCACCAAACTGATGTCTCCTGTTTGTTTCTTCTGCATTACATTTTTCTCCTCTTTCAAAGTCATTGACAAGTGATGCTCATAATAATTTCTTTGTGAGAGATTCAGCGGGCTTTTTTGGAACACCTAGAACAAGCTGGCTCCTTAAACCAATCCTGTGTTAAGAGATAGAAACAATCTTTTGGCGTTCATAAACCAGTATCTTCCTGTAAGCACATCATTTAGATTTTTTTTAAAAGAGAAACTTTATGAAATAAAGAGACCTCTATGTGGTACGTGACTGTCACTTCAGAGTACGTATCTGCTTATAGGAAGAAAAGGGGTATGGCAAAATGAAGATTAAAGAAATTTACCTGTCAAAATACAGCTCTGTTTAGTTACCTCTGTCCATGGGACAGTTTTAGTAAACTGTCAATCACTGACTTGCTAAATAACCTCTCCAAAGCATAATCCACTTTTTCAGAAGATATCAGCATGTCAATCATGTATTGAATCAAAGCCAAATTTGAAGCTGTTGTAAAGCCCACTTTGTCAATCATTCTTCGGTATTCTTTCCACTAACCACCTGACAGCTTTTAAGTTTCCACGTCTATATTCTACACCGTTTTGTTAAGAGTCTTGCATTTTTTTAAAAGTTGGCCTCCTTTTATGATTGGTAACTAAGCAACTAATATTTTTTATGGTAATAACGGGTGCAAACTTAGCTTCCTTGACCATTCTCTCTTTGTTATGAGCAAATTATTTTCTTTCAAGTTGCTCAATAACAGATCTAGCAGAAACAATGATTTAATTATGGCTTGTCCCGTTGTTTCTATCTATAAACATGTTGGGCCCTGCTTAAAAATAAACACAGGCAAATAGATACCTAGTGTGATTTTTTTAAAACTCCTGAGAGACGACCCCGGCATGTCACTGCTTAAGGGGAGAGAAGGGGTGGATGGGTAGGAAAATAGCTGGGAGGATCTGAGGCAGGAGGAAGGGATGAAAACTTGAAAGAAAAGGAAAGTTCAGACTCAAGCTTTGCTTTACTAGTACTTATTATTTGGCAAAATCAGATCTCGTTTAAAGAACATTTTGGGCTTGTTGGGAAAATGGGAGTGGGGAGAGAAGCTAGGCTATAGAATGGGACACTGGCAAATTGAGTGAATATTATGGGGGGGGAAAACCAATTTCATTTATAAAGACTATTTGGGCAAACAGACACCTTTTGAGGGTGTGGCAAGGAACCTTTGGAAACAGTGGGGGAAAGCCCCTACCACAACAGTTGGACATGTTGTTTTTATGCTACAGCTTCCAGAATTCCCCAACTGGTATGGTCACAAATCATGTGGCCTAGCAAATCTGAGAGTTATACTCCAAAAAGTTGTCCAGGTAGCTTGGTGAGGTAGGTATCTGGCTGCAGAGCCAGGGACTGAGAATTTGATACCCTACCCTGGGAGGTATCCCAGGAGAAGAGCCAGTCCATGTGGCCTTAGGCAAATGGTGCAATCTCAGGTAACCCCCAGAGGAAGGGAATGGTAATCCACTTCTGAGTACTCAATACCTAGAAAACTCTGGAAAAGACTTTGAAAAAGTACTCAGAAGTGGTTTACCATTCTTTTTAAACTGTTCTGATCTTCATTGGTCATTGGAACAATTTAAATCATTTTATTGTTTAATTTGGTTTTAATGAAGTTTGTTGATTGCCCTGAGCACTTTAAAAATTTTTTCGAAAGCTAGGATAAAATTGTAATAAAAAACTGAAATAAGTAATACATAAATTATCCCTTAGTAGGTTATATAATCATTGTGTAACTCAGTTATACCTTGGCCATGTTTAAAAGGAGTTGATTATGAGTAACACCTTATTTGCAACTTACTACTTCCAACACTGCAGCACCTCAGACCTTGCTCTACTGTTGCCATCTACTCACACAGCAAAAGCTCAGGCTGGCAGCTTGCACTTCTCTCTTCAGAAATTTTCCTGGGCATGTAACATGGAGCTTCACCACATACTTCTCCTTGTCCATGAGGACTGACCAAGACTTCCTGCTGCATTTGTCTCATCTTTGCAATTGCAACTTGGTTTTTTTCCCCTGACCAAAGTCAGAAATTTGTGCAAATTAATTGCACAATACTTGAGGGAGCACTCAACAGTTTTAGGAACACTTGTCACATTACAGCCTGGAATGGGGATGTCTGTGTCTTTCCGACAACCAACCAGTCCTTCTGGTGCTTACTGTGTATGCTTGATTTTTTTCAAAGGATAAAGATTCTGAACAAAATACAGAGCTTAGACAAAGAAAATAACAGGCTTTTGTCTCTCTCTTGGCAGGAAGCGAGGAATCTCACGAGCCTGTCAAATTCCTCTTCAAGATGTCTCATCAAGTTGTGACAGCCAAAACCAATGAGGATGAAGAATTTTTGTGACTGTTTCCCCTGCTCACTACAGAGAACCTGAAAAGCAGTTATGAACATCTGCTGTCCTTTCACTGTAGTGTGGGAACCATGTAGCACAACCTGCCCCCTACCCCTTCCTCCTTGACTTGAATCATATTCCATGCTTAAAAGGATGAATTGCCAGTTCTACTCTAGGTCAAGGTACTGCTTTCATGAAAAGAAGGACTTTTCTAATCCCCCTCCCTCAAAAACAAAACAAAACAAATGAGTTTTCAAGTTTAGCTTGAAGAAGAGACAATTGACACGATAGCCATCTTGAAATATTTGAAGGCCTGTCACATGGAACAAGCTTGTTTCCTGCTGTTCCAGGGGGCAGGACCCATATCAATGGTTTCAAGTGAAAAGGCAGGAGCTTCCCACTAAACACTGGGATAACAGAGCAGTTCATTGGGAGAACTGGCTCTCGGAAAAGGTGGTAGACTCTCCTTTGTGGGAGGTTTTTGAAACAGTTTTGGATGGCTATCGATCAGGGATGTTTTGGGCATAATTTTCCTGCATAGGAAAGAGGCTGATGATCATTGGGGGTACCTTGCAGTTTTTGAGATTCTATGATTCTAGATTTGGGAGGGGAAGACTTGAGGAAGCAACACACTTTTAAAGGTGGTTTGGCTTGTTGAGTGTTCTTAATCAGTAAAACTGGCTCCCAGACCCATGAGGTTGGCTCACTCTTGGTTTACCATTGCCCATGTTTGTCCCTTGAAAGGCAGTGGCAAGAGATGAAGCTGTCCCATGGTATCTTGATCTTTCTGGGTCTCTTTGCCTGTTAAAAACACTTATTCCTTTTATTTTTCCTCTTGAGGCACAGATTTGTGCTATTTATACAATCCGACAAGTTTAGAAAAGGTTTAATAACCCCCAACTGCTTCCACAAGTTGGCACAGATTGTCAGCCTTGGCTGCAAGGATAGGCAGGACTGCCAGAGCCTGGTGCTTAGATAGCACAGTTCAGGCATCCTGGCAGATCAGGGGAAACCCACATAGCACCCACCTACACAGCACCTGTGCTGCAAATCAGGCAGACACTCGCCGCGGAGGAGCCAAGATCTACAAGACCATAAATATTATACCAATAAGAAGGAGGTAGGGTCAAAAAAGCAGAGCAACTTTTTCCCCCCCAAACAGTTATGTTCTCAAACATTTTTGGCCAATTAATAATGCAAAGTAGGAAAGATCTCCAACTCCATTTTTTTAAAAAAAAATATCTCTACTGTTCAAGTGTATTTAAACTTCTTCCCCTGGGACCAGCAAGGAAATCATATTTGGTCTCTTCTATATGATACTCTTTCAGATATTCAGGTATGTTGTATTCCAGGCGGAGCATAACCTGTTCCTTCACCCCTTTCTCATATAACTTGTTCTTCACAATGGGGCCAAAGCTCTCAAAGTTCTGTTCTCATATGTCTAAGCTACAGTGTGAAAAGAACAGAGGAACCCCCATGAGTGTCTTTTGAGATGGAATGACAGTATACGAATTCAATCAGTTTTTAAAAAGGAATTCTGGGAATATGTTTTGGCTAAAATCCTATTGGGCAGAAAAGTCTGTAAGGGCAGTTATACAAGTAATTTTGATTTTAAGCATGAGTGGGTCCAGGAAGGAAGGTGGAGCTCATGAACTGTCTGCCACTTAACCTTTTCTTCTTCATCTCACCCTTTGTCACACTGCCAACAGCACAACCCCACACATGCAGATTTACTTAACTGGTGGATGCAGGCGAACATGATAGACAGACAGACCAACCACTGATCTAGCAGGACTGCTTGCTTCATTGACCTGATGCATTCACATAATGCAACAAGGTACTTCCCACTGCAAGCAGGGCAGGTTACTGAGAGTCGAGGTGGTGGTGTCCCTTAATTATGATATGATGTGACATATCATAGAGTCATTGGGGAAGAAGTTTGTAGCCTGTGGATTATTCATGGCAGATCAGTTCCTGCTTACTTCATTGAAGCACTTTAAAGGTAAAAGAGAAACAGTTCATGATAAAGCTGACACCACCACTTGGTTACTCAGGAAGCATCCTGGGCGATAGAATGTATATAGTTTATAATCCTTATGCTGTTTTTGCTGCTATCTCTTCACTCTGTCCACTTATGGGGACATGGTGGGATTTTTATGCTCACCAAGAAGGACGAATCGGGACAAGATTTATATTTCTATCACGTATTGGTTCTTCTCATCTGCATTTCAGTTTGTCTCATTACCATCTCTGCTGCTGATATTCTAGAGGTAACTACTATGATGTTGGAACTGGAAGCTAGACTAGTTGAAGTGCATCAGGTCTTCAATGTGGCAGGTTCCCTAAGCTGAGCATCCTGAAGAGTGGTTGCCTCTCAATCCTTGTTTGCGGGGTTTTTGGGTGAGATGCTTCACTGAGCAGTAGATCACGCCTGGTCCTGATTTTAAGCATGAACAGTTTAACATTTAACCTTTTTTGTCCTCTCTGCTAAATAGTAAAAGTATGGGACAAAATAATCAATGTAAAGATTCATGGATCTAAATAAATAGCACACAGTTTCCAAAGAAGTAGCTGTTTTAGTCTGGCAAAATTAAAGTGCGGTGGGGGAGAGAGAGATCAAGAACAAAAAAAGAAAGACAAAATATTGTGGCACTTTAAAGGCTGACAGATTTGTTTCAGTGCAAGCTTCCATAGATCAAAATCCACTTGTGTTGTGTCTGAAGAAGTGGGTTTGGATTCACAAATGATAATACTGATGATGATGATGTACCATCAAGTCAATTCTGACTTAAGGCTTTTCCAGGTAGAGAATACTCAGAAGTGGTTTACCATTTACTTTTTCTGGGTGGGCCCTGGGACTATGCAGAGTGCCCAAGGCCACAAAGAATGGCTCTATTTACAGAAGGCACACTGGAGAACCAAACTCCTAATCTCCAGCTTCACAGCCAGATATCTAAATCACTGAGCTTTCCAGCCAGCTCATATTGGGGGGGAAAATCGGAGCTATTCAGCCAGCTCATATTGAAAAAGTTCTTCTTGGGGGGGGGGGGAGATTGAAAATATATATATATGCAATTTGGTCAGGAACAAGCTACAAAAGTGAACTAGGTGGCCAAAGGAGTAGAAGACCTATTAGTCTCCCAGTCTTCTTCCTGCAGTACTTGACAGCTCCGGGCTGCTTCCCAGGGTATCATAGTAAGGTCAGCGTGGCCCTCACCTCTGTGATCCTGTGTCAAAAACAAGCCTTGCTATTAGCTCACTATTATAGCTGGACTTGTTCTTTTTCAGACTGCTTTTGATGTTCCCTGGGCCGTTTGGATAAATGAAGTTCTACAGTCTTGCTTTATAACACTTCTCCAAATACCCTGAAGTGTGTGATTAAAGCAATTAAGCTTACTAAAATTACCCCTCAACACAGAGATTCAAGGCTTCAGCATGATTGTTTTTTCCCCCCAGTTATAAAAATTCTAATCAGACACAGAGAAAGGACAAAGGCAGTTATGGCTAAACAATAAGAAATTCAGAACACCGTTGTTAACGTAGAGATTAATATTCCCAGTTAGAACCAGAAAGGCAAGCACAACATGAGATGAAATATCATTTTAAGGGAAGAGGACTGTTTATTAAAAGGCTCTTTTTCTTGGTTTCAAACCTGAAGAAAATAAATGGAATCTCCCCATGCCCAGATTAAATGAGCACTTTAAGAGTTGACCCTTAATTTAAAGGCACAGTAGTATATCTAGAAACCTGGTTTTCTTAGGAGGAATCTTTATCATTAGGCAGAAAATACATGGCATTTCATATAAATACAAAGGTCCCGATCCAGTTTTAGATGCATGCAACTTATCAGAAGTCACTTACCACAGAGCTGACACCAATAACCCTAGCATGGGATATGCATTTCCCATCATACGCCCCAGTGTGTTCAATGAGGCTTATTCCCTAGTCAAGTGCATAGAATTGCCTTCAATTTGATTAGACAGGGCTTTCAAACGTTGAAAGAATTTCTCAGATACTATTTTGCTGTAATCTTTACAACAGCTCCTTACAAGAGACTGCCATTCCTAGCTGTCGGATGGCAGAACCTCAGATAGTGGCTAAGGCAGTCCTTCTCAACCAGATATTTTCTCAACCAGATATATTTGAGATATTTTTGACTGCAATTCCCAGAATCTTTGATCCTTCATCAGTGGGGATGCTGGCTGAGATGAATGAGAACTGTAGTCCAAAATACCTGGCTTGCTAGAGTTTTTTCCCCTGGTCTGACAGGGAGCAGGCTGAGTCTTTCTCAGTTTCATAGTTCCTGCTTGTCCATAGGGTGACAAAAGTTTCCAATTAGTTTCTGAAACATCCACAATGCCTGGAAATTCTGTAGCTGGCAAGGAACATTCCCAAACTCTGGTTCTGACCTATATGCATAGCCCCTTCCTGGCGATTTTCTACTTGTAGTGATATTTGGACATCTGTAAGGTGAAGCATTGCCTGGTAGGCAGTGGGCCAAATCAAGGGACAGAAGTCACCTGGTCTGGCTCTTAGTGAGTTCATTATAGAGATGAAAATCAAATGGGGGATTGTTGTCTCTTAGAACCAAAATAGATAGCTCAGTGGTTTAGGCATCTGGCTGTGGAGCCAGCGGTTGGTAGTTCAATTCCCCCCTGTGCCTCCTTGATATGAGCGGGACTCGATGATCCAGAGGGTCCCTTCCAGCTCTGCAGTTCAAAGATGATTATGATGATTGGAAATAGCATCTTTCCAGCCCTTATGTTTTTCACCAGCAGCATGATCTCCTTTGTTATGTATGCCTATACAGTTAGACATGCAGAGGAAGACTGTGTTTACATACTAATGATAATTCCAAAGAAACCACACTTCTCCTTTTAATGAGTGTTCACAATTTACACTTTTTTGCTACTGGAGGAAGCACTGTTTCTAGATACAGCACCTGTGTTTCTTCTACTGAAGCCAGAACTCACTAAGCTGTATCAAATCAGAGTGATAGCACTATGGCTGACAGACTCCGCATACTTTTTAGGGGTGTTCTTCTCAGAACTTTCTTTGAGGGTCAGACGTTGGCAGCAGATGCTGGGTAGAACCTCTCAGCTCTGCAGACGTTTCTCCCTTCTCAAGAGATAGACCTAACCCATTAGGGTGACCAATCTTGCAAGAATATGGAGGAGAAGCAGCAGCAGAAGAAACAGTGACATTTATGGAAGCTCTAATAGAGTTGAATTTATTTATGGCAAATATCATCTTGGATTCTCTGTAGTGAGGTGGGGGTCACTGATGGCTCGGAGGTTTTAACACCTCTGGTTTAAGGACTGGTCACACCTGAGCAAACTTTCACGCACGTAAGACCCGGCCTGCAAGAATAAGAAGAAAGAGCTGTGGCTATTCAAGCATAGTGCTCAGGTCAGAACTTAACATTGTATATTACTCAGATAATCCAAATAAGATCCATGTTATGGCAAATGCACAAATAGTCATATACATAAATATATCACTACAGAAGGGGATATTAACTATATGTTTATCATTTTGACACTGCAAAGGAATGTAAATTAATTTTCTTTCCCAAATCTGCCTAGCATCAGCTGTTAATTATACTTTCGTTCAGGATTTTTGTTATCCTGTAGATAACCAGTAAGATGTGCTGGGAACTGCCAGGGTGGAGAAGGATTGCTGTAGGATCCCAAGAGCTTGGCTAGTTTAACAGCAAATTAAGAGCAAGGAAAATTAAAAATAAACTTCAGAATGCATAGATGGGCTCTGATTAGGTGAGGCACTATTCCAGGATTTAACTACAAAGAGCAAGAAGGGCAGTTCCTGTGTAAATTTGTTTGGAACCATGGCTCGCAAGATTGACACCTCAGGAATTTCAGATTCCCCACCCCCACCCCAAAAAACAGTATAAGCTATTCTTGCAATGGAAAGTATTTGATGGTGTTTGATTGGGCAATAAAGAGCCTTTAGCTTTACAAAAGACCTGATCCTAAATTGTTGATATGGACCAATCTAGGTGCCTCCATTTTTGGACTCTCTTTAATGTGATTATGGGAATGTAGGTTGCTATCGTGAGATCCTGGACTTGTATACTGACCACCAAATTTGCAACTGTGTGGAACACTGAAAAGTTCAGATAGGACTTCAGCTTAGTGATAATGCAGACTCTTTGCAAATAAATCAGTTGCTGGAAATTCCACTTAAGAAAAGGATTAGGGTAAAGCTTATGTGAAAGTCTTCTGTTCAGAAATCCTCGCCAGTCACATAGTCTGAGTTGCTACTAGGCAGTGCCCCATCACCCTAAAGGAAAAATAAAATGCTTTGGACTGCAGCATCCAGATGCTTTAGACTTCATCTCTCATGGACACTCACCATTGGGCATCTTAGCAGGGGCTGATGGGAGTTTTGTCCAAAACATATATGGGGCACCAGCTTGGCTTGAGGTTCATAGTGCGTATTACTGGAGCTCATAGCCAAGGACAATAACTCAATATGAGCCCAGAGAGCCCAGAGATACAAAGATGTACACAAATCCACATACTTAGTAGCTACTGGCTCCCAAAAAACTGAATCTGAATATCTGTGTCTCAGCTGTTGCAAATATCATCAACAGGTCCTCCTGTAGTCTAGTCTGAGGGAAAATTTGCTGGTTCCCAAATTACACAATGGCTGAAATCCTGTTTGTCAGCATGTAACGTAAAGTTACCTCAGTATAAGAGTGTTGGGCATTAAGTGGATTGAGCAACTCCCATGTTGCCTGTTATCTGGCATGCATTAAGAAGTATTTTGTGAGTTCCACTTCTGAATTGTTACTCTTTCTTCTGACAGTACCACAGCTTTGTGTTGCATGTGTGGAACTGCACCACAGGATTTCAGTCAATGTGTAATTGACTCATGGAACTCTCTGTCACAAGACATGGCCATCTTCACTTAGGGATGAGAAAATCAGTTAATTTCAGTTTCTCCCAGGCTTCTATTTTGTAAACCTTTCAAGTTCTGAAACAGGTTATGAATTACGATAATTTTTTTAAAAAGTAAATTGAAAAGAAATCCCCATCAAATGGGGGAAACTAGGTCTTGGAAAATAGGCACAAATTTTGAAGGGGGGCCCAAGGCATGATTCTGCTGGGTGAATTGAGGTTCTGGAAGTTGTCTAAGGATGTTGGCTGCTGGTACTTGACTTTGTGACAGGAAAGCTACCTTACACTGAAGCTTTTCCACGTGATCTTCTTCATGAAGAACACTTGACCAGCATGTGAGAACTTCAGGATTCCCTGACATCATATTCTCCTTTTGGACTACAACTCCCAGAATCCCTCAGGCTGCATGCCTGCTGGACATATAGGCTGGAAGATTCTGGGAGCTGAGCCGTAGACCCAAAAAGGGAACTTTTAAAACCTTTTCTGGAAGCACAATTTGAAAATGGCTGTTCAAGTTCTCTCATAAGGGACAGAATCCATCTTTTCATTTGCCAGAAGCCCCACTGAAGTGAACAGGGACCAAACGAGAGCAAGGCTGGGCTCTTCTGTCACACCCATTTGTGTCAATGGGTAAAAGTCAGAGAACATCCCAGGGCATGGATTCCTATATCATTATTTTTTTAAAAAAACTCAATTTGCCTGCACTAATTCCGCTAACCCAGGGTACTTTTCAACAATGTTTCCCATCCTCTCTAACTCTGCACATTGCTGTTAGCTGTGTATAAAAGGGGGAGATGAGCAGAGCAGGTCTGGCGCTATGTTGTTGCTGCTGCTGTTTTTTTTTTTTGGGGGGGGAAACATTAAACCTGCCTAAAAATAGAAAGAACAGCTCCATTGTTGCAGGAGGATGAACAGACGCACGGCTCGTGGAACTGTTAGAATTATCCTGGGCGAACACGTCAATGAAGCAAGAATGCGTTAACCAACAAAATGCTAAAGTCTGTTAATGGAGGTGTGCTAATGTGGAAACAGACTTCCTGTCCGGAGCGATTTGTCAGAACTTCAGGCAGAGAAAGATTTCAAAAGCCAGCTCCTGTAGCTCTCTCGCTTACCCACCACCCATGACCCCCCTCCCACCTGAGAAACCCTCCCAGGTTTCTTCTCACCAAGCCAGCTTTGATACTGCATCCTGAAGCTGAACAAACCTAGGATGTGTCAGTTGCATGAGGATTTCTTATGTTCTTACAGGGGGGAAAAAAGGGAAGGAAACAGCTGGTAAATGTTTCACAGATGGTAAAGCTCTTGGCATATCTCAGGAGAGGGCCACCCATACAGATGGCTCATTATTTTAGCATTTGGATTTTCATCTTATTAAAACATCTTCTCCCCCCCACTTCCCCGGTTTTATTTAGCATCATAAATTCTCCTACACTTTAGTTAACAACTCAGTGATTTGGGGGCTGTGCGTGTGGCAGAGAGAACATCATTTGGCTAAAATACATATCTGTAGCATCATTATTCTCAGCTCTGATGTGTAGCCAGCGGACTTGAACCTGATTAAAAATACCAAATGCAGGCGAATGCTCAGAAATATGACTTTATCAAGCAAAGGTCAGCTAAGCCTGTTCAGAAGCTGAATTATTCAACAAAGGAAGAAGTGTGCAGGAGGAGGGAGGGAGGAGAATGTGCCGTGCAAAACAGTGGAAGTGTTTATGCTTAAGATATTACCATTATTAATGCTATAGAATGGAAAAGACATGCCTCCCCATTATATCGGGTCACCATCCTGCACTAGTGTGGATTTAGACCTCTCCCGATGTTGCATGTAATTCTAGCCAACTGTTAGAATTAATTCTAGCCAACTGTTAATTGGTATATTGAAATACAGAACCAGCAAGTAAAAAGGAAACACAACTCTGCAGTTTCGTAGAGGTGTGTGTTTGACAAGGCAGATTATTTCAGTGTGTGGATTTGTACATTTAAGTCCACATCGCACTGGTGGAGAACTGAAGTACTCCAGGAAGGCGTGAGGACCACTTAGGTTGGCAGCACTCAGGTGGAAGTGCTATTAGTGAGAACTGACATACCCCCCACCCTACCCCGTGGGGACTCTACAAGTGCCCAGGCAACCTGTCCTTTCAGGACAACAAATTACACTGAGCGCACACAAAGCCCCTACCGAGAGCTGATGCTATAACCAATTTGTCAGTGCTTAAGATGTTATAAGAGTCTTTTGTTGGTTTTGCCTCTTTGTGAGGAAAATCTAGTCAAAAGCCTGATTGTGGCTCATGTGTATTCTTAGATATTTTTACTATATATGTGAATGTGTGAGTCAGAGAGAGAGAGAGAGAGAGACTTTCCTGGCATGAGGTGCCCTCTTGTTCTTATGATTTACATGCAATCCTGTTCAATATTTGCTTTGATGTGTAACTTTATTTCCTACAATTTGGAATAGGCAAAAACCTTTAAAAGTTTGACAGTAACATAACCTGCAATAGAATATAAATTGCCATTCAATTTATGACTAAATAAAAATGTGTTTTCATCCCTTCTGAGACGTTTTAAATGAGCTTTCAGAGCAAATCATGGGATAGCCCCCCCCCCCAGTCCCCTCTCAGTCTCCTCCCAGAGATCACCACTAAGAAGTACACATATTGATTGTAAAAGGACATTGGCCACAATATGCCACAAGGACAGTAGAATACGCCCACTTCTTTGAATGTGCCAGCCAGTAAGAACCATAGGTAATGAAAACAGGAATCTAGATGTTAACTGATCAGTCAAATATATTCAGATACACTAGTGCTGGACACGTTTACTTGTTCTGTCCCCTCCCTCCCTGGTCAAATGTAGCACTTTTAAGGTGGGGGAACAAATAAGGTCCACCCATATTCAATTTTTACCAAAGTTGTTCAGTTGTATTGTGTTCTTTATCTGCTCCAGTTTCATTTTATTGGGATTTCTTTCTTCTCACTAGAATGTTCCCAACTAACTATAGGCTAAATAATGAATTGGATAAGTAGTGAATCACTCATACGTGAAAACTCTTCTTTGATTCAGTCTAAGTGACATTATTCAAGCACAGCAAACACACACACACACACACACACACCCTATTTCTTCTTTTAATATTTCAGAGCTTAAGGACAATGTATTTTATGTCTCAATGTGCTGATATCTGAGATCCTTGGTATTAAACACAAAACACCCCCAAATTTGGAAGCGTAAACCCAAATGGAAAGCTACAAAATCAAGAATTTAGTTTATGTTTTTAAAAAATCTGTCAAAAGTATACAATGGAGTCTTCTCTTTTGCTGGCGATGGGGCCAGAGCATAGACAGGCAAAAGGTGTTTTGCAAGAGGAAAAGCAGTATTGGATTTAGGAAATCCATTAGTTCTGAAGTTCTGACATTTTGCTTTGCTTCCCTCCCAGACTGCTAAGTGCACCTATATTTAGCTGAAGAGTGTAAGGTGACATTAAGGCTGTAATATCATATCCCATACCTGGAGTAAGCATTCAATGAGACTTATTTCTGTGCAATCAGGCACCGTGCAAAACACTTGCATAATTTGCATTTTGATAAAGGTGTGCAATGTTTACGGAGAGGCTGAAGTCTTGTTCCACAGTTACACAAACAGTGCAACTTTTAAACATCAACTGCCATAAGTTAAGGAATCTTTGTAGGCATTATCTGTTGCACACCAGGTTGTGTGACTCAGTAAGCAATAGATAATGTCTACGGAGATTTCTTAACTTATGGTAATTCACATCTAAAAATTATACTGTTTACTTAACTTGGCAACAGGATTTCAGCAAAAGAATCTTTGGAAAAGGTGTTATGGTTTGAACAATTAATGCATAAATATGCACACACATTCCAATTCCATGTAACAGCACCTGTCTGAAAATTAGAAAGCAGCAGAAGCAGTAAGAAAACTGTATTTGTTGGCCAAATGCGTGCAAACACATAAGACATTAAAGATTCTGGCTGGCAAGATCAAACGTATGATGACAGCCAGTGCAAAATATCAGAGAGAATCTTGGACTTGAATGAAGGCATTCACATTCCTGCTCAGGTCTGAAGCTTTCTGGATGACTTTGGGCACTGGCTACATGCCGGCATTACACCATGGATTATTGTGATAGGAACAAGCTACAGCAAGTGTCAAGCTTATGTACCTCCTTCTTCTTGAATGACATAATAAGGAAATTAGAAGTTTTTTGCTCTGGCTTCAGAGGACCATAGTTTCAAGTTTGTAAATCCTTGTGTGTGTGTCATCACCAAGGAAGGATCAAAAACTGCACACATTTCTTCATTGCTCTGTGAAAGAGTAAAAATTCATTCATTCATTCATTCGTTCGTTCGTTCGTTCGTTTTTGTTTCTATCCCACCCATCTAGTGACCAGGCATTACTCTGGGTGGCTAACAGTAATAGAAAACAACTACCCACCCCTCACCAGAAATGCATAATAAGATCCAAACAATGACAACAGCAACCAAAAATGAAATAGACCCAGAGGCAAAGGTGAATCAAAATCAACATCCAACTCATGGATCCACGAGGATGTCAAAGGGATACGATGTTTTTGAAGGCCTCTTCAAATAATACAGATTTTACATGTTTCCTAAAGACCAGAAGGGAGTGGGGCTGGCGTATATTAGCAGGCAACACACATTCCACAGTGTTGTGGCCACCACTGAGAAGGCCCAGTTCCTGGTGGTAGTTTCCCAGGCCTCTCTAGGGGTGGCCACACACAACTGCAAAGCCTGGTTGGACTGGGTGGCCCAGGTGGACTGTCTTAGGGAGAAACACTCCAACAGGTAACAAGGTCCCAAACTATTAAGGGCTTATTCTATAGTCTAGTGCCAATTTTTGCACAGTTTGCATAACTCGTACAAATGTTGCAATATTGCGATATCTGCTACATTGTTACATAGACTTCTAAAAATTGGAAGCATCTGATTGGTTGTTTGCATCTGTTTAAACAATCAGCCAGTTTGTCTGTGCTCGCTTTAGATGTGACTTTTGCTTCTTCAGGAAATGGGTACCAGTTTTATATAGACTGCCAGAAGGACCTTTTGGGCAAATTTCAATAACTAGTTTTTGAAACCATGATTTGTAATTGGCTTAATTGAAATTACACACAGTTAGTTGCTCCAAAAAACATTAAAAAAGCTTTAAACTCAAAAAGCAAAAGCCCTAAAGTCCTCCTTCTGGCCATATAGGAGGAGTTAAGGTGAGGGAACAAGTCTAAGTCTCATAGAACCTCATTTCTGCTCACACATATTGTACTAAACAATGGTTTAGGGCAGTGGTTCCCAACTTTGGGTCCCCAGATGTTCTTGAACTAAAACTCCCGGAATCCTTCACTACCAGCTGTGCTGGCCAGGATTTCTGGGAGTTGCAGTCAAAGAATATCTGGGGACATCACATTGGGAACCACTGGTTTTTTAGGGTGATGTGTTAATGCAGCCAATGCTTTGTTGCCTAACCTGCTCCACAGACTTGTTGTGAGGTTGGACTGCTATGATGTCATGAATACTGTCCTGAACTTCTTGAATTTAGAGCAGAATGTAGATATAAATTAATGCAACCTGTCTAGATTTTTTATTTATACCTCTTATAATTGGCAGGATGATTGCAGAGATGAAAATAAGGAAGAGTTATAGATGAAGTTAGCAAGAAAGCAGTGACCCACTTTGAGGTAATCTTTTTGAATGTTAACAATAGGAAGTAGGTCTGAGACTGCTATGCAGCCTCCAAGACAAGGCCCTTGTCTAGGTGAGTGAAATGTGGATATCTGTAGGTTATTTGTGGGTGGGAGGTCTGCGGTATGGAACTCAAGAATTTCTTCCTGGGGAATTCAAGCAGTTGGAGTTAATAAAATCTAAATGGCACATCCCTACTAATGACTCAATTACAAACAAAGTTAAATCTCCTTAACTCTCATGCATTACAATGGAGCATAAGTACTAATGATCTGCATTAGAGATGGGCACAAACCTGAAAAATGGTAGTTCATGATGGTTCACGGTTGGACCCGAACCACGAATCGATCAGAAAATTGAACTTTGAACCAGTTCCGTTTTCAGTTCACGCCTGGTGGTATGAGACTTACCTTCTCTGATTGTGCTGCCACCAACGCACTGCTGTGGCCATGCTGATAGGCCAGCCCACGTACAGAGACAGCAGGCCTGGCTTCCAGAAGGGAAGCTGGGCTGCTGTCTCTGAAAATGGTAGTGGCGGAGAAGGTAGAGGAGGGGGTGGCAGGACCAGGCATGGAGGGGGTGGTGGGAAGGGAGCGGGGCCATCCACTTTACGGAAATGAAGCACCAGAGGGAGAAATGTTCAAAAAAGTTATTTTTTCTTTTTGTTTTGGCAAAACGAAATGAATGGACGGAACCATGGAGCAGCCTGATTTGTGGTGTTTTTTTTCTTTTCGATTCGTAGTTCAGTTCATGCCCATCTCTAATCTGGATCTAAATTCTTGTCATTTTTTTTCCTTTACAGGTGCCAGATTGACACCTGTCAATACCATTCAAAACTAGTTTTGAGTCTTCATTTAGCTGTGCTATAAATTGGGCACTTTCTCTAACCACTAGCTTACCCAAAGAAGCTGTACATATGTTATTAAAAATCCTGACTTCAATTTTTAAAGGACTGCTTAATCCAATGAGGCAGTGGACGTTTTTGCTGGCCCGCAGAGTTCAGGTGCACACTGAGATCAAGGAAGTGTCAGCAAATGATAAAAACTTTGTGCTTTGCAGTGCTCCCTTTCTAAAATAACTGCAGTGATTTACTACCCAACGGATGGGCTCTTATGGCGAGCCCTTGTGTGCCAAGTTGCATCCAGACGCCACTCTACCAGCCGAGCTGTAAATCCTTCCAGAAAGGGGGTTTCTCACTGCAACTCCGTAATGCTTGTGGGTGCTGCTGGAATATTTATAAAGTAGCATCTGAAATCATAGCTCAGATGATGCAGATACATGAGGAGGGTTTGCACAGTCCAGAGAAATTGATTCCAGCAAAGGCCTATTGTGCCTTTATTTTATTACCAGTTTAGGGAATATGCAGTAAGTGAACAGTAGTGAACCTAATGAAGTTGGTTCAGGCCAGATCAAAAGAACTACAGCTTTACACAAAGAAACAGAAACTGGTGAGTTCTGGAACAATTTGTTTTGTACGTGTGTATTTTAAATAGCCCTCTTGCTGTTGTTTCTCTTCTACAAGAGACTAGACAGCATCATCAGAGCAGTTCTGACTTTGAATGCAGCAGGACCGAACAATGATGCTGTGTTGCACAGAAACCAGTCCTCAGGTTCTTCAGCCATTACTGCACTTCCTTTCCAATTTATTTTACCTTGAATGACCAGCTGTAAGATCTCTGTTTTTCATTTCTCATTATATGGCCACAATTTTCTAGCACCTGCAGTTTCTTGGTCTTTAAAGCATACCACATAAAGTATGTTCCTGAAATACTAGCCTTTTATAAAGAAGAGCCCACACTCTATGGAGAAAAGTGACCATTAAGTAAACCAATACTTCAAACAGGGCATGAAATATGTTCTTCTGCTTCTACATTATTTATCAGTACTTTTGTATTTTATATCTCTTGTCTTTTTTCTTTTTCATTTTCTACTTTTTAAAGGGCCCTGAGGAACACATTTTACCCTCTCAAACCTGAAACTTCACATTCTGAACTAAGAGAAGTTTCCTTTACGCTTATGGCTGGTGTCCCTTTTCAGTGTTATAGCTGAGAGTTGGAAATTCAAAGCAGTAATCGCTGACCCTCTGAATTTTTGACACCCGGCCCTCTTTAATCTACGCATCCAGTCAGGCTCAGAATTTATCTCATAAAAACCTGTTTCCTTCAGGGTTAGACAATTCTTTGGTTTTCTCTATTTCTGAACCTTATACTCTAGTACCTCACTTCTGTCATGCCACTGGAGGTATGACAGAAGCTTTCTCTTCCTACAATATGCCCCTGAGAAAGTCCAACATGCTTCCCTCCTTACCTGAGTATAAATTACCCCATGCCCATTTGATACTTTTGGATTTTGCCTGATATGCTTGCACACACTAACACAGCTACCTCATCTAAAACTAGCAGCTACAAGGGTATTGAGAAACTTCTTTTTCCATTGTGGAATCATTAACAAATCACAAACTAGTAGAGCTTCGGGGTCCTCTAGAATGCTTCATTAAGCAAAAATAATATCACATTTGGGGGTAGGGCGGGAAGTCTGAAATTTGAAAGCAAGATGTGATGCTCATTGTTCTTGAATGGAAACTGCCATTCAAGATGGAGTTTGCAAACGGAGCTTCTGATAAAGGTGTCGAAGTATCACTTTACAGTCGCTCCTCTGTATGCAGACAGAAAGAGAACAGGGACTGTAAGTGGATACTTTGTGATATTTGTCCCCAGGTGAATCTGCAGATACAATCTGGCCAGTCAGCATTCAAGAGCAACGGGCACCCTATTTGCACCAATTTTTTTTGGATTACCTATTTCCTTCTCTACTCCTAGTTTTATATTTTCTTTCCCGATGAAGAGTTATAGAGAATTCAAAATATCACATTTTCCTAAATTTTAGTGATCTCATAAAGCTGTTATTCCACCCAGAATTTTGTCTCTATGGATGGATCACATGGCTAGTTTCTTCCTATATTGTTATATCAGCTGGAGAATGCTGGGAATTGTAGTTCAAAAAACTTAACTTTTCTAGCTCTCTGTGTAAAAACTGCAGAGAAGCTCTCCCCACTGAATAAGATACATCTTGGATTAGAAAGAATGTCATTTAGGTTTGGCGGTACAGATATTTCTTTTCAGCAAACTCCGTATTTTTCATTTTAGACATTGTAAAGTCAGTCTGTTGCTTCTCTGCTATTGAGACACCACAGCAGGTTTGTTGTCAGTACAGGAAGAGAAGATATACCACCCCTTAATTAACACTTATCCTACTTCACCCACCCCCACTAAAATGTTAAAACTCTCTTCTTGGATGTACACTATAATGTGGTGAAGGGGTTTAAGTGTGTCAGTAAAGCATGGAGCAATGAGGTTGGGAGACCAGACTCCATTACGAGCCTAGACTCCTAACAGAGTCACCAAAGGTGGAGTGTTCACAGTTGAGACTCCAGACTAAGATGCATCCATCCTCTTCAAGGGTAACAATTGCATTAGCAGAAGAGAATGAATCGTTCCAGTGGTGATGCAGATGGCAGCTACCAGGCAGCAGCAGTAGCTGAAGGTGACATGGGCAGAGGAGGCAACGGTGGTGACACTCAAACCAACTTTTGTTAGTACTGCGCAGAAGGTGGCAATGGTAAACCACTACTAACTTTCCTAACCAAGAAATGCCTATGATGAGACTGTCCAAAATGAAGCAAGAGATGAGATTCCCAGGCCGCAAAGCAATCTTATCAGCTGCTAGGGAATAATAGAGAAGAAGCACAAATAGCTCTCTTGCTATGGACACAACTAGATTAAAGCTGAAAAGATCTAGTAGGTAACGTGCACCGAAGGAAAGGGAAATCCATTCCTGCACAGCACATATAGATGGAACATGGGATGTGAGAAGCATGAATCAAAGTAAACTGGAAACCACAAGGCAGAAATAGAAAGTCTAACCATTGCAGTGCTTTGTCTCTGAGAATTAAAATGGACTGGAATGGGATATTTTCAGTCAGACAACTATAAAGTGTTCTACTCTAGAAATAACAAACTCAGAAGAAATGGAGTGGCTCCAATACTGAGGCAAAATGTAGTGTAGGCAGTTAGGAGCTATAATGCAAGGTCTGACTGAATAATATCAATCAGACTTATCAACGTAACCATCATTCAGGTCTACGTATGCTCCAACTGCCGATGATGAAAAAGATGAAATTGAAAGATTTTATGCAAGTATCCAGGAGCAAATTGATGACCTTTTCTACACCCAGTACAGTATTTCAGAACAGGTACTGTTGGGGAGTTAAATGTAATCGTTTGTCTCATGGAATCAGTGGGACTGTGTACATGTTGACTGAACAAGTCCCATTCTTTTAATGGGTCTACTCTAGTTCTTCCAATGAGTATGCTCCAAATCAAATAACTGGATTTAGCCCTTGGCTTTTCACACTTTCACCTGCTGTTCTAACTCAGATCTCTGCAACCGAACGTGGCAGTTATATCATCTTATGACTGCAGAGCTGGAAGGGAACCTATGGATCATTGAGTCCAGCCCCTGCCAAGAAAGCACAGTGGGAATCAAACTCCCAACCCCTGGCTCCGTAACCACTGAGCTATCCAGCAGTCACATAGTGACAGGTTTGATAGTCACTAAACACACCTGAGGGACGTGGTGGCGCTGCGGGTTAAACTGCAGAAGCCTCTGTGCTACAGGGTCAGAAGACCAGCAGTCATAAGATTGAATCCACGAGACGGAGTGAGCTCCCATTGCTTTGTCCCAGCTCCTTGCCAACCTAGCAGTTCGAAAGCATGCAAATGCAAGTAGATAAATAGGCACCACCTCGGTGGGAAGGTAAACGGCGTTCCGTGTCTAGTCGCGCTGGCCACGTGACCACGGAAACTGTCTTCGGACAAACGCTGGCTCTACGGCTTGGAGACGGGGATGAGCACCGCCCCCTAGAGTCGGACACAACTGGACTAAATGTCAAGGGGAACCTTTACCTTTACCTAAACACACCTCTCCTTAAAATGGGGTAACAAGGTGAACCCAGCCATGTCCACTCAGAAGAGAGTCCCACTGAGTTCAATGGAGCATGCTTCCAGGAAAGTGTATATAGCTCTGTGGCCTGAATGTGCACCAGCTGGATCTTGAAATACTCACTGGCTGTGGAGGCCTGCAAGAATACACACACACTTTATGTGTCATTTCTCATCATGTCCAAAAACATTATATGCCTCTGCCATGTCAGTGCAATGTCAAAATGGATATGCCGCTGAAGATTCCCATAGGAGAGTTTCTAGGTTCCATTCAGTGCTTGCTTGATGCTTCCAATCAGAGCTTGAAAAAGTTACTTTTTAAAACAACAACTCTCAGTGCCTGGAGATTTGGGAGAGTTTCAGTCCCGGAAAGGAACTTTATAGCATATTTTTCTTCCAAAGGTACACTTGGAAGAAGAGAGGAGAAAGATCGCACCAGTCTTGTGAATGTTCCAGATCTGACCGTTGAAGCAAAGCAAAGCTGTCAGAAAAAGAGGTCCAGGCCGCATAAACAAAGCTCCAACATAAACTCAAAGGCAGTTCTTTAGTCATACAGTAATTCTTTCATCTTACAGCCTGTTGATACAGTAATAGAAAGAAAGGAGAACAAACATTTCATTATTCTTTGACATTTATTAATACTGATCTAAAGGATTTGACATACATCAACTAAAAAGGGGGGCACTCAGATAGGGTTGCAGTGAAAGCACCAGCAAATTGTTGATTCCTGCTTTACTTAACTGTTGGCACCTAATGTAAGCAGAGGGGATTGCTTTGTGTCAGGGTTCAGCCACAGCATCTGTTTTTTAACACCGGGGCTTAATTTGAGGGCATGTTAAGAACAGATGAAAGTACCCTTGGGCAGGTACAAAGTGCATTTCCTTCACCGCTGAAAAACTATAGTCCCTGACATGTTTTGCATTGGGGGAAAAGCTTCCAGGTCAAAGAGGGTAAGATTAACACATAGACTTCAACCACTGTCACTGGGTCTCTGTACGTTTTCGGATGAAGAAATGGCATGCAGAGGTTACATGATACCCAGATAAGATTATGAATACCTTTTAGATTGTGTTGATTGGGTTCCCTTAACCTGTTGCAGAAAAACAAAATAGGCTTACGGCTGCATAAAGTTTGACATTTTCCTTTTCAAACTCTAAGTTTTTGTAAAAATAAGTTCACTTGATCAGATGCATGTGTTGCGGGACATCTGTGGTGAACGTGCAAGGGCCTATCTTATTTCCAAGTGGTTTGGGGACGTTGAGGGGTGGAGTTATGTGTGTGTGCTTTTTCAGTGCCATGGTTATAACCCTGCATGCTTTGGGGCTTAATGCCTGATTAGGAGTGTGTTGTTATGTGCCCTTAATTCCCATTGACTTCTGGCAACCCCATGAATGAGCCAACTCCAAAATGCCCTGTCCTTAACAGCCTTTTTCAGCTCTTGCAAACTCAAGCCTGTGGCTTCCTTCTGGGATCAATCCATCTCATATTTGACCTTCCTCTTTTCCTGATGCCTTCAACCTTTCCCCTTCAAACTTTCCCAACATCATTGTCTTTTCTAGAGAATCTGTCTTCTCATGATGTGCCCAAAGTTGAACAATCTCAGTTTCAACATTTTTACTTTCAAAGATAGTTGAGGCTTGATCGTCTTTCTGGCAGTCCAGAGTATTGTATATCAATTCATAAATCAAGGCCTAAAACTTTGAGTATCAAACTGGTTCGAATCCCAGTATGATGTTGAATTAAAGTTCCCACCTCTTTTTTCCCCCTAATAAGCTTCTCAGCTTTAGAAACACCAACACAGACAGTCTCAACATGGTCCTCCCCCTGCTGGAAACAGATAAACATTTTGAATTGGCCAGTGCCGATGACTGAGAATTTTATTTTGCTTTATTTTTGAGAGACACCAGAAATTTACATATGGGCTGAAAATTCATCTGCTGTCTAGAGTATCCATCTGGGATATTTTGCAATTAGACAGTAGAAAATTCTTTATTAAGTTCTGGAGCATTTGCCTCAGACTGAAAAATTCATCTGTTCACTTGAGGATGACTTCACCATGTAACTATTCACTAGGTTTAAAGGTAACTTTCCAAGTTCTAGACCTTTCCTTGAAATGCCATGGAAGCTCCAGGGTGGTTTCTTGATGATGCTAGAACTCTGGTATCAGGAAGAGGTAAAAATATGCTGAAGGTTAGCCAGCAAGGAATATGTTTCTTTTCACCCCTTCCTAAGGCCAGAGTTCCAGCATCATAAGGAAACTATCCTAGAAATGGATCAAAAGGATCCACACCTGTTCTGGCCCCTGGGCATGCAACCATTAGTGCAGTAATCTGCACTAATTTTGGAACTCCCCTGAGTGAACCAGTGTAGAAAGAGAAGAAGCTGAAACACAGCTCCTTTCTCTTTTCTGCCTGGCTTATCTTGCACTAGCTGGGCTTTGGGATCTGTAAAACACTCTGAAATCAGAGCTCTTCACAATGGTCCTGCTACAGAGAACATATGAATATAGGGAGCTATATTGATGGGCAGCCCCTGGCTTGAACCTTGGCAATCAAAGCTAGATTTTCATGTGAATATCTACTTGAATTACAGTTAGGATGCAACGCGTCACCCTGACATTCACCCCTCACTCTTAATGGAATCTAATCTAAACTGTGCCAGGCTGCCGTAATCATTAATTCATCTCCTTGTTAATTCATTCATCTTTATTTCACCATTTAGCTAATGAGGATAATAGGAAGCATCAACTCCTAATGGCTGATCTTCTCCTTTTAAAATGCAGCATCTGATAATAATTAATTAATAATAGAAGACAACAATAACTTTCATTTTACAGGTATTTCCCCTGTCCTACCCTCTTCCTCCCTGGAGAGTTTGTATTTTAATTATAGGTGCCAGGAAGACAAATTAACTCTCCTGGATTTTTAAAAAGATCTGCGTTGCAGTTTGTAACGTCATGGGGTGAGGTGGAGAAGCTATCCTCATGCAAAAATAATCAGAACCTTCCCCTCCCTTTCCTTTTTTAGGCAGTCTTATAAATGTCAGAGATGAAGAGCAGATAAATACTGCTGACGATATTTGGTATGACATCGGTAATACTCAAGAGGGACTCAGCAGTGTAGTGTGCCAGGCTGGATGTTCTTTGCTTTTATGAAGGTGACAGACTTGACCTGTCATGTACTAGTAACACCCTGGACAGACTAGAAATGTCACACACACTGCTCACAGTTGCTACTTAAAATGGAAAAAGGTTTTGCTGGAAAAAGGTGTCTTAACAAAAAATGTGGTTTCAATGGCTAAACCTCCTCCCAGCCCTTTACATTTTGCTGCCCATGGCAGAGCAGAAAAACGGCAACTCCTTTCATCCATGTCAAGGCGATAGTGCCCACAAACAGTAGCGCAATGGTAAATTTGGAAGCTCATCAGGACAGTTCTCATAGAATCATTGAGTTGGAAGGGGCCTCTAAGGCCATCAAGTCCAAACCCCTGCTCAAGGCAGGAATACAAAGCAACCCACCTGGGTATCTGCCAGGTGGTTGTCAATGTTCTCTTGAATGCTTCCAGTGTTGAAGCACTCACCACCTCCTGAGGTAAATGGTTCTGTTGTCATACTGCTTTAACAGTAAAGAAATTTTTCCTGATAGTCAGCCTAAATCTGGCTTCCGGTAGCTTGAGTCCATTATTGTGTGTCCTGCACTCTGGGATGATCAAGAACAGATTCTGTCCCTCCTCTGTATGACAACCTTTCAAATATTTGAAAAGTGCTATCATATATCCTCTCAGTCTTCTTTTCTCAAAGGTAAACATGCCCAGTTCTTTCAGTCTTTCCTCGCAGGGCTTGGTTTCCAGTCTCCTGATCATCCTTGTTGCCCTCCCCTAAACTTGCTCCAGTTTGTTAGCATCCTTCTTAAAATGTGGTGTCCAGAACTGGGCACAGTACTGTAGATGAGTTCTAACCAGTGCTGAATAGAGGGGAACTAGTACCTCACAGGATCAGGAGACTATACCTCTGTTAATGCATTCTAAAATCGCATTTGCCTTTTTTGCAGCCACATTGCACTGTTGGCCAATATGCAGCTCCCTCCAAAAGTGTCCAAAAATGTAGGTCGCTGAATTGATCTGCATCAGCAAATGAAGGCTAGCTATTTTTGGTTCCACCAGGAACAGATCTTTTGTAAAACTCATGGATTTTGATTGCCTTTTTAACAACAGAGTGCCCTCAAACATTTTGCATTACAACAGGGATAGGTAAAGGTAAGGTTCCCCTTGACATTTAGCCCAGTCGTGTCCGACTCTAGGGCGTGGTGCTCATCCCCGTTTCCAAGCCATAGAGCCAGCGTTTGTCCGAAGACAGTTTCCATGGTCACGTGGCTAGCACGACTAGACACGGAACGCCGTTACCTTCCCACCATGGTGGTACCTATTTATCTACTCACATTTTTACATGCTTCTGAACTGCTAGGTTGGCAGGAGCTGGGACAAGTGATGGGAGCTCACTCTGTCGCGTGGATTCGATCTTATGACGGCTGGTCTTCTGACCTTGCAGCACAGAGGCTTCTGTGGTTTAACCCGCAGCGCCACCACGTCACAACAGGGATAGCTTGCAAAAATATGCTGCTCCTAGGAAAATCCATGTTTTCCCCTAGCTACTGTGAGGATTGCTGCTAAAGCAATAAGGATGGCAGGGGATGGCTTAGTCCCTGCTAAACATAAAGTCCTGGGATTTTGATTCTGTGAGCCCTGGCTCCAGTACACCACTGCCTCCTAGCAACCAAATTGATTTTGCACATGAGGGAGGAAATGCTGTGCGTGCTTTTCTTCTCCATTTGCACTTCACTTGTATTCACAAAGTGGGGTTGAAAGGTTAATTTTCTAGGATCTCCCAGCTAGCATGAAGAGAGGCCAAGCTGGCTGAAGGACTCCAAGAGTCGTGGTCTATAAAAGTAACTTTCCCAAACTCTCTTCCCAACTACCTGAAGCTTTGGGGCCTTGCTAGACACTCAGAGAAATTGGTCACCTCACTATGGCCCAACACATTAATTTAATGTGACAGCATTAAAAATGGTTAATGTTAAAATCATTTCTTTCCCACACATCAGGAAGAATAGACCTAGTCTTAAGAAAATGTTTGTAATGTAATACATTAGCATGAAAATCATTACATTAAAATGAAACTCTCTAGATGCATGGATTGGCTTGTCTTCCTATTAATGCAAAAGTAGCAGATGGAAAGTTAACATATTACACTACCACATAATTTCCAAGCTGTCCTACCACCCCGCCCTGAAAAATGTTATAAGCAAAAACTTTGGGAAGAGGCATAGACTAGTGGCACAGCACAGCACATATGGCACATCCCGAAGGCTTTGATTTCTGTTCCTGATATCTGCAGGTAAAGGTGGGGAAAGTCCCCTCTCATAAATCCTGGGCAGCCTTCCCTCACTTGTTGTCCTGGTGTGTTCAACTGCAGCTCCCATCATCACCAGCTGACATGGCTGTTGGGCCTGTTGGAAGTGTAAGATGGCAGCTTAGTCCAATCTAACTGGTGACTGAAGAAGACTTCTGTAGAGATCTATTGCCAAGTAGTCACAGTGTTGACAATTCAGATATAATTGGAACAATGGTCTGATGGTCTAATGCTGCTCCCTAAATTCTATATTTCATTCTTCACTGTTATCCTTGGTCATGCTAGCCCTGATCTGTTATGCTCTAGAGTTTTCTGTCTCCCAGAGACACCTCCTGTTTCCAAAGCTTGAGGGGGGGAAATCACATTTTGGATGACAACTCCCAGTATCTGTCACCCAGCATGGCAGCTGTAGTTCAAAAATACTTTTTTCTAGACTTACATTTTTAAAGGGAACTGACTGGGTTACTTATTACTTCTCGGTTGTTGTCATCGTTGCTCTGATCACGGGAAATAATTTGTTGTGCTGTATATTCTTAACACAGAGTTGTTGTCACTGACAGGCTAGAGATATACAGGACAATACTTTCAGATTCCTTCTGAGCCAGTTCTGATACTGTGTCTTGGAAATTGAGTCTCAACCAAATAATATTTCCCTTGCCACTTAGGACTGATATCACATTAAATTTGAAAAAAGAATTGTCAAATTGCCTCTAAAAGTGCTTTAAAATGCCTTTAAAGGTAACTTTTGAAAGTAAGTAGATGGTACTTGTTACACTTCAGTAACTTTAGGTGTTACCTTCCACACTTAAAACATCATGTTGTAATGACTAGTTACATCACTTGTTATCCCAGAAGTAACCTATTACAGGTAACTCAATTACTTTAAACAACTTATTTCCGAGCTTTGAACTTTTCAAAATATTGCTATTTGCAGATTCCAAGCCCTGCTAAAGCATTGTGTTCTATGGTGGCATGAAGATGTTAATTTGCTGCATATACAATTTTCACCTAAAACAAAATCTCTCAGTGGGCTATGCTAAATCTTCACTCTAGCAGAGCAAACATATCCATGCCTTCTTACCGCATTTTTCCATGTATAAGATGATACTTTTCTCTAAAATATTTAGATTAAAAATTTAGGGTCGTCTTATACACGGAAGTAAGGAGGGGGAGGGATCAAAGTGCTTTGATCCCTGCTTTTCCGCTACACTTTTTGCGAAGAAAGTGGAGTGGGAAAGCACTTTCCTCTCAATAAAGTGCTTTCTTGCGAGGAAAGTGGTTTCTCCCTCCACTTTCTTCGGAAGAAAGTGGAGGGGGAAAGCAGGAATCATCAAAGCGATTCATCAAAGCGATTCCTGCTTTCCCCCTCCACTTTCTTCCGAAGAAAGTAGAGGGGGAAAGCACTTTCTTTGCAAGAAAGTGGAGGGGGAAAGCAGGAATCAAAGTGCTTTGATCCCTGCCTTCCCCCTCCACTTTCTTGTGAAGAAAGAAATTCTGGGTTAGAAAAGTGGGGTGGTGGTCTTATACGTGGGGGCGTATTATACACAGAAAAATACGGTAAGTTTTTCCCATGCAGTGTCCATGTTAGTCTCTTGGAGAAAATCCAACTGAGATTCATGTACCACCTTAAAGACAAACAACATTATAGCACAAGCTTTCAGTTCTTGTTGTTAGATGTGTGACGCACATTATTGAGATTTTCAACTAGATATATTTTCCTCATTTGCCTCTGACCTCACCCAGTGGAGGCTGTTGAGTCTGAATTCAGAGGGACGATGAGTCCACATTGGATTTTACTCTCAACTTGACAGCAGCTAAACAAGGTGGCAATCCTTATCCCCAAAATAGGTTCAGCACCTTGGGAAACCCCTTTAAAAGTAAAAAAATCAAGACCAAATTTGCTTGTACTGCAAAATCAGACTTTGCAGCCTTCACTACCATCTACAATTCTGCTGCCCTCAGTGACCAGAATCCTACTGCAGCAGGGAAATGGCAGAATTTATAGCAGCAAATTGCCACCAATTAATGAGCCCCTGCTTGGATTCCTCATTGCACACCACTGCACAATGAGAAATCCATGTGGGAACTCATTAATTAGCAGTGATTATACCACTGTGAATCATTTCCCTTCCACTGGCATAACTACACCACATGACTTTGGCCGATTTTGTACTATATCTGTATCTATTGTTCTTGTCATGTGCTGTCAGGTTACATTGGACTTTCATCAAGGTATATTAAGTATTTAAGGAGTGGTTTTGCTGGCGCTATCCTGCAGTGAGTTTCCATGGCTGAGCAGAGATTTCAACCCAGGTCTCTTTAGTCCTAGTCCTTTACTCTATCCACTACACCGCACTGGCTCTCTTCCTGTTTGTCTGAGGAATGAACTGCAGTGTTGAAATCCAGATCTTCCAAATTATGCCTTGCTTCACTCTTTAACTTCATACTCTGATAGCATCAACAGTCCCTCAAGCAGTGTCCCTACTGTTAATGGGATGTCACAGAAACACCTTGATGCCAGAACATATATATAGTATTTCTTTCTTTTTCTACTGGCCTGGGGAATATCCTCATATGCTGTGTTAAAATTGCATAGTTCCTTTCAGAGGAAAAGCGCTTTGTCTGTTCGTAAAACATTCTATTATCACACTTCATGATGAATGAGATGTGTTTATTTGTTTCTTTTCCAGCTGTCTTTATAGGATGATCTAAGGTTAATGGTGGAAATGCTACCATAATAAATGGTTTCAGGTAGTCAAATCTTTCATCGGAGTACTTGGTTGCAGCAAAACTCGGAGGCAAAACAAATGGATATCTGTGGACACTTGGAACGTATTCCTTTAACACTGGCTGTGAGAAAGAAAACTTCCATGAAAACGAAAAAATTCCTTGGATTTGTATTGGTTTTCTCCTGTTCTTTATCACCATCTCCTGCTTTCATCAAGTACAAGATCAACATTCAGAGATTCAGAGCCCAGTCCAAGAGGACCTACGGAATCCTGAACTGGCTAATCAAAGAGAAATATTATTTATTCAAGAGCCCTTACTTGAAATACTGTTATAATGCTGTGTTTTGCTGCATATTTGTGTGTTAAGATTGTTATATTTTTAATGGCATTTGTTTGTAGTACCCAAGGCAAACAACAACATTTACAGTCCATGAAACCAATACACAATAAATACCAGAAGGCAATACTTTGACATATGAATACCTTGGAGATCCATGGTTTCATTAATATGCTTGTCCCTTTATTAATGTATTGACACTGTTTCTCACTGTTGTGTTCATGCTGGATAGCTCAGGAGTTTAGGCATCTGTCTGCGGAGCCAAAGATTGGGAGTTCAATACCCCGCTGTGCCTCCTTGACAGGGTCTGGACTTGATGATCCATAAGGTCCCTTCCAGCTCAGCAGTTCTAAGATTATTATCTGAACTATAGTTATTGTGACTAATTTATCACCTGGTGGCTAACCTTCTGGAGATGAGGCTGATTGTACTTAGGTTGGTCTTAGCAACTTGATAGAACCTTCTGTTCTGCTCGTAGTCTTTGAGGCCTGAGGGAATCTCCATGCCGAGACAAGACTGTAGAGTAGGACTTTGTGGAGGCCTATTTATTTATTTATTTATTCATTCATTCATTCATTCATTCATTCATTCATTCATTTGCTGATGTTGCTGCTGATAAAAAAATATCTCTGGTCATTTCATTCTCATGGAGGAGAAGAAAATCTTGCAGCTTTGACAGTTGTTTCAGTGACGTGTATCAATTTATTAAGAAACTACTGTATTTTTCCGTGTATAAGATGATACTTTTCTCTAAAATATTTAGATTAAAAATTTAGGGTCATCTTATACATGGAAATAAGGAGGGGGGAGGGATCAAAGCGCTTTGATCCCTGCTTTCCCCCTCCACTTTCTTCGCAAGAAAGTGGAGGGGGAAAGCAGGAATCATCAAAGTGCTTTGATTCCTGCTTTCCCCCTCCACTTTTTGCGAAGAAAGTGGAGGGGAAAAGCAGGAATCGCTTTGATGAATCGCTTTGATGATTCCTGCTTCTCCCCTCCACTTTCTTCCGAAGAAAGAAATTCTGGGTTAGAAAAGTAGGGGGGGGGTTGTTGTCTTATATGTGGGGGCATATTATACATGGAAAAATATGGTATTTTTCATTGGTGATGAGAAAATTTGCAAGTATTTGTTACATACAAATGGGGTGGAGACAGAATAGGATGTCAAAGTTTGATGGCCAGGCATAGCAAAATGGCCCAAATCTTGTTATGTAGCTCAGTTGATGCAGTAGGAATGACATCACCAACAGCTTCCAGTAATTAAAGAGTCCCCATTGTCATTTCAGGCTGCACATTATTTCATCTAATTGCATGTGAGTTGCATACAATCAAAATCAAAACAGAGACTCTTCAATTAGTGGCAATCTACTGCTGCCAGTGACATCAGTCTTATTAAACTAGAAGAGCTATGCAACAGGATACTGGACTATGAATCCTGATAAGAAAATAACAGAAAAATAACAGAAAAATCACTGAGGACCTGGACTGAAAGTTCTTTAAGAGGAGAGTCCTATAAATCTTTCGGGAGCATAATGTCACTGCCATGGGTATAACACTAATGATTTTTTGTAAGCTTCCTTCAGTGGCCTTTGGCTTGAGAGGCAACTTAGGTTTGTCTCTGTGGCATATAGTGTCCAAGAAGGTACACTCTCTGGGTAATTGAAATGTTTGACCTTCTAGATGTCTTAGAATTCAGTTCACAGATGTTACTGCCAGAATGGTCAGTTGTAAGGAACTGTCATCCAAAATACTGAGAAGGCCAAGTGTCTCCATCTCTGCTCAGGAACAATGTTTTCTCATTAACTTACTCTTACCATGAGGCATTTTGTTTTTGTAGATGAAGGCTTTGCCATCCCATGTATCATGATTCAAAATATTCATATCTCAGACCCTAACCTGAAAATGAACAATCCCATGTTGTGATGGTTGTTTGCAATGGTTTCTTTGGAAAATACCTTCTAGTTAGGAGGCTTTTTATTTAATAGGAGGTAGATTCCACTTGGCTCCTGTCTGATAATTTTCCCAGGAAGAGTTTCTTATCTGTCTGCCTTTGGTTTTAAATTTCACACAAATATCTGTGATTTCAAGAGTTCTGACACAGATCAGACTGAATTGCTACAGCTTAGACAGCATTCATTAAAGCTCATGGAGTATCTGGATTATTTTCCATTTTATAAGACTTCAGAGGAACCAAGACAGGATATAGAATATTGAGGCCCACAATTTCCAGAAATGCGGAGTCTGCAACCTTTCACACAGGGTGCTCACATCTCACTTACTCCAGTGGGATGACAGAAGCCTTACCGAAGCTGATGCAAATGAAGCTTAAATGCACATAATTGTCTCAGCTCACATTTTTAGCATTTTATATATGCCTCTTGAAAACGTTGCCCTCTAAGGTTGTTATCCCTGGGGAAGTTCAAACATAATGCCACTGTATTATGTGCCCCAAAATGTCATATGTAAAGTTAAAGAGAGAGAGAGGAAGAGGAATATGGAGCATACACACCTAGATTGTTTGGATCGCCATGGTGGACGGCCTACACTGGGAACTGGACAAGGGGAGTGTGTCCCTATTGCTTCTGCAGGACCTCTCAGTGGCGTTTCAAACCATCCTTCTGGCCTGTTTCTCTGGAATGAGACTGGGAGGCAGTGTTTTACAATAGTTCTGATCCTTCCTGGAAGAGAGAACTTAGAAGGAGGTGCTGGGGAACTCCTTTTGAACACCTTGGCCCGCTGGCCTGTGAGGTCCCCCAGGGTTCTGTTTTGTCTCCTGTGTTGTTTAACATCGACATGATACTGCTGGGAGAGACTCTCTGGAGTGCTGGAGTTTGGTGTCACCAGTGTGCGGATGACACCCAATTATATCTCTACTTGCCATCTAAATCTGAGGAAACTGTTCTGGCTCTGGATCAGTGTCTGATATCAGTAATGGACTGGATGAGGGTGAGTAAATTGAAACCTAATCCAGACAAGACAGAGGTGCTCATGGTCAGCCAAAAGGCAGATCAAGGAACAGAGATGCAGTTTATATATATACTTGTATACTGCCCAATTAGTGCCAGATACTACCCTTGGGCAGTTTACAATCAACAGGAAAATTCAAACTGTATATAGTACAGATGTCTAGTTGTTTGGCCTTAAGCTCTTAACGTTTATTTTAAATTTTCTCTTAAATTGTGTTTGAAGAATATTTCACCAGAGCTTAGAAGCAACTAGTTACAACAGGTAACATAGTCACCTATAACAAGTTAGTAATGAGAGTCTTATGTAGCTCCCTTCTGAAAGCAATGGAATGAATGAGAACTATATTATTTCATTGATGTAATGAGTAACATTTTTGCATTACTTTTGAAGAACTGTTTAGAAGGATTTGGACTGAAATATTTCATGTTATACCATTCTCTCATTTTCCCTAAGTTTCTTAAAAGAAGTAATAGGGAAACAATGCTAATATAATGCAATAAATTACTTTTCAAACATCTTAACAAGAATGACAAGGAATTACTTTTGAATGCTAGTGAGCAATGGGAATACATTCTTTTTTTTTTAAAATCAAGACCCGTTCTTTATATATTAAAATAATCAAGACTTGTTCTTCATATATTTTATAGGGTACCATAGGGTGCAGTGGAATAGCAGAAAAGTGATAAAGAAAAGCTTCCAATAAGTCAAGAGGAAGCTTATCTTAATTTTCTCTCCATTTCTCCCTTACCATCCTTTTCCTGTCCTTTACAAATGTCAAAATTTAGATTAAAGGTTTGTGGAGAAACGAAAATTGGTTGTTTGTTGTTATTGTTGTTGCTGTTGTTGTTTTGACTTGTATATGGCCCCATAGTGTTAGATCACGCTCTGGGCAGTTTACAACATAATTATGCAAAAAACTTGCCGCCCTAGCAAGCTGGATACTTATATTACCAACCTCGTAAGGCTGGAAGGCTGAGTCAACCTTGAGCTAGCTCCCTGAACCCATCAGGAGGATCGAATTCAGGTCGTACAATGATGATCTAATGTTAATGACCACTGTCAACACCTTACCACCCTTTTGTTTCTGATTTGGATGATTGCTGGTTTTATATTTTTAGTTATTTTATTTTAAGAGCCTTTTATTTGGAATTTAGCGTATTTTTCCGTGTATAAGACAATAGTTTTGTCTAAAATCTTTAGACTAAAAATTGAGGGTTGTCTTATACATGGAAGTAAGCCATGGAGAGAACCGCGCGATTGCAAAACTGCCCATACCTTGCCTCTGCAAGCAGGCTTCCTCCAATCACGAGACTTAGCTTCCTCCAGTCACAAGCCTTATGTAACTGACGTCAGCTGATGCTGAAGAAACCAATTGGAAAACACCTTGTTGGAGGTAGAGCATGTAGACAATGCTCAGATGCAACAGGGACTGGTAATATCCGAGCGTTCTGAGCACAGAGGCTGAATAAAGTGATATGCTCAAAGCTAAGTGTGGTGCATAATATGACAGTACTGGTATGTAAATGTTACCTAATTACTAAATAAAAAATATTCTGTTTTATGTTTAAAATATTGATTTCTTAATTTGGGGTTAGAAAAGTGGGGGGTGTCTTATACATGGGGGTGTCTTATACACAGGAAAAATATGGCATACCTCATGATGTGTCCGGTCTTATTTTTTCATTGGTTTTATTTTTAATTGTATTATTTGTTCTGTTTTATTATTTTGCTTAAACCACCAAAAATAGTGATTCATGCTAGTGACACAGTATACAAATCAAATATAGACAGACAGACAGACAGACCATGAGTGGGTATGGTGGAGAAAAAGATGGGATGTCATATCAAAATTGCATTAGCTGAACCTTTACACCAAGGGTGGGTAACTTGTGGCTGTCCACAAGTTATTGTGCTACATCTCCCAACATCTCCTGCCATTGACTATGTTGGATAAGGCTCATGGGAGTTGCAGTTCGACCTCATCTGGAAGGCCACAGGTTGCCCAGCCTCACTTCATGCAACAGAGGATCTTCAAAGGACACTCGTTTTTCTTTTCTCTCCTCCTCGAGATGCGGATATTTCCGACACCAACTCATTTCTAATTCATACTTCATTGCTGTGATTTACACTGTTTATTCCTGAGATACATTTTTAATAGTATGGTTTTTGATCTCTCCGAGACTTCCTGGCACTGCCAGAAGCCATTTCTGTTTGCCTCTATTGGGAGACAGGTAACATCCCGTCAATATTCTCGTGTGGTCTCTGCATTTCTGGGGATATCGGCATTTCTCTGGCTGCATTGCATTTATTTATTTTTAATCTTTGGCCTGTGAAGTGGAGGGTGGGAGGGGGGACTAGAATAGACAGCAAGCATTATTGTGCTAGGGAGACTACAGACCATTGTCTCTGTATCTCGCTGCCTCTATATTTTGTCTAAGAAGATTGTGCAACAAGCAACCATCAAAAACAGATGTTTAAATATTAATTTCCATTACTGGTATGGATAGTGCAGACCTTCCCATTAGAGAAGGCTATTTTGAATAATAATTTCAATTGTTGCTTAAACACCCAAATGTGTCAAAGAATCATGGGAGACTATTGGGATTTATCATCTTAATACTCTGGAAATCTTAGACTAAGGCCGATTCTAGGTTTGAGGGATACTTTGGGTGCCCCTTATTATGCAATTTATTCTAGAAAAACCTGCCCAGAAGTATTTGCCACTCCATCAGTCTGGAAGCATCAAGGCAAAAAAAGTGAGTGTGAATAAAGAAGCTGAGTTTGGACACTATAATCTTCTTAACAGTAACTGACTATATAATCTAAATCAAATGCCATAGTCCCTCTCCATATATCTAAATCTTTCCTTATTGAGTATAGCAGCAAAAGGAAACTGTTGCTACAAACTAGAGATGGGCATGAACCAAACTGTGAACCAAAAACACCTATGAAGTGGGCTGGTTCACAGTTCAGTTTGTGACCCAGTTCGATGACCTCATTTTGCTGAAGCGAAACAAAGCACTGAATTTTTCCCCTCGAGCTTCATTTTGCTTCAGAAAAATGGGATGCCTACCCGCCCCCTTCCCACTTCCTCCCTTGCCTCGCTATCTGCTCCTGCTGCTGCTACCTCCTCTGCCACTGCCGCTGCCAGGAGCCAGGCCCTCTGCCTATCAGTAGCAGCAGTGTTGCAGCTGCAGTGGTGGCACAACAACGGCAGTGGCATGACAGGAACAGGTAGCCTCCGCCCTTGGGCACAGACTGAAAACCAAATCATGAACCGGTTCGATTTTCCGGTTGGTTCAAGGTGAGGCCTGGCTAATCATGAACCACCATTTTTCAGGTTCGTGCCCATCTCTACTACAAACTGGTTACTGGTGACGAAGAAACTGAGATACTTCTATGCTTTAGCTTCTAAATTCCACAGCTATCCCTATTATTGGGCATAATAAAGTAGCCACCCTAAGCAGTTGATGCCAGAGGGGAAGTAAGACACAGAGCAGTAGTAAGGTGTTACTCAGTCTGCTCTGCATCCCAAGAACCAGCCTGCTGTCCTTAGCTGTAGGGCAAGAACAATCAGACCCAAGGTTCCATGTAAGGAACATGTAACGCAGCAGTGAGAGTGTGCATGACTCCACCCCCTCCACACAGGGCTCCTCCTCCTCCATGCACCCACAGCAATCGTTTCCAGCCACTTTGGTTCTGATTGTGACGGAACCCCACGGGGGGGGGAGTGGAGTTGAGTGCGTGAGGGGCAGAGCTCTGCCCAGTGGGGCTAAAAATTAGAGGGAACGTTGATCAGGCCACTCTGCTTTTTAAGTGATATCAGGGGAAGAGGGAGAGATATGCCATCTTTTTCTTTCCCTCAGGTAACAAAAAGTTTTGGGCCGGAACCTGCCAAAGTTTAAACTTCCATCTCTCGCACTTTACAAAGCGAGGGAGGAATATAATGCCATAATTTAAGACTAAAAATACTAGTAATGTTGAACTCTGAAACCTTCCTGCTGTCCCCTGTTCTGCATTGTCTAAAAAATTCCCAGAGTTTAGAAATTTAATTTTGAATTTTTCCAGTGGTGTTGTTCTGCTAGTTGGAGGCAAAACTGACCAAGAGTCATGTTGTACCTTAAACTAAAAGTCTTATATATATGGTATATATATATACCACTCCATAGTGCTGAAAGCACTCTCTGGGCAGTTTACAATTTAATTATGCAGGCTATACATTGCTCATCCCTCCAGCAAGCTGGACACTCAATTTACCAACCTTGGAAGGATGGAAGGCTGAGTGAACCTCCAGCAAGCTACCTGGGATTGAACCTGGGCTATGAGCAGAGTTTTGGCTGTAGGACTGCAGTTTAACCAATGTGCCACAAGGGTCCTAAATTTATTTGTTTGTTTGCTTGTTTAAAACATTTTTACCCTGAATTAAGGCCACACAACCCTTTTAACCCTTTTAGGAGATTTTAAAAAACTTTCCTGGGTTTTTTAGAGGAAAAAGGAAAACCAGAACCTTCCATGTCTTCATATACAAAGTACGGACAGAATTCTGTTTGCTGAGTGTGGAGGGGCTTCAAATAGTGGGTAGTCATGCTTACGAAGTAGTGATGGGAAAATTGGATGGGTGGGAAGGGATAAGGTCTTGGAAGACTGAGTAGGGGTATGGAGAAGCGGAGGGGCACCAAAGATTGTGCATCTTACTCCATGGCTCTTTGATATTCATTGCAGTGCTTGCACATTGACCCCACTCATAGATTCCTAGGGCTTTATACTATCTGGAACCTACAATAAGCTGAAGAAGGGATCTGTACTCAAGGTCATCTACACTGGCCCTGGAGGCCAAGCCAACCATTCCTGGAGCTTTGGCTGATTCCACATGACTGGTGAAACCACTGTCTCGAAGGATTTTGCTGTCAACCAGCAGCTGGTTGTCCTTCTACAGCTTCGATCCTTCTGGCGGGTCTCCTAAAAATCCACTCAACAGTCCTTTCCAACTCATACATTAAGCTGGACACCTTGGTGTCTGTGTTGAACATTCTCTTGTTGCATTGGGTCACTAGAAAGGTGCCTTCCCTCTGTAGCTGCAGCTACAGCTGCCACCTCAGCCCAGACCCTGCCTCCCAAAGAGAAAAAAGCAATAGAATCCTGATGTGTACCTCAACTCTGGATCATTGGAAAGTTCAGTTAATCTTTACTTTCTCATTATTTAGGAGTAACTATAATTCTTTTAGTTACTTTAAAAATCACACACAACCAACTTGCCAGAACTGCTGACCTGTAGCACAAAACCAACTGTAGACATGAGGTTGTACTCCTTGTAACAATAAAGGGGGGGGGGGGAAACACCCCTTAGGTTACTGCAAGAGAAAGAGTGAAGTTACCCTTTGTTCACCTAGATCTTAAAGCAATTTAGTTACAAAGAAATTAGTAATTGTAAAAAGGTGGCTCTTACAAAAGGAATTAATTCCAAGTAACTTATCATTTGTTGTCAATTGTTTGAAATGAGTCACTTCCAGATTCTGGCCTGTCCAATTCCAGTTATCTGATGCTCAGGCCTGAAGGAAGAGGAATCATTTAGGCAGATATGCAGGTAGGATAAAACCTGGCTGAAAACCAGAAGGGTGTGACACAGAAGAAAGAAAGAAAGAAAGAAAGAAGAGTGCTTCTTCATTAGGTGTTTGTACTGATACTCTTTGCTTGTCCATTTTTATGGGTCATCTCTATGATGCCATAATGAAATAAATAATTGTTATTCTGCCTTCTCACTATAGTTCTTCCATTCATTATGGGCAGGGCAGAATTTTTCTTTTCCCCTGGGAGGTCCTTTTCTTCTTGGGAGGGGTATTCCCCCCTTTGGTAGGAATGAAAAACTGAGAAATCTCTGCTGATATAAATGATTCACGCTATTCTCTCTTTCTAAAATAGCCACAGTTTTCATGTGCTTTGGGAAGGTTGAGCCCTATTGTCATGTCTGTTCACAAGACCACATCCTCCTCCTCTTTCTAATTCTACCATGTTTTCTGAAAAAGAAAAATTATTATTGGCATTAAAGTGCTTTTTCACCTATGCGTAAAAATAAAAAATAAAACAGTTGCACTGAAGCACATGCATTGAAAAACAACAACACCCAACTCTGCTTGTATCAGTACAATGGAAATGTTGATTAAAAAATAAACGTGCTGCTGAAAGGCATACTTACATAGTGCATGGTTCCAGCCTCACTGACACAGCTTTGTTATGCACTGTTATGAAGTACATGGAAGAGAGTAGCAGATTGAACATAGAATGAATATTCTTAGACAAGCACAGACATAATCACAGTAAGGATGTGCACGTCTATAAATCTGTGGGCATCCTTCTTCTCCTACCTCTACTTGTTTGTATGTGATTCAATTTAGAATTTCTTTTTAAGAGGACAACATTAATCCCTTTTTGTATATTTCTCTTCCTGACCGAAGTTTCGTACATATTTTTAAATTGTATGCATTGCCTAATTGAGTCCAATCTCATTCACTAAAGTGTGCTTTGACGGCTCCTTGTAATTACATTTTGAAAGTAAATATTTGAAAAGTGCAAATGTTCTAAAGGTGAAATTTTTAAAATGTGTGCACATTCTCTTTCTCTCTCTTGGTTTCAACTACCCCCATAACCTGATAAAGTTTTCACAACCTCATGTGCTTCTTCTAGTTGGTGTGTCTGAGAGGTATTTTTCTGGGCTGGGATGACTGTCAATCTATACAGCACTAACAAATAGTCCCCTCCTGCCTCTGAATTCAAAGAAAGCCTCTCTGCTCTCTGTGTGTAGACGTCTGTTGTTGAAAGCAGTCATGTTTGACAGTTTGCTCTTTGATCTGTGCAATTGTAGGTGATGAAACCTTTTATTCTTTCTCCTACTAATGTCTAAGAGTGAGTTATTGAGACTGTAAGTGCCAATGAATGAGAAAAAAAAGGGTATACTACTTTGGGGGACTTGAAGCTATTCTGCTCTGTGAATCCCCGCACTTCTGCTGCACAGCTAGAGGAATTTGACCAAAAATTCAAAATTTTGCAACACAACCTTATGTAAATGTACATATATTCCTTCTGACCTACAGTGAGTCTAGAAAGGGAAAAAAGATGTAAACCACACAAAAGATCTGTCTCAATGGGTTGCTTATAATTATGCAATTTGCTATACCTGTAATTGTAATTTTGTACATAGCAGGAACATACTGGAAGAGTAATGAATGGATAGTCCCAAAAAGTCCATAAACACCTGTGGTTGTCTCTCAAGTTGCCTAGAATAAAAGAAGACAGTAGTCCAAGTGATGCATAAAGTCAGCACCTGATGCCAAACATTCCCAGTAGGGGCAAGGGGGTAAAACTCTGGCCTGAATTTCAACTTACTAAGAAGATTTATTGAATCAATGGAACTTACATAAATTTTGATTCATCATTCAGTAGTTGATTCAATGGATCTATTTGAGCTGGGGCTAGAAATTGAATTAGTCTACTGATACCAACTGCAAAGAAGCTTCTGAGCCATTGAGTTTGTCCAGTGAGCTTGTCCAATTTTGACATCTTTCCACAAGCATATAAATATATATCGATGTTTATGCCAGAGGAAGGATACCTGCAGATGTTCACTGTCCAAACCAAAGCAATCTGCAGGCAATCCCATCTCTTTCAAAACCCTCCTCTGGAAGCTATCATAAATGAAAACTTCACTATCACTGTTCATTGATCATAAATAGTAGAGATTCTTCCTTCTTCCTCCTAGATTCAGGATAAATACTGGGGAAAAGGGTGTGGAACATTCTTGAGTAGGTCCTATATGGTGTCTCCCCACTCTATCATGGCTATCATATTTTGTCTGTGCATCTATTCTCACACTATCACTTTTCTCTTGAACGCTTCCAGCACTCCAATGCTGGAGGCATTCAAGAGAAAATTGGACAACCATCTGTCAGATCCGCTTTGATTTGGATTCCCGCATTGAGCAGGGGGTTGGACTTGATGGCCTTATAGGCCCTTTCCCATTCAATTATTCCGTGATTCTATGATTCTATACTTGGATGTTTAAATTTCTGTCTCGATACCAGAGAAGTCAGAGAACTGGCCACCAAGAACCTTTAAAAATATAAAAAATAAAAAGAGGTATGCGTGATCCCTCTCCCCTTCTGCAAGAAGCCATTAACATTGCAAAACAAATGCAGAAGATGTTAAATCTTTGCTTGCCATCAAGAGGTTGAAAGATACTATACTTCAATCTGGTCTTGGTATAATGAGCTCCTTTTGTTATATTTATATGCTATCATACTATCCTATATACAGCAAAGTGTTGGGGATGCGTGAGATTAACAATGCACCGCCACTAAAACCTCAGACAACTCTTAAAAAACACTAATTATTATTATTAGCGGTTTTACACTAACAAAAAGTGTCAAATGGAACCCTGCAAACAAATAACTACCTGTCACGTAAGTGAGTGAAAAGCAATCTTAGCAAAGTGAATTAAAACCCAAACAACAGAAAGCTCAACAGGCAAGTGCGCTACCGGGGTGGCTTGGCCGCAGAGTCGGTGCTGCTCCCATCATACAAAGAGCAGAATGTCCTTGGTTTGACAGCCCAATCACCTCGTTCTTTCCACTGACACGCAGAGGCACCTGGTTGGTGGGAGGTGTATGGGGTGATTTCGACTCTAAAGACACTTAGTCAAAGAAGGCTTATCAGTGTAAAATTAAAGTTGGACAGCTGAGCATGTATTTGTTTTCCATGACATATTTCCTCTCAAGTGTTTCAAAGTGCTTCTAAACATGTCTCCCAAAGTCTGCCTTTATTCTTGCTTTTTCTTTTTATAAATGCTACATTTTATTTCTTCGTCTTTCATTTATCTTTGATATCTGATTGACATTTTCAGGACACAGTAATCATTTTCTGCTGAAGGAAGTTCTGACAGTGGCAGAAACGCTGGCAGGCGGCTTCAGAGGGCTCTTTGTAGCTGGTTGTTATGACAGAGATGCAGCCTAGGTCTTAAATGGTAGAAGGTGGTAAGGTCTGGGAGACGGACAGGATTCACCTGAGAGGCGGCTTTTGCAGTGAATGTTTCCACAGTTCACAGGATGATGTTGTGGGATATCCACTGGCACATGTTGGGGACTGAACTGGCAGCATCGTGAGATGAGGAGCACACGGAAGCTCACCCTACAGTCAGTGGTGTGGTAGTGCAGCCAGAAGTTGCAGGGTCAAGACATCAAGGCTTTTTGATGAGCAGGAACAATATAAAGATCTGCTCAACCCCTCAAGCTTCTGTGTTCCATCTGAGATTATCTGTGATCCTCAGGTGGCATCTCAAGGAATCACTATGTTTCCCCAAGTCTCCAGGCAGGGATACAAATCTCTAGGGGAGCAGTGCTGGAGGAGAAGCAAGAGCTGTGTTTGTGGCTGAGCTGGCTTTAAAGCTTGGCACTTGCATCAATAGACTCAACGGGAACTTATTTGTACCCATATTCTGCTTGTGCACCACTGACACATATCAGTGCAGCAGAAGGAAGGGAAAGTGGTGATCAGGCTGTTAGCTACATTCTGCCATTTTCAGCCTTCAGGAAAAATGAACAAATATTGACAAGATATGAGTATATTTCTCCTCAATAAATGAGGAAGGGGTTAAGGAGAAATACCATAATCAACATGTAAAGTGATAGAAGACTGGGGAATGGGATTTGTGGGAATGAAGTAGATTCAGGGGAAAACTAACAAAAGAAAGGCCAAGGATTGGCAGTCAGTTGCACGGAACTGAGCTTGCTATAAAGTCTAGACCCTCTTCCTACTGCCTTTCAGAAAGACTGCTTGTGGCAGAGCAACTCCAGTTAACTGTGCTCCATTCCCAGTCCAGCAGATGGGGGTGGTGAGCAAATGCTGAGCATGCTTTTACAAATTAAGGAGCAGTGGCCAGTCATGTGTCTACTAATAGCCAATCAAAAGTTGGAGGAGGGAAAAATCTAGTGTGCCCTGTAGTTGGACAAGTCTTAGCTACTGACAAGTATAGGATGAAAACTGGCTTTAAGAACAAAGCTTAGAATACGCATGCAACCACCCTCCCTCAAACAGGCTTGGATTCTGGTTTAGTTCACATTGTTAGACATTTCATGAGCATACATTGGGTGTCCTTTCCCACTGTCACTGAGCACCCAGTTTTCAATGATTTTTCCTTTTATTTAATTACATTAGAAACAGAATAGTATGGTTTGTGTTTGGGATCCTTGGCAGATGTTCATCTTTTTTTTTTTTTTTTTTTGCTAGCCATTAATAATCTTAGTCTTGTCAAGGGGGACATATGTTGAAGCCATCTAGATTGCCTCTTATGTTACTTCATTCCATAATTTTAACATGCACTGTATAAGAAAGAATATGCTTTCGTACATCTCGTGTTTCTTCCCTATCAGCTTCATTGAATGACCTCAATTTCTAGGATCTTGAGAAAGGGAGAAGACTCTTAATGTACTTTCTCTACATGATGCATAATTTGATCCCATTCATGAAGAATCATTTGGTGTAACATGTTAAGGGCTGTCCATATTCAGAAGTGCCAAAGTTCTTGAAAACTGCAGTTTGTACATCTTTGGCAGACACTTTATTTTAGACACTATTGTTGTAGTATGGTATTCTGTGCTGTACTGTTCACTAAATTCTTTTTCCTTTTAGGTTTTCGATCTCTCAGTACCACAAGAAGACCTTGACAAGAATTTTGACATTCTTGTGGGACATCTTGTCACCTGCTGAGACTGAGATAGGGGGCTTCATTAAGGACTCTGTAAGTATCCACAGGAATCACAGAAGGACTGGCTTACTGTTAGGAAAGATACAAAAAACCCGTCTGCAGTTTAAAATTGGTAAGTGTTCATGAAACAAAGGAACAGCCTGTCATTCTGGTTTGTTTTATTTCATTACTCTACTTATGTTTTCTTATTTTATTGCCTTTCTCATTACCTTATTTTGCCATCATCATTGCAAATGTAAGAAATTATTCCAGAGGACAATAAAATCTCAGGTGCTCTTCATAGGTTTGGAGAATTGTCCTCATCCTTACCTGTGTAGAAGAGACAAACAAGGATTAACATCCTTTTCCATTACTACTTCAAGAGGGTGGATGGTTGTCAGCAGTGTGGTAGACTTATGTCCCATGTTTGTCTGTTCGCTAGAAGACACGTATGCGGTCTGTGAACCTGACATTATTGTGCTCTTGGAAATACCATTCTACATTATAACTACCCAACTACTCCTCAAACTGATCTCTGATTATAATGGCTCACTTAATCCTGCTCTGATGCAGGCCCATGGCTGTGGCCTTATGATAAATGTAATCAAGTTTCCTCTTATTCATTTTTTCTATGCACTAAAAAGTCCATGAATCTATAACTTTTTCTCATTTTTTCTATGCACTAAAAAGTCCATGAATCTATAACTTTTTCTTCCAGTTGAATTACTGCAGCCACTTTGCTATTTTATGTGTCTTCTTGTATCCTCTTCACGTTGTCAATATTATTTTTGAGACAATATCTTTTGAAATGTGTATATCCAGCCTCTGGGTTTCACTAGAGAGTTACAGCAGCCAAAGGCTATTGTCCTCAAATCCTACTAGTTGTCTTCACAGGAGACATCTGGTTGGCCATTGTGGAAATCAGAATACTAGACCACTTGGACCTTTGGTCTGATCCAGCAGGGTGCTACTTATAATCTTATGTTTATACTTCTGGTTAGAGGTTAAATGTGAACTATGGTTTGACAGTTTGGGTGTAACAGCAAACTATGGTTTGCACTCAGCTGGAAGGAACTAACTGAATATGACCACACAAGGTAGGGCTGAGTACAAGTGGTTATCCTATATTTGAATTAAACCATTCTTGGAGAGGTTGGCATTATCAATTTGAGAAGACAGGAAATCGGGTGCTGTGCATGGCCTTGAGGCTTGAAGATTGAAAGTAAGTTGAAATACTATTCTAAAAATAATAGTATTGATTTAATTTAAACCAGATTTGTGATATGTAGTGTCACAGCAAATAGTAGTTGCTATGATGGGTTTTGAATTAGCCAAATGCTAGTTATAGTTCTCACATTCCATACCATCTAAATCTTACCTCCAACATCATCTTGGAAGATCAATGTCTTTAAGCCTGTATCTTTAAAATGAATTCCTGGCTACTAATTGTAGGAATACACTTAAAATTATAGATCTGGATTTTTTTTAGAGAATTAAATACAGACCTCAGGCTCAGAAATGTCATAATGTTAACGTACCTTTGTAAAAATACAAGGGCAGAGTGGTTTCTAAGAGTCAATGGCAAGAACAATGAACTATAAGTAAAATAAATAAATAAATAAAGATCCAGATTCCCTGTTGAGCCACTGGAACAGTTATTATTATTTTTAACTATTCTGTTCTTCAATATAGTAAAATATTAAAGTTTTTTTTTTTGGTTCAGTTTGTTTCAGTTTCATAAAGATAGACCAAATATGACGGTAAAACTGCTAAAGGTGGTCACATAAGTATAACCAAAAAAAAGAGGACAAAGGGGAGCATTGATTTGCATTAAAATGTTCATATGCTGATTTCTACATAGAGGTGCAAAATGAACTTTAGTTTTTACAGAACACAATGCTATATCCTCAGAGTGGGTAAGACTGAAGAGGTGAAATTTGCCTGCTGCATCTGTTTTCCAGCCAGTACTTGTACACGGTCAATTTCTTGTTTTCCCTTATTCTCATTCTTTATCTTTACTTGGGATGGGAACGGAATAGCCCTTCAAATAGAGGACACAATCAAAGAGAGAACCATTCTCTGAGAATCCTTCAAAAAGATGACTGTTGTCTATAGAGTAGGGTGCCTTAATTGTTAGCAATATACAGCAGTATTAAGCAAGGTCTTTTCTATTGATGTGCTACAACATGGGGATGAATTTCCCATTGTTTCCTACTAGGTTGCCTCCTAACTCCGGGAGGCAGTGGAAGACAGGAGGGCCTGGCGTGCTTTGGTCCATGGGGTCACGAAGGGTCGGACACGACTTAATGACTAAACAACAACAAAGGTTGCCTCCTTATTCAGTTTCTACTGACAGTTGAATACTTAATCTGTTTTCACTAGTCTTCCCTTAGTGCTGATAACAGCTTGTGTTTTTTTTACCCTCTGTTGAACTTTTGGCTTCTAATTTTTATCCCCAAATTTACTTTTTTGGGCTAGAAAACCCAGAATCCCCCAGCCAGTGTAGCCATCATGGTCCACTGACCATGGTGGCTAGGGGAGGAGGTGTTGTCCAGTAAAGTAACTTTTTCATGTTATCATTGGAATTTATCATTGCCCTTTCCATTTTTAAGGTTGGGTAGCTAAATGGAGTAGAGCAGGGAAGAGAGTGTTCCTGTGTACGGTACAAACCTTTTCACTCTGCAGGAAAAAAAATATTGAGGAGCCAGGCAAAAAATCCTAAGAAATCTTCTTCCGAAAATAGTTGAGTGACAATTAGGTGTCTGTACTGCCCAAGGTAGAAGGGAGCTGTGCAAAAGCATGAGCCACCAGCTTGAGAGTTCTGGAGGATAAGGAGGTAGAGGATCTGAGCTCAGATGCAGAGCACCTGATTTGAGTTTATGAAGTCCTCAGTTCAATCAAGACGTAGAGAACATTTTTAAAAGAAAAAAAAAGGAATGGTTTTTGTAGCTCAGAACATAGTCTTGCTGTTAGGGGTATTCTGTGGCTTTCTGTCAAAAAAAATATATCATGTTGATCTGAGGCATTTCTGCTTTAAAGGGTCAGTTTGCAGGGAGAGAAAAAGAACCATGCCTGAGTTGATGGACAGAACATGACTGAGCTAGAGAGACAAATAGTTTAGCCTCATAAGGTGGTTTCCTACGTGGCCGGGAGGTCAATGGAGTAAGTGATGTGTATGGGATGGGATGGATGTGGGGGGAGAACTGGGCACGTTAGATGCCTTTCTCTGGGCATTGTTTCCAGTGCTGGTATTTGCAGTGCTTCCAGTGGATAAAGGAACTTGCTTCCTCATGTCTGTGTGGTGGGAAATCTGACTTCTTTGACTTCATTTATACATACATATACCCAACGTCTGTATTCCTCGAGAACTAAATTCATTAATTTAGATTGTCATGGTGCTATTGAAGTAGGAGATATTCCTTAAACAAGATTCCTCCTTCTTAAAGTGCAAACCGAAACCACCTGCAGCCAGACTAGGTGAAATAGCACATTTGGTGGATGATTTCATAGGGGACTTTCACTTCTTTTATTATACACCCTTCCTGCCTTATTTCATCTACTACTTGTTCATCACAGATTTTTAAAGAAAAGAATCACGTTCACAATGGGATCATGACAGCAGCGATCTGTGTTATGATTTATCTTCAGTACTTGCCCAATCATTCTTGGTAGGCCTGTCTCCTCTGGATGTGAATAATAGAAGCCATCTACCATTCATCTTGGGATGAAAGCGCATGGATGGCTGTATTCAAATTTCCTTTCTCTCCAAAAACTCCTCTCTCGCTCTCTATTTTTTTTATTCAGTCCCTCAATTGAAACGCTCATTTCTTGAATACCCAAATAAAAGGTGTGCCACTCAGACTCTCATATATGTACATATATATATGAGACTCTATATTTATGTATATATGTATGTAGAATAAAAACTCAAGTTTATTAATTAACTTGTAAATACTAGTTGTTATTGTTATGTACTGACAATTTGTTTCGAACTAACAGCAACCCTAATAGGATTTTTGGCGTATGTGAGACGTTCAAGGAGTTGTATGCCACTCATACCATTGACCTTCCATCCTTCCATGAGTCCTAGTCCAACATTCTATTCAATACATCATACCAGTTGTCAGTGAGGCGTATTCACACACACACACACACACACACACGAATATATATATGAATAGAATATGTTCTATTCATATACCATTTTCTTTTTTGCATTCTTCTTCAATTATGTTTTATTGTACTCTTCAAATAATCTAGTTCAACCAAACAAAATGAAGGCATAAATCTAAAGAAAGCCAGGAAAATACAGCACACATATAACACAAACTGAATACTGTTATTAATTAAGGTAGATATTCATAGAATTAACAATCATGCAAAATTCATAGAATAATCACATCCTTCCAAAAAGATGTGTTGACTTGAGAAATGCTGCACTACATAATTACTGTTTGTATAGTTTTTAAAAATTATATCTATCAAGAAATGAATCTGATTTTGTTCATCCATCAGTTGCCCCATTTCCCCCATGAGCAATCTGCATACATGTTTCTAACAACAACAACAACAAAAACAACAACAAACGACTAACAGGGAAGTCCTAATCCTTATTGTGGAGAACCCTGATATTCGATCCCCTGAGGATAAAATTACATGTATCTAACAGCTCATCAGTAAAAGCTGATCTAGAGACATAATATTACCAGATCTTTGTATCTGAGTAATAATACTTCTGAATGGAGTCTGTGTTTAACTTTTAGATGATCAGTCACAAAACTGAGCAAGCTAATTTGAAGACTATGGGAGGTGCCAAAAGCTTGTGTTGTGACAATCAGACAACATTCAACACATAGGGAACTTCACTTTATAAATAGGAGTTATGCATGATGTCTATCCAAAGCCTATCTAGCTCATTCTAGAGAGGAGAAGATGAAGGAGAAGTATGGGGTTTTTCACATTTCCCCTTTCCCCTGCTAGGATTTTCCTTTCTTTGAAGTCAGTGGGTGGGAATCAATCAACGCCAGCTCCAGGGCTAACATCAATCAGTGGCAGGATGGATGGGTATCTGTGGGCCAAGAGAACCTGTATCCAACCTCTCCTAATGAAATAGTTATTTAATTAACTAATAATTAAAGAGGTGTTTTAAAATGAATGAATAAAACAACTTTGAGAAAACCCAATACTCAAGCTAAGATAATCTCAAGATTTTTGATCCAAAGACCAATAGGTCTTGCAGCTGATATGAAAAATAATTAAGCAAGAAGATAGCTATCTTGATCTGCCTGTCCCAAAGACTGCTCATTACTTTAAAATATTTATTGTAAATTTTATTTTAAACTCTTTTTCTGAAATGTTGCTGCTCATTTATGCTATATAGGAGGCCAGATCCCACCCACCACTTGAAAAGCTGAGTGATTAGATGAATGGGCGTCCACCAGAAGATATGTTTCCAGTTAATACTGTGGTCACACATTCCCCCCCCCCCCCCCCCATTTTCAATATCAGAGAAAACATATTCTTTTAACTGGATTGGATGTGGGGATAAATATCCAGGACTCTGCTCTATAGTAGAACTGATTTTTGAACATCAGTGTGTTGAAAATGGTTGCTTTTGGTTGAAAACATTGATGCTTTGCTTGTAATACAGTAGGACCCCCCTATCCGTGGGATAAGTATCTGCTGATTCACTTTGCTGCTGCCTGAAAATACTAAGTAAAACCCCCCAGAAATGTGTATTTGTATGTATTTTCAAGGTGTATTTACCAGAACCGACCACTAGAGGGAGACAGAGACCATGCAACATATAGCATTTGATACTTCCATGTTTTTTGGCATCCACAGGGACAAAAAATGATCCCCCATGAATATCACAGTCCTACTTTATAATCAAGACCCAAATACAAAGATCCAGAAATACTGGAACAATATCTAATATTGTACTAAAGCGTACAATAAGAAGCAAATAAATGTCTAAATGAAAGGAAGTCTTAAATTAGAAAATACAAAATAAATGCTATCCACGTCAAATGGTGGATAGCATTTATTTTCTATTTTCTAATTTAAGACTTCCTTGGATGGCCCCTTAAGGTAAGGTCTTTCTGAATTCAGTATGAACAACAGTTCCTTGGGTGGCAACTAGCATTTTCAATCAGATACCAGCTTGAGTGAGCATATATTCCCCCCAAATAATTTGGTGAATTAAGTACAATTCTTCATTGTGCCCTTATCTGTTTGTTTGTTGCCTGACTGCCTGCCTTCTAGCTATTATGATTCACTACAAGGCATAGTTCCAGACAACTCTCAGGGTGCTTCCGGATGGACATCTTCTATTGTGCAGTTATTCATCTTAACAGATTATTTGCATAACAAGAAGACTGATCGACGCAGCAGTGAAAAAACACAGGATATAACAAGTGGAAGACAGTGTTGACTTAACTGGGAGTAATACCAAACAGCACATACTGAGTAGACATATTTGCAGAGTTGTGCTGTTAATTGCTATGCTACAATAGCTCTTCTGTTTCTTCCTTTCAGTGATTCAGTAGCCTTCTAACTGAGGGAATCGACAGTGCTTTTTAGCCGCCTGAAGTCCATTGAATACTTTTTCCTTATTCTCATAATTCTTAATTCTTATTCTTCTTCCATTTGGCATCTAAACTGGAATCCATCCACCCCTTGCCCTTTAAACCAGAAATACAAATATTGATGTAAAGAGGAAATCAGATCACAGTGGATTGAAGGGAAATGCACACCACTGCCTTGGTTGTGATACACATACCCTTTGCTACCCTTCTACATTCCAAGAGATAGATCTAAATGTTTCAAAAACTGACAGTAACAACCCAAGTTCCTTACTGACTATGGATCTTGCTGCTCTCTTTGTTGCTTAGAAAACCAACCCTGCTTCTTAGGATTTCATGTTTGTTAATATCATGTTAAGACGAATGCAAGAGCAGGGGATACCTTTACAGACCACTATAAAAGTACCTTTACAGATACCTCTATAGAACTGGCGAAATCCATTTTGCGAAGAACTTTTGGATTTTACATCTTACAGTAACTTTCCTGGCAAAATCCATCCTCCCATGAACATTTGGACTTTTGGTGCTTTGCTTCAAAGAAGTGGGATTTACCCACGAAAGCTTGCATATTATATGATTTTTAAAAAAAATTAATTAGTGGTCTATAAAGGAATTGTATTTATATTTTGTATCAGCCACATGGCTTCCCCCCTTTTCTAATTTCAATGTTAAGATGAGGATCATTAAGATGATCAAACTGCTAGCAATATGTTCCTTCTCTATATGTCAGCCAAGAGCATGATATAATCCCCTTCTCATTTCCCTCGCTGCCTAAATTGAACATCTAAAAAAAAAAGTTACTTCTTTTGAACTGCAGCTCCCAGATTCTCTAGTTAACTTCTGGGACTGGAAGTCTCTCAGCTATTTCTGGGGTCTGCTTTTCAAGCCCTGCTAATTTGCTATGGAATGCTCTGGGGGTCCCACTCAGCCCGAAGAGTAGGATATAAAGTGGAATGTTTTTCAAAGTGAATAAATAAATTATACATTGTTAGTGTTGTATCTTCTGGATTGCCTTCTCTAATGTCCTCTTTACATCTGATAAAGTAGGACAGAAGAGATGGTTAGTGGAGAGATAGAAGCTGAGCATTTCTACCCGTCTTGCCTCTCCCTGCCCTTTGGAACCTGACAGAGCTGGCTGCCTTGAAAACAGTGAAAAAAGGATTGCTTAATGAAGACAGGCTGAGCAATGTCAAATAAGTTAGGCTTGTGGGTTTGGAAAGGATGGCCAGTTCTTGCCTCCTCAGGTGAGAGATGGGGAAAGAACTGACAGGGAAGACACAGGGGACATCTGGAAAGAAGGCTGCTGCCACAAGGAGAGATGTAACCATTGGACTTAATAGCATATAACAACAGCACTTTTATTCACTAATGTAAGGGCCAAATGAATGACTGACCCACTGATTGATTGTGTGTCTACACTGTGGTTTTCTGTAATTGTTGACACTACTTTTTTTTATAATTGCCCCTGATATACATTTTTAAATGTCCTCTTTATTGAGTTGGATTCAGATTTAGTCATATGAAAAATCAGACCCACAGAAATAAAATTAGCTATGATTAACTTGTCCCTTTGGGTCCACTTTATTATGACAAAACCTGGATCTAACCCATAGTTGTTGTTCTGATACGTTGTGAAGAGCTTTGGGCACATTCCTGTGGGAAAGCAGCATAAAAATGAAGAGATGAGTTTAGCAATTTCAGAAGCACCCACTCCAACCTTTATGTCTGCAGCCCACGGTTGACTACCGTGAATTATGCAGTCAAGTTTCCCACATTTGGGAAATCACAGGGGTCAGCACACTTGGAGAGCAGTAGATGAGCCTCACATGGGAGAACAATCTCCATGATCATGGTATCTCCACTGCCAGGTAACTATGTAGAGATGACTTGCTGCTGTCCTGTAGATTTGAACTTTAATATTTTTTTAAGCTAATTGTGGATTTTTACGTTCAGTACTATTTAAACAATAAAAAGAGAGCCTGCAGCAAAATGGCCACAGAACACTTTTCATCTCCTCGAAAAGAAAAATCTTTAGTTGACATTTCCATTATATATTCTGGGTGGTGGCATAAATGGGAGGGAAGTCATTTACCACTTTGACAGCCAAAATGCCTGAAATACTAGGGAGGTTATAGATGGGATAAAAGTTAGCTAGGTCTTTGGAAAAAGCTAGGACTTGTTTTAAGTGAGTGGCAGTAATTATGACATTCATTTTCATACAAGATTGAAGCTGACCTTCAGTAAGGAAAAGATTTATAACTCTGGCGGTGACATTACAGGGTGTTAATGCAAAGAGGCAGAGAAATGGTAGGAGCAAAGAGATTTGGTGGCTGTCGTCACTAAGGCCTAATCTAAGAGACAGGTTTTTAGGAAGTAGAATGTTGATGAACAAAAGGGAGACAGGCTGTAGGCAACAGACAGAGCAGACGGTGATACTGTCTGGTAGATCATCCAGCAGAGGCAAAATCAGATTTTCCTGTGGAAATTAGAAGGTGGATAGAAATTGTCCAGTATGGCATCTGCCATTTTGCAAATGGGTAAAGAAAAACAATTTCTTGCTTTCTATCAGAGATACTTGCCAGGGAAGTGGTGCTACATGTGTACCGATTTTCAGCTTTACTGAAAATACAGAAGCTTGGGATGGACATACATAGTGCGACTGCAAGGATGAAAGAGGCCAGCTAGCTGAGACCAGGACTTTTTATACCCTTCAACCTGAGCTCCGCCTGCTGGTCAACCTGACTGATTGGCTTCGGAAGCATGGGAAGCTCCTCCTTCTCACAAAGCAAAGAGGGCAGTCCCGACAAGGTGACTACTACCCTACTCCAGCTCTCTAGAGCCCTGCCAACAACAAAAATGGCCCCCATTAAGTTAGGGACCACAGTTTCCATAGTGACAGCGTTACTCCAAGCGAAAGCAAATCTAGTATTGTACTTCCAAGCCTCACTTGCACCTCTGTTCCATATAGCTCACTCATCCCCTGCAAAGTTTTGAAAAACCTCTCCTGCTGAAAGACAAAAACACCCTCCAGGATACCTCCAGGCCCTCCTGTATGCTCCAGGTTGAACACCCATGTGCCAGAACCTCAGGACCTTTCCTAAGAAAGCCAAGCTCTTTCTACTCATTTTTTTTCACCTCCCATGTTACAGAAAGTATGAGAAAGACAGCTCAGATTTTGGAAAGTTCCTTTAAAAAAAAAGGTGTTCCTGTACTCATGACTGAGTTCGAAGAACAACCTGTTGTCATTACTTGTTACAAGCTGGAAAAAGCCATGTTACATTGCTAGTTGCACTTTACTTCTTGGTCTCTCTCTCTTCCTTTCTCTCTCCTTCTCTTTTGGGTGTGAGGGAACTAAGTTTGCTAAAAGAATGCTTAAAACTAGAAAAAAAACCTTGTCTATATGTCTCTAAACATTTCTCAAAATGACCTTTAAAAGTAATTTTTGAAAATAACTAGAAAACCAGTATACCACACATTATATAGCCTATGAGAAGGTAGGGAAACTCGAAGCAATGTGTTTCTATTATCATCTTGGGAAACAGGTATTGTCTGTCTTCTTTTACTTTTATTTATATACTTTTTCACTCCCTACTCCTCCCTCTTGGGTTATTGACTGATATCCTTTATTCCTGTCACTGCTCATGGTCTTCACAATACCACCATCCTTTCCCCCACTTTTGCTCTTGCCTGGTTATCTGCTTTCTGTCTCCTGTGGGAATGATTACAATAGAACTAAACATCAAACATTGGTCATAAATTACTGCACATGAGATGTGACCGCACACCCAAGACTCTTAAAGCCAATGAATGTTTTGAATGTTTTACTTGTGGATTCCGTACTTCATTCTGCATTTCATTTATGCCTGGCAAAGTTCATCTTGCTGAGAACTTTATATCTAAGAGCAACTTCCTGGCAAACTCCATCTTGCCATGAACGTTTTGACTTTTGGTACTTGCTTTAAAGAAGTGGTTTGCCCACGAAAGCTTGCATATTGTATGATTTTTTTAATGTTTTATTAGTGGCCTATAAAGGTATTGCCTATTCTTGTATTTGAATATCTTAGATTATCGAGGTTTCTCTCCCCAGTTTTCACTCCTCCTTCATATGACTCTAGTCCAGCTTTCCATAAGTATGTTCTGAATACAGATTGAAGAGTTAAACTGATAAAATGCACCATTGTCTGACATCTCTGCTATAGGAAACCATTCTCTCTCTTTCCATATTCTGTCATCAGGACAATAAAGTGCTGAGGCATACCCATTTCATTAAGAACAACCCCTAGTTTCTCATGATCCACATAGTCAAAGGCTTTGCTGTAATCTATAAAGCATAGACTGGTCTTCTTCTGAAATTCTTTGATGTTCCAGCAGATATTTGCAATGTGATCTCGAGTTCCTCTTCCTTCTCAGGATCCAGATTGGACGTCAGGAATTCCTCACTTCATATAAGGTGGAAGTCTTTGTTGCAATACCTTGAGCATCCCTTTGCTTGCATGAGAGATTAGAGTTCCTGTATAGTTCCTGTACTCCTTGGAATATCCTTTATTGGGTACTGGACTATATATTGAACATTTTAGTCTGTGGGTCATTGTTTTGTTTTCCATATTTCTTGGCACATTGTGGTCAGAGTTTTGATAGATTCCATTTCTGTTGCTTGAAATAGTTCAATCAGTATCCTGTCTACCCTAGTGATTTATTTTTTCCAAGTGCTTTCAGAGCAACTTTCTCTACATTTTCTAGATCTGCAGGTTCTTCATCATAGGAGTTGTCTCCAAAGGACTGTGTCATCATTTTAACTCTTCTGTATAGGTCTTCAGTATACTGTTCCCACCTTCTCTTTATTTTCTCCTGGTCAGATAGTGTGCTTTCCTATTGGTCTTTCAGTATTCCTAGTCTAGGCTTAGAATTCCCTTTCACTTCTTGGATCTTCTGGAAGAGATCTCTTGTTTTTCCCCTTTTGTTCTCAATTTCTTTATACTGGTTATTGTAATAATTCTCTTTGTCTTTGCATGACAGTTATTGAAAAATGAATTCAGGGTTCTGAAATTCAGTGTTGATTTGGTTTGGTTTGGTTGCTTGCAGCATGTATTGATGATGAACAGATTGCTTTGCAGGACTCTATTTATTTATTTATTTATTTATTTAACTTATATGCCACCTACACTGGTCTCTGGGCGGCTTACAACAATTTGAATACAGTAAAAAGATAAAAAGATAAAACAATTAAAATACAATTTAAAATACAATGCTCTAAAAATTGCCATCAGGAGCCACAGTTGATATTATTTCAATTGAAAACTTTCTGGAACAGGAAGGTTTTTATCTGGTGCCAAAACGTCAACAACGTCAGCACCAGACGAATCTCCTTCGGGAAGGCGTTCCATAGTCTGGGGGCAGCTGCCGAAAAGGCCCTTTGTCTACAAGCCATCCCTCTTGCCTCCTTGAGGGATGGCTCTCTCAGGAGGGCCCCCTGGCTAGATCTTAATTGAGTCATTCTCCTGCTTTATTTCTGCCCCCTTGGCCAAATTTTCTAGCAATATTTGTTTGTACTTTGTTTCCTATTTTTGTGTTCCAGTAACCAATGATTATAAGCATATCTTGTTTTGTTGTGTGATCAATTTCCTCCTGAATGCTTGCATAAAAGCTTTCAATTTTATCATCTTCAACATCTGCAGTTGGAGCATAGTCATGACTGTTGGTTATGTTGATACATTTTCCATAGAGTAGCTGGCATTATTTAGTTGGCAATACCTAGCATTGTAACCCCTAACTGCATGTGTTACATCTTGCCTCAGTGTTAGAGCCACTCCATTTCTTCTGAGTTTGTCATTTTCCAAATAGAACGGTTTTGTAGTTGTCTGACTGAAAATATCACACTCCAGTCCATTTACAGTTTCCAGTTTACCTTGATTCATATTTCTCATGTCCCATGTTCCAATTATATGTGTTGTGTAGCGTCAGACTTTCCTTTCACTTCTGTGCACATCAGCCACTAGACATTCTTTCGGATTTAATCTAGGTGCATCATTAGTGACAGCACTATTTGTCCTTGTCCTTTGCTTTACCCCAGTAGCTGATTGAGTGCTTTCCAACCTTGAAGTCTAATCTTCCAGCACAATTTCCTGTTTCATTTTGGACTTTCTCATCATAGTTTTTTCAAGGTACAAAAAGTTCAGTAGTGGTTTACCACTGCCTCCTGCTTTCAAGGTAGGTAAAGTGCAGCAGTGGTTTACCATTGCAATCTTCTGTGCAGTACTAACAAAAGTCAGCTTGAGAGTCACCGCTGCTGTCATGTCCGCCAGTGTAATCTTCGGCTACCTCTGCTGTCCAGTAGCTGCCACCCCGCATCACCATTGGAATGATCTGTTCTCATCTGCTGATGTGACAATTACTCTTGAAGATGGTGGATACATCTTAGTCTGGTGTCTCAGCTGTGACCATTCAACCTTAGATGACCCTGCTAGGTGTCCAGGTTTGTAATGGAAACTGGCTTCCTGACGGCATTGCTCTCACCTTCACTGACACACTCAAATCCCTTCACCATGTTAAGGTTTGTGTCCAAGAAGGGGTCTAAGAATTATTTATTTATTTTATTTATTTATTTCATTTATAACCCCTATCTGGTCAATTATGACCACTTATGACCAGGCGAATTACACTACACTTTCATAGAGATCCTGCAGATCTTGCAGATAGGAGAAATATTCAACTTGGATCCTGGGGTCAGGATCTATAGGGCATGAATGTGATTACCAGTATTTATTTTCAGAGGACAGGGCATGTCTTAGGAGGTCCAGTAATAGTAAGGATGCCAAAAAGAAAAAGAAATGCGGAAAAAAATAACAGGAAGGAGAGAGGAGATGATATCAGGAACTTGGAAAAAAGAATATTGGCACAGACACTTTCCACAAGATGCTATTTGACATCTTTTGGCAGACGATGGCTTTGTATTAGTCAGCCAATGCCTTGGATTAATGGAATATTTATTGTCTATTGCTGTATTAGGGCAGCTTGTGCTTTCAGTCATTTCAGCTTTTGTATGGAAGTATTTGGAATTTGTTAATCTAAATAGAACTCAACAATGAAACTGTAATATAAATGTTGTGCGCTGAGGTCATGACGAAGAATTTTCTTTCAAATCTGTAACTTTGAAGAGAACATCTAGGAACCAATTTACCCTTGTTCTGAGCCAAATGAAACTGCTTGAGGGTCCAATATCCTACCAGCTGGCTATCCCTGGTTTACACGGAATTGCTAGAAGAGGTACCATATTCTAGAAATCCAGTGAACAGCTGTGTGGGACATAAACAAAAGTGGCTGCAAAACACAGTCAATAGGAGAGACTCTGGAGGCTCTGTTCAGGTCAGACTGAACCCATGTGGATAGAAGAAGTGTCTCCAAGAGCGGAGTGGGGTGCAATGCCAGAGTTTTTCTAGAGCCCTTGATTCTGGACATTGTGATGCAACAGAAGTAACTTTTCAAAGCTCTAGGCAGAACACATGAGTTATAAGCAATGATGATAAGAGTGATATACAGTAGCACTCAGAATATTGGACTAGGCCCCAAGAGATCTGGGTTCAAATTCCCTCTCATTCAGAAACTTTTACCGGTCACATTCTTTCAGTCTAATCTACCCAACAGGTTTGTTGTAAAGATAAAGTTGATTTAAGTAGTGGCATGTGCTCTTACTTGAGCCCAGTGGAGAAAAGGTGGGATACAAAGAGATACACATATACAGTAACAAAGACACATAAGTAAGCACAGCAAGATTATTTATGAGTTCAAACGTAAAGATAAAGAAGATGTTAGAGGCACATATTAAACAGAAAGAAGTCTTACATACATGCTCATATATATATTCTGTGCACATTCTAACACATATGGATTCAAAGGGCTGTACAGTTTATCATTTTTGACTTTCAAATCATGGTGCCACTGGGAGCTTGCTATAACCAAGGCTTTAATGCTATGGTCCTTCAACTTGCTTTTGCAAAAGCAAAAGATAAAAGAATAAATGTTGCTAGTTTTGCCCTGGCGGCATCCTGGGAACAGCAGCTATTTTGACATTTATGTGATAATCTTGTATCAGATTAAAACCCTATGGAATATCATATTTTGACCAAACCACTTTTAAGCCACCAAGTAGCTCTGAGGTGAGAGAAATACATTCCCTAAAAATCATCCTCAATAGCAGCAGAAAGCAGCTATTTGAAAGCATACATTTATCTATAATGCTAAAGTTTTCCTATGCCACTATTTCCAAATTTCCCCTCTTCTTGCTGGAAGGTTTTTCTATTTCTTTTTTTACTGGCAACTGGGCAAAGGGAACATTTTCCTTAGATCCTTTTAAAGCTGAACAGCTGGGCATCTGTTGTTGCTACCAATGTTTGGGCTCCCTCAGTTCTGTCTCTGCTCTGAATGCAAGTCCCTGCTGGACAGCACAATTTAGAGAAGCTTAGGAGAAGGGGTACCTAACACACAATGCAGATGGTGCCTGTCACTACCAGGGAGAGGATGACTGCCAGATCAGCAGCGTACTGTTCCCTGAGACTTTCTGGCCAAACTCAGGTAAGAGGATAGAGCCTTGTTGTTGTTACATGCCATCAAGTTGCCTCCGATTTATGATGACCCTAAGCATGAGTGATCTCCAAAATGTCCTTATGTTAACAACCTTGTTCAGCTTTTGCAAACTCAAGGCAATAGCCTCCTTTTTTTGAGTCAGTCCTCCTCAAGTTGAGTTTCCTTATGCTCCTGCTGTTTTCAAGTTTTCCTAGCATTCTTTCCAGCAAGTCTTGTTTTCTCATGCTCTGTCCAAAGTAGGACAGCCTCACTTCCATCGTTTTTGCTTCTAGGGAGAGTTCAGGTTTTATTTCATCGAAGACCCAGTGGTTTGTCTTTCTGGCAGTCCACGGTATCTGCAAAGCTATGGGAACATCCTGATAATAAAACATGGACTATTTCAGAAGGTGGTTGACTTTCCTTTTTTAAAAACAGCAGTTGGATGGCCATCTGTCACAAATTCTTTTGCTGTTGATTTCTTGCATTCACAAGAGCCCTATGACTCCAGGGTTCTTCCAATGTTATGATTTACACTAGCAGAAGGACACCTATCATACATTTCCTCACCTGAGGGAGAAGCACTGTGGAACTGGGACAACTCCATCCAGCACTTGGAGTGGCAGGGAAGAATACTGAGCCCCACAAAAGCAGAACGGGAAAGCACTTTGATCAAGAAGAATGCAGCCTGAATTCCCTCCTACATCATGAACACAGAAGCCACAGCTCCAGTGACAACAGACAGAGAAATCAATCTTGCCCCATGTGAGTATCACAAGTCAGTGCAAATGTTGGTCAGGAATGATTGACAGGAGCCTAGCCAAGGCTTCACTCTTGCACCCATCCCCTAGAGCAGTGCTTCCCAATCTTGGGTCCCCATATGTTCTTGGACTACAACTCCCAGAAATCCTGGGAACCACTGCCCTAGAGGGTGCAAGAGAGCAGCAGAAAAGCAGTTTGTTCCATCCTCTAAGTGACAGCCCTTCCAGTATTTGAAGATAGCCCTTAAATCTTTTTTATTTTCCCCAAACCTTTTCTTTAGGCTAAACCTGCCCAATTCTGAAGGCCTTAGGAATGGACCTCAACAGATGGGAAACCTTGACATCTGAGTGTTCAGCCTGGAGGCAGGCAGTGCAGCATGGCCTCTCTCAATTTGAAGAGACACTTGTTCAGCAGGCCGAGGCAAAGTGGCAGTCCCAAAACCAGCAAAATCAGGGAGCTGGACAGGGGACAGATTGTATTTGTTTTCAGTGTGGAAGGGATTGTCACTCTCGAATTGGCCTTGTCAGCCACACTAGACGCTGTTCCAAGACCTCTATTCAGAGCACGTTACCATAGTCTCTTGAGACTGAAGGATGCCTGCACCCAATTCTTTCCACTGTTCTACATAGGACATGATTTCCAGTCCAGACCTCTCACCATCCTAGTCACCTTTCCTTGGATTCTAGACCATACACTAAATCCACATAGAGACACTCATTCTCTTGGGTCTTACCTGTGTCAAACTTAATTGGAACATGCAACTTGTAATGTGCCCCCAAACCTCTTGCAGCCACAAGAATAAACAAACTCTATCCGGCAGCAGTAGACAAACCTTTGTTCAGGAAACTTTGATCACCATTTTCTATTGAAAATTGAGCATTAGGTGATCTAAACCCGGAGATGTTGGCAAGTCTTTGGGTCCAAGTCCCAAGTCCAAGTCCGAGTTTTTGGTACCAAGTCCCAAGTCCAAGTTTATTCTTGTGGCTGCAAGAGGTTTGGGGGCATGTCCCAAGCCCAAAGTCTGAGTCCCTAGTCCTGCAACTCAAGTCCCCATCATTGTCTGGACCAATGCATGGGATGGGTGAGAACAGACAGAAAGATAGCTAAGTGAGCTCCTCTCCTTTGCCACCTAAATCTGCATGTAGATGGATACTTTTCACTTATTTCTTTTCCCTGTCTTCCTTTGAGTTTACTTTCTCCTTAATGCTCTCTTAGTTGGTGAGTCGCAACCATGCTTGGAGCCTCCATAAAGACTAGAAGCAGAGTTGCCAAATTGGAAGCCAGCTTCCTGGAAGCCACTTGTTATTCCATCAAACTAAGCTGCTGCAAAATGGCTTCTGCCTTCCACAACCTTCTTCATGAAACTTGTCCAGTTTTCAAATTCCCTCATAAACACAAAGGTGAGTTGGAGGGAAGCATATTCATTCATCTGTTTGGCTATCCATGAAAGGACATTTTTAAGTCACCATCTTCTTCATTCAGAGGTGGGGAAAGTTACTTTTTGGATGACAGTTCCCAGAAGCCAATAGCTAACATGACCAAGGACCATTCTAGGTGTGGGATTATGGCAGCTGGGAATTTTTCCCACCGTGGCATTCATTGCACGTGGGTGAGATTATTTATTTGGTTTATAAATTAAAGTGTTTGCCTTTGGCTTTCTGTTTTGGTGAATAATCGAAAATGTTATGGAGGCGGGGGGGGGGGAGCCCTCCCTGTGAATTCATCTGTTCATGAATAGTGTGGATATTTTTGCTTTTGTACAATATCAACCCACAGCTATTTTTTTGTGTGTGGTGGTATTAAATACTATGAATCCACTTCACCTGTCAGTGCTATTCAAAACACAAAATGCTGCATGAATAGGGAGGATGTTCTGGGATCTCTCTGATGATTACCGTTGCTAGGAAAACCACTTCCTGATATCTTTGTGCTCTGTGTCTGCGTCTCTCTTTGTGTACAACCTAGGATGACAGGCAAATTCATATCAAGGTATTTGGAAGGAAGAGGAAAAGTTTAGAAATGTTTAAAGCACGCAGCTTAAAGTTAAAAGGTGGATGTCATCTCAAATAATAGTTAAGAGTCCTGATTTCTTTTCTACGTGGGATTATTGATATCAAATTGGAAAGAATTGTGAGGAGTGTTTCTGCCGTGCATGTGGATGTGAGGCAATTTTTGAGGTGCCTTAAAGGAACAGTCATCCCCAAGATTTATTGATGGTGATATTTTTACTCTTCAGCCATGCTAACAAAGCAGTTCTAGATTAGCTGGGTTCTTCCTAGCCTCTCATTTACACTTCCCTTAAACCAGAGGGAAACTTGTCCTAAGAACCACACCATTGCCACCATGGCTTAAGGTTGGCATGGATGGGTGAAATTTTCGTTTCAGCTCATTTTTTATTTCCCCCCCCCCAAAAAAATGAACAAATCACATGTTCAGGACAGAGAGAATGTGAGATTTCTTGAAAAATGAAATGCAGGAGAAAGTGAAACTGACCAATTTTCCTTTCTTGTGGTGTGGAAGCTTGGTTAAAGGTATCAGTGAAAATAATCAGGAACAATGACTTGTTAAGAAAATCGCTGTTTTAAATAGAAGTTTGAACCTAGGTATTTAAGGCCACATGCTCACCTAAATTTAGGCTGACTTGAACTATTTATTATACATGCATGAAGCCTGTTCTTGCCTTCTGCTGAGTGTGCACAGGATAGACTAGATCTGGCAGGGATAATCCTGCCTCCCCTTAGTCAGTTCAGTCACCCTGGATTCTGAAGATGATGGCAGGGCTTCAGTTGAAAGGCTGCAACTTCATCTGCTGCACCAAACTGTTCCTACTGCTTATCCCCAAAATATGAAGTGACAGGTCAGTCACTCAATAGGCTGACAGATAAATAGTCTCCTTCATTCTCTCACATGTTCCATCATTCAAATCAGCCAAGTATTAGTCAATTGCTGTGTTCCAGAATTGAGGGGATTAAGCAAGAGAGCTAGCTTTGAATTAATTAGAAGCTAGAAGGCTCTGAGAGAAAAGCAGGGACTGTTCAGATAAGTTAATATGCTTTTTTATAGCCTTTAAGTTGACCATGTAGATTCAGCAGCATCCAAACGAGCATCCAGCCTACGTGATAATTCATTATTTTCATTTGGAAACACAAATGAATATTATGGAGAAAACACTTCTGAGTTCCATCAGCTATTTGCTTTTTACTTTTTTCTCTGTAAGGCATATGCTAAATGATCATGGGAATAGGAAGCTAGGCTCCAACATAGCTAGGAAGCTAGGCTCCAAGTGACCCCAACATAGCAACATGGCACCAACATCCCACAACAAAAGGAAAGTGAAGCAAATTTAACTATGAAATTAGAAATTAGGGTAGGCATATGATCAGTTGAGTAGGGATGTTAGTTGGTATTTTCAGACATTACATTATAATATTAAAATCAAACTAATATATAACTCATAGCCTAATCACCCTGGATTCCTTTCTCTTTCACCAGTCCTTAATGTGCTCTTATATCCTAATTTGGAAGTTTGTGGTCTGTTCTACTCCAGATATTTTGACCTATGGTTCCCATAAGCCAGTGGTTCCCAACCTGGGGTCCCCAGATGTTCTTGGATTGCAACTCTCAGAAATCCTGGCCAGCACAACTAGTGGTGAAGGCTTCTGGAAGTTTTAGTTTAAGAACATCTAGGAACCCAAGGTTGGAGAACCACTGCCATAAGCCTAGATGGTCAATGATAAGAGGTTGTGAGAGCTGTGTAGACCAAAACATATGGATAGCACAAGGTTGTCTTTCCTTGTCCAAACACAATGTTTTTACCCTGCTAAGACTCAGAAACATCAGTAACTAGAAGGAACTGGAAGCCTTGCAGTACAATAGTTAAAGGGTCAGAAAGCAATTCACCTTCACTTCTTAGTTTCTCTTTTCATTCATCTCAAAGACATGGATGTTTTCACTACAAGCAAGCTCAGTGTACCTGCTGCCATGCTTGCCTAGGTTGTTGTTTCTTCTCTGTTTTGTGGCTTTTGGGGGCTAATGTTAAGCAACATGCTCATAGTACTTTAATGAGGCCATATATAAGCAGCATGGTTGCAGTGGTTTTATCTCTTGCTTTCATCCTCTTGAGCAGAGGTGTAGTGGAGCCAGTCTGGTAGGGTCAAACCACCAGCACTTATTGATTAGTAGGGAGTACAATGTCATCTTCCCCCCTTCAGACATCCTTATTATCTGTGGGGTGAGTGGCAAACATTCCAGTAGAAGGGGGGAAATGGATTTTCCCAGTAAGTACAGTATCTGAGCATTTTAAACTAATAGACGTATAGACAGATAGAAATTCCAGCCAATTGGCTTCACATTCCAATTACAGACATGGAAAATGCAACAAAGAAAAGTCAAGGGCAGAGTGTGTGTGAGGATTTAAATCTCATGTGTGAAGGCACTCTGTGAGAGACTCCATTTTAAATCTATGTGAGTCCTGTCTCTCTTACCCCCTGGGTAGAACTCTATTTCCTGTTACTGAATTTGTCCCTCCAAATAATAAAGAAGTCATTAACAGGTGGCCTGTGGTGTCCTCTTCTCTCTCAATGACAGCCAGAAATTCTTTGTCACTTCAGGAATTTGTTTGTAAGGGTTGTTTCTACAAACGGTGCTCTGAATAGCAGCAGTCCAGCTGTTGAACAAAAGAGATTGTTTGAATACTGGAAATGTGATAGAGCTGTACATTTGTGAATAGAAAAGGCATCTTAGATCTGAGAATAACTCTTCTTATGCTAAACAAATACCTTGCCACCTGCATTCTTCTATTTGATAAGGCTCTTGGGAAGATTCCAGAATCTTCTACTGGACTTTGTCCTGACATTAAATGAAGTGTTCAGAATAAAGACTTTAAAATAAAGTGTGAAGTTTTTAGACTAAATCAAGGATCTTGTCATTTCCATGTAACTTGTATGTTTCTTTGGAATGTGGATTCAGCAAACTTCCCGGTCACTTGATCATGTTTAAATTCAAAAGAGAATATATGTTAAAATCTGCTAAACCAATATTACAGAACAGTGGTTCCCAACCTTGGGTCTTCAGATGCACTTGGACTAAAACTTCCAGAAGTGTTCACCACCAGCTGTGCTAGCCAGGATTTCTGGGAGTTGTAATCCACGAACATCTGGGAACCTAAGATTGGAAACACTGTTGTAGAACAATTCTCTTCAAGGTTAAAGTCTCTTGAGATTCTTCTCAGGTTTTCACAGACAGCAAAATACACAGCAAATTTTACCAGAACTATAATCTGCCAAGGAGCTTAATTTCTTATTATGGATTTGATCATATCACTTCCATCATCAAAGGCAGTAAGCATCTAAATACTAGATTCTGGGGCAAAGGTGCTGTGGCAAACATGTACTGCATGTGGCCTTCTGATTGAATAGGAACATAAACAGTTGCCATATACTGAAAAAAAAGGCTGGGTAACACTTACTGGACCACTGAACAGTTCACATATGTGCTTTGGAGTGCTGCAGAACTCTCTCTCAGGTATACTGAGGCATCTCCCAGAATTCTCCTAGAATATCCCAGAGCAGAATTTTGGGAGTTCCATCTCACAGAACCATATCTAGACACCTATGTTTTGCTCACCTGGATCAAGGCCTAACCCTTGGGAGCTGGATGGCACTGATACCTTAGTTCCTGCTGCAATGCTTTCTGGGAGGAAGCTGCAGCAGTGCTAAAGGGCAGTAAGACTACTGCTTCCAGAAAACATTGTGGCAGCTTCCTCCCAGGAAGAATTGCAGCGGGATTGAGGCATCAATGCTATACAACCTCTAAGAATTAGGCCTAGATCCAGATCAGCAAAATACAGATGGTTTGATGGGCTGGAACTAGAGATGGAGGTATTCGTATACGAATATCCTTGTACAGATGGCGTTAACAAGAGTCCAGCCCCATGGGACCGAACGGTCCACTCACTGATCCGCCGTGGATGCAGACAGCGTGATTCTACCAATGGCTCCACAGCGCACGATCCGCTCGCCACTCCTGGAAGGAGGTGGGAGGACAAGCCACGCTGCAAGGTCAGAGTGGTGAGCGGATCGTGCACTGTGAAGCCATTGGTAGAATCGCACCATCTGTGTCCACGTCGGATCGGTGAGTGGACCATCCGGCCCCATGGGGCTGGACCCTTGTTAACGCCACCTGTGCAGGGGAATACGAATACCCCCATCTCTAGCTGGAACTCCAAGAATTCTGGCATGTATTTTAAAAATCCCAAAATCATATGCTAAGATGCATATGCATTTGAGTTAATAGTCTTGCAGACCATGAACTGGGTGTATTTATTGGGCAGAGGGAAAGAAATCGATTCTAGACTATTCAGTTAATGTTCATTTATTTTCTAGCTGGTTGGATGACTTAGTGGTTAGGTATCTGACTGTGGAGTCAGTGGTTGGCAGTTTGATTCCCCACTGTGCCTCCTGCAAGTAGAACCAGCCTGTGTGGCCTTGGGCAAGCTGCACAGTCCCGGGACACCCCCAGAAGATGGGAATGGCACATCACTTCTGAATACTGTCTACATGGAAAACCCTGAAAAGTGTCACCATAAGTCAGAATTGACTTAATAGCACATGATTATTCATCATCAACATCGTCATTGTTGCTGCTGCTGTTGTCGTCGTCGTCGTCGTCATCATCATCATCATCGTCATCATCATCATCCCTTCTGTAGGGAACCAGTTGTGCTCAAAATGATACATGCTGTTTTCCATCCTTACAGTTGCTGAGAGTACATTGGGTATGTGCCTCTGCTTGACCAATTTAGTGCAGGAATTCAACCATCTCATGCTCAGCTCATGCAATGTTCTGTCCCCAAGTTCATTCATGCAATGTTCTGTCCTGCCAGTCCAGGTTTGAAGACCACAATCCTGCATAAGGGTTCTCTAGGACATTTGTAAGTGAATTTCTCCTTTTCTCTCTCCTTGCAACTGCTCTCACAAAATATCTTAATCCTAACTTGTAGGAGTAAAACTCTGGCAGCCTTAAGTATATAATTTCCTTCCTATTACATTATTCCTTCCAGTACAGGAGGTACCCAGTGTTTGTCATCTAGGAGTGTCATATCATTACATTGCATATTGCAGTGTAATGATGTGAAATGATTAAATGACAAAACGCCAGTTTGCTGCCAAAAATTTAAAGTGCCATACTTTTATTTGCAGATGGGAAAGCTATTATTAATTTCTGTGCAGACTTTGCCAGCTGAAATAATACAAGTCGTCTGAAAATGTAGGTTGCCGCAATTGTAGCTTTGATTTGAACATAAGGGATAGAAGAATTTGTGCATATCTGTCTGGATTAGAGAGCAGGTGACCATCGCTGGAGGCCCTCACAGCCTTCTGAACAATAGTGAACAAAAAGGGATGGATTTTCTTTTTTTTTAAAAAAAAAAACCCTGATTGGCATCACTTATGTAACTTGTATACAGATATTTATCTGAATGATGAAATTATTTGTATGAAATCATTATAAGAAAACTACTCAAGTGTTCTCCCCCCCCCCAGCACTGAAGTTTAGTTGTTACTAGTCCCTCTCTATCCAGCACTGGTTAGGCCTCATCTAGAATACTGTGTACAGTTCTGGACACCACACTTTAAGAAGCATACCAATGAAACAGAGCAAGTTCAGAGGAGAGCAACAAGGATGATCAGAGGACTGTAAACCAAGCTCTATGAAGAAAGATGGAAAGGGTGGGGATGTTTGGCCTTGAGAAAAGAAGAGGAGATATGGAACAGGATCTATTCTCGGTCATCCCAGAGTACACGACATGTAATAGCTCAAGCTACAGGAAACTAAATTTAAGCTGAATATCAGGAAGAGCCTCTTAACTGTTAGAGCAGTATAACAATGGCACCAATTACCTCAGGTGGTTGTAAGTGCTCCAATGGGGGAAGCCTCCAAGGGAAAATTGGACAATCATCTGTCAGATCTGTTTTGATATGGATTCCTGCATTGAGCAGGGGTTCAACTCAATGGCCTTATAGGCCCCATCCAACTCAGTTATTCTATAATTCTATGATTCTACCTAGGTGTTGCATTTATTTATAGACAAAATTATTTCAGGAGAAGGATCTTAATAAATGGTTTAGAACAGACATACAGATAACATTGTGAAGGCTCATGAAACTTATCCCTAAACTCATTGTTAGTATGGATGTTCACATTATATTTTGGAAGCTATTTGAAGTTGCTAGGATTGTCTACTTGACTAAAGAATGATAGAATAAATGAAGGTGATCAAAGTGATAATATTTTTGCCATTGCTTTGCATTCTGACAGTATGTCCACTTCCAAGTTTAATCATTAGAAACAGGACTTGGGAAAGTTCATGTGCATTTTTGTTTAGATATGTTTTATGGACTGGGATTTGAAATCCCTTCTATAATGTCATCATTACTGTACCATCACAAAGATCCACATATAAATGCGAGCATAACTATTCCTTACTTAGAGGTTAGCTGTGGTGTGGAGTTGGACCCTGCACATTAAATCAAGTGTATGTTTGTTGTAGCAGGGAAATAGGCAGGCTGTTGAAATGTATTCACCAAAAGTGGCACTAGCAGTTCTCCAGAGAAACCAGTTTTGGACACCATTCTGGCAATTATTGTTTTTATCTGAGAAATGGGGTGGGGTGTGGGGGGGGGGAAAGAAGGTCAGAAATTAGGGGTGTGAAAATCTCTGTTTTGCTTTGCCTTGCATTCAATTTTTAAAAAACAACTAAAATCCTATGACCCAAGTTAGTTCCATCCCAAATATCAAGAGCTTTGTGAGTTTGGGCAATTGAAAAGAAAAATATATTCTCGAAACCTCACTAGCCAAATGCACAGGTACAGATTAAGAGTATACATTATATTTGTACAAATAGGTATCACCTGAATCTTGGCCATTTCTACAATTCTGGAGTGACCATGTAACTGAGCAAAGTATTGAGATACACCAATGGAGAAGAGTGATACCCCCCCCCCCCCAGGCTCGTTTGCATTTAACCAGGCATTACACATTGGGGTTAGAAGTGGGCATAGGGAAAGAAAACGTGATAGAAGGAGAGTGTTTTTTAATTAATTAATTAATTAATTAAGTCATCCCCCCCATGGGGACCTCAAAGCAGTTCACAGTCAATTAAAGCTGTAAATAATCAACACCAATTTCAAGCCACTGATTAAGATTTTGAATCTATCAAAATCTTAATCAGAATATGCCAACAAATATGTGAAGCAAACAATGTCCCACAGATTGGCAGTATTCAATATACATTTCACTCCCCAAGGAAGGAGATGTGAGGGAGTTCAGTAACTGTAGAACCATTGGAGTGAGAAATACCTGGTATTCAAGCTGGATTCTAAAAAGGAAGAGGCAGTGAAGATCATACCGTAAATATCCGCTGGAGTGCACCAAAGAATTTCAGAAGAAAATTAGTCTATACTTTATAAGCCTTTGACTGTGTTGACTTTGAGGAATTATGTATTGTTCTGAAAGAAATGGCTTTGCTTTAGTGCTTTAGTGTCACAATGCATAATCTGCATTGTGAACAAGAAGCTACTGTTAGGACAGAATATGGAGAGACAAAATGGATTCCTATAGGCAAAGGTTGCTGCAGCCATACCTTTATCCCCTTACTTGTTCAGTCTGTACTCACAACATACCATACAGAAAGTTGGACTAAATTCAGATAAAGGAAGAGTGGAAATTGGTGGAAGAACCATCAATAATTTAAGATATGCAGATAACATCATCTTACTGGCAGAAAGCAGCAATGACTTGAAATGACTTTTAGTGAAAAGGAAAAAAAGAAAATGCCAAAGCAGGACTGCAGCTGAGCACTAAGACAAAAATTGTGACTACAGGGGAACTACACAACTTTAACAATACATTGAAATATTGAAAGGTTTTGTATATCTTGGATCAATCATCAGTCCAGATGCAGCCTGCAACCAAGCAATCAGAAGAAGGCTGAGACTCGGAAGGGCAGCAATCAAGCCTGAACTCTCTCTGGAAACAAAAATTATGAAGTAGAGGCTGTCCTAATTTGGGCACATCAAGAGAAGGTAAGATTCTTTGGAAAGACAATAATGCTGGGAAAGGTTGAAGGCAGCAAGAAAATGGGATGAACAAAGATGAGATGGATTAACTCCCTAAAGGAAGCCACAGGCATGAGTTTACAAGAGCTGAGCAGGGCAGTTGAGGACAGGACATTCTGAAGATCACTTGTTCATGGGGTCACTATGAGTCGGAGGCAGCTTGATGGCATGTAACAACAATTTGTGCCATAGGTTTCAGGGCATGAATTCTTAAGTGTGACTTTGCTTGTATCCAAACCCTAGTAAAAAAAAGGAGTGTGCATTTGGGGTAAAAGAAGAAAAAGAAAAAAAGGCTTCCCGGATTCAAGAAAAATACAATTTCTGTGAATTAACCAATAATCCCTTTTAATATATCATTTTTAGGTTCAGGGGAATGCTTCAGTTCTAGCCTGACTGCTTTTGCTGATACAATTAATTCTTAGTGCAGACAATGAATGTGAAGTTGAGGGAGAAGGAAAAAAAAAAGGAAGAGGATATTTTAGAAATAATCTTATAGTGAGAAGAAACAATGGAACTGTGTAGACAGATTAAGGCTTAATGTCACAACAGCTTATAGTATGAACAGAATGTGCCCTTGCGTGATTCTGTTTAACAAGTGACATCGAACAGAGGAGGCGAGAACTATAGGGCGTTTTGACATGAAAAATGTGAATTTGCTGTTTGAGTATTTACTTGAGCTCACAACTAGCGGGAAATGAGGCATGAAATGTATTGTCAAACATACAGAGTTCCAAATATAATGCATTACTTTAAGCTGAGCGCTGCTTTTAGGGAATCTACTAAGTCTCTCGTACAGAGTCAACTATGTTTGTGGAAGCTTGAGCAAAGATGGTAGGTATCTCCCTGGCCTTCCTATTTCCTTTAACTTTATCACCCATCCTTGCATCAGTTGTTTTATTTTGCTAGACTTGGTACTCATTGCAGCAGACCCACCCCAGGCGCAACCAATACACCAACACAGGGATTCACACATGCAAACAATTCAAATTAAATCGGATTCACTATCAAGTTAAAATAAACAACTCCCTCGCAACTGTTTAAAACAGCTCTCATTTCAGGAAAAAAAGAGAAAGAGTGCACTGAGGTGTGTGTTGTGTAAATAAATATTTTAAATTTGATTTCAAACCTGCTTAACCCAATTCAAAAATAGGTGGGTTTTTTACATGTGTAACCGCACTTTTAAGTTGGTGAAATAAAGGGCAGGGCCTTTCTGATAGCGATTGTGGAAGTCTTCTGTTCAGAAGCCATGATTGCTCCATATTTATTTAGCTTCAGGCAAGCTGTAAAAATGGTTTTGTTCTGCTTGGCTTTTAATGGCCAGAATTTTTTGGTGTTTTTATAAGGCTTATGCAATTTGGCATGTCTAATTCCTGAGGTGTAGGGACTTGTTGCATGCCTGGTTACATGCCCAGCTGTGCAACCAGGATGCACCCTAGCATCTTTTTAGTTAGCTGCAGGAAGTTATGTAACCCTTATGCAAGTACCAAGAGGATTCCAGCCAATAGGTTACAAATCCAGACTTAATTCTGCTGTCTAGTAAAGTTCAAGGAGATGTTTTTGATCAGAAGTTAACCATATGCTTTGTAAGCATACATTCTCAGGTGCAACCACTGGCATCTTCAGGTAGCATAGAAAAGATCCCTGGCTAAATCCGCTGCTGAGCAGAATGGACAACTCTAAGCTACATGGGGAAATGATCAAATTATACCACCATGCCATCCTGCATAGGCTCAGTCTCATCAAATTTCAGAAGGCAAGCAGGGTGTGATACGGTTTATATATGGATAGGAGATGACCAAAAAAATACTAACTAGGAATCTGTAAGAAGAGTGAAGAAATTAATCCTCCCTGAAAACTGGCAGAGTTGCTGCAGTCAAAGCTGTTGATACTGATTTTGTGGCAGTAGTAGATCTTTGGGTTTTATTTTGAAAGTGAAAAGGGGGTATGCATCTACTTTGAGATTAGGATTCAGCACCTTGGATAGATCCAATGAAGTACAAATTGAAACTTGGGTGCCCCCATGCCATTTCAGCATCACCAGGCGCCAGTGAGCCACTGACAGTAAGAGTTGACAATATTAGGTTAGGTGGACGATATCCCTAGGGGAGGGTAATTTTTTTTTTTAAAAAAATCATTTTTCAAAATCTAAAAATGTGGATAAATTTTCAAGCCATGGCTTGATTTCAGTTTCACTTTGAGTGGTCAGCTCAAAGTGGCCTGGGATCTATGTTATTCAAATTTGAATTTTAACAGTGGAAATAGGGAGAGGTGTTCGTTTGGCTGCAAACATGGATATCTTTCTCCCATCGTTTCCTGCCCCGCAAACACTGTACAAAACAAATTAACAACTGCCTGAACTGTCTAAATAAGATGATCTAGACCTGCAGATTGTTAATCCTGTTTTTGTAGACCTTCTAGTCTGGGCTCAAACCCGGAGATCCTTTTTTATCCGGTTTCAATAAAAGTTTTTCTTCAAAGTGCTTCTAGGGGTCTTTGCCACATTGAACTATATTTCTTCTGTATATTGGGAAACATTTCATCCTTATAAAATATTCTGAATCCAACAAAGAACCATTGGAAAGATACTTAAACACTCTCAAGACCCCATATATCAAGGACCTTCTTGACATTAGAAAGAAGGCAACTGACAAATAAGGTTGAATGAAAGGGCTGTAAAGGAAGAAATCAGGGGAAAAAAATACTCCTGTAAAATAAATAAGGAAACTGGAGGCAGGGGGGAAGGTCTACAATATGGATATATGCAAGGCATGGAAATCTCTGCTTCAAGTATATTGTTGACTTTAGGGGGGGAAATAAATGCAAGCTGGGATAAAGCACCTAGCTAAGCAGAAAAGGACCTTTTGGAGTCAGATATTTGCGAATAAAGTGTCTGTCGCAGGGAGGTAATACAAATGATATACAGTTGCTTTGTAGTCATTGGGTCTTTAATTGAGCAGACGGATGTGTTGCTAGCATAATGGATCTTGGGAGCAGACTGAGAATGTGGTGCTGTTATTTTGTTTCTCAAAGCCACACACTTGAAGTGTAGGTGAATACAAACCATTTAAGAAATAATTGGTCTGACCCAGCAGCAGAGTAGCCATTTTGGCAGCAGTAAAAGAGGTGTTACTCAGGTGACAGAAGACAATGAGACAGAGATATATATATGGTAGTTTTTACTGGGCACAAAAATGTCAACCTAATGGGGGGGGTAAGGGGTAAGGGGTAAGTGAAAAAAGCGTTCACTTTTTTTTTTTAAGGGGAGGGAGTCTGGCTTTCTCGGTCTTGTAAAATCTACTGCTTTGTTAGGGAAATTTGAGTCTTTTATCCTTCTTGACAGTTTTGTTTCAAAACTAGTTCATTTATTATTGCCCTCCTGGTTGCTGGCTCTTTCTTTCTTATTTCATTGCTTACCCTGTGGATTGTGCCCACCCGTATCTCCACAGCTTTCACCTCCGTATGCAGTGGTTTAAAATATTATAATCAAAACTTCCATCTAAGAAACTTCTTCTCTACTTGGAGATACACATGTTATTCTGATTGTTGAAGTGCACATATTTGACTTTCTAAGGCTGCAGTCTAAATTAATATCAGTGTGCAGTGGCGACATAATATTCTAATCATTCTTTACCAGTTGCTAGTACAGGAGCTGGAACATCACAGTACCACATTGATCCATAGAGATAATCTTTAGATTGTTATAAAGGCTCTGCAGTACTCAGTTATTGCTTTTGAATAGGGACTAGACATTTTATTTGGTGCGAAACACAGCAGCAAGGGTAACAACTGGGACCAATACTGAGAATACATTTCACCATTGCTGAAAGAATTGTGTTGGCTTCAAGAACAAAGCTGAATTCAATTCAGAGTGGTAGTGTTTTATCTTTAAATTGCTACAAAGTTTGGGACTTCGGTATCAAAAGGAATGCTTACTCCTGTATCAACTTGTCTGCATATTTAGATTATCTTTAGGTCCTGACATCTGAGGATGAGTTGGTTGGCAACTTGAAACAGGACCTTCTTAGTTGTGGCATCACATCCTTCAAATATTGAGTTCCTGGAACTCCTGATACATTTTTTCTAGCATCAACTGAAATACCCTGTGGTTTTCAGCTCCTGATTCTTCTATAGTTCGGCTGATGATGATGATGATAATGATGATGATCAGAACGATGTCTTGATTTTAAGTATGGAGTTGGTCCATGCTAGTGTCAACCTACTGAATCAGCTATATTTACCATTCTATGATGTAGTCAATGGGTTTACTCTAACTGGTACTAGCAATTGCATTTAGTTCGTCGAATAATTATGTAAAATCATGGGTTGAGTCGAAATCTGCTAGATGTTGTGGAAATAATAATGGAAAGTAGGCAGTTGCTTACCATTTCTCATTATCAGCTCTTGCTATTATTATTACCTACTTCATGAATATATGATCTACAAACCCCTCAGTGGGGTCTGGATTTGAAACCCTCTTCACTCAAATTTTGAGGACGCTGTAATAAAAGACTGCTTTATAACCCATTCAAGATCTATTAAATAAAGGCACTGAAGAATCCCTGTTCCATTTGAGATAGGCTTGTCAAGTTAATCTAATTTCCATGACTGTGCGCACAAGGCATGCTAAAGCTATAGTCTTCTCTGGATGACTTTAAGAATTAATTATTTAGGTTTCCTATTTCTGTTTAATAATATCTGCACATTACTGCATTTCATTTATTCCTTTATGGTTTACAATATTAGTCTAATTATTGCTCTGGGTACCTCCGTGCATGACACCATAGAAAACATTCCCTTCATCAGACTATGGAAAGAATTGCTGAGCCAGGACAACCATCAAACCATGGAAAGTTTGTTAGGCCCAATATGCTAATAAATTCTGGCAAGATGCTTGTTGCAAAAATGTCAGCTTGTCAAAGTCTTAATCACGGCAGAGCGTCCTGGTATCATCCTATTGTACTGGGAGAAAATTATTGTTTACAACGTCAGAGTCAGTGAGCTTGTTAGTTTCCGTGGGGTTCCCCCCCTCCTCTTTGTTTCTAGGGTATGGAGAAGGGGGAAAGGAAGGAAAACACTACTCTGACCTGATTTTGTGATGGTCTCAAAGCTTGTTTCGAAGATCACCGTAAGCACAATGCAAATGGCAATTAATAACAGGCATGATGGTCCAGACGGGGCAGAGTAATCTTAAGTGCATTTTGGGAAGGGTGAAGAAGCAGATCTGGAACAAGCCTTTCAGACTGTCTTAATTAGATGTTGATGTATTGTTGGGTGTTTTCCCATTTATTACTGTATATCGTTTTCAAAAGAAAAACTTGTGTCTGCATTTTTTTTAACTGCCCAAGTGGACTTCATTTAGGAGGCCATCTCAGAAATATTTAACTAAACAAAATCATTACTTTTGCCAAAGATCAACTGCCTCCCATCCACCAGGAGAGGTGCTGGTGGGAGCAACTGCTGCTTCTTCTTACCCTTCTTTCTCTTTCAGTAGTTAGAAATGATGCTATATTTTAGTGGACATTCTGTGTGGTGTAGTGGATGGAGAGCTGGACTGGGACTCAAGAGGCCTGGGTTTGAATCCCCTTTCAGCCATGGAAACTCACTGGGGGAGTGGAACTGGGAAAACCACTCCTTAAATATGTCACTTTCCTTGAAAACTTGATTACCGTCATTAAACGTCAGTTCTTACGTGAATGCACGTAACAACAACGTGTTTCAGTGACATTTTAAAATCCAACCAATGTGTCCGGTGATGAAGTTACATTTTTACATACAGATTACAGAAGAAAAGTAAGATTTTTTTAATAGTGTGGCCAAATATACAAAGGAGGATGAACAGCATTTAAAGTTACATAAAATTGCATATGCTAATCATTCAGATGCAAAATTAGAATTAGTTTTAATAATTTAAATGACAGCGTATCTTGGGGTGTGATCACATGGAGAAACAGATTGTAAGACCACTTGTGGAGCAGTCCAGTGTGACCTATTTCCTGGTGGTCTCATGATGCATGGGAAAATGTGCTCCAACTCAAATCTGATCTATACCCAAACTGGAGTTTTTTTGGTCTAGCTGTAGGACTGCTACTTTGGGGGGGGGGGGGTGCAGGCTGGACAGAAAAGTGTTGCTTTAAGAGGGATGGCTCCCATTAACGTCACCCCTTCTGGTGGGATCAGGCATGTGCCTTTGCAGCCATCTAATTGCACCCTCACTTGAGTGGGAAGGCTGGGACCAGGTTATCTTTGCCTGCTGCGTTGGCTATCCAGGTGCCCACTATGGGGCTGGTGAGGAAGTTCAAGGTCCCTGATCTCTCACCTTATGCTTCTTTATTTTAAAACCAGATTTGGACAAGTTTTCAAATGATGGACAAGTTTGAAAGGACTACTGTCTTCCGACAGTTCTGCAGAAGGAGGACTGGTATCCCTAAAAGAGGACATGGGTGCTTCTTATTTGTTTGCAAGTGATTGAGAGATCTAATTATATATATATATAATTGACCTTCCTGTTGTAGCTGCTGGCTATGTTTGCAGAAAATATACTGTTCATATGGGCAATGGTGGGGATATGATCCTCTATTTAACTACAGTTCCTTATTAACTGGCCATTTAAAAAAGAAAACACATAACACAAACACAAAACCTTGCAGGACAGAAAAAAAACCATACATGGAGTTGAGGGCGTAGCCCCTTCTTGTGTCCTGTGCAATGAAAAGACGTGTATGAATGCAACCTCCTGTTGCGAGTAACAAGAATGACATTTCCCCCAAGTCATCTTCTGTGATGGAATCAGGATGCAACACAACTGCCCTTTTAAAGAACTTCCTATGAAAAATGCCTCTTAAATTGAATTGTTAGAGGTAAGTGCCAGGAATAGTTTGGGGGTGGGCGGTGGGGGAGGAAGGGATGCCATGCCAACCAGGTGTCACAATTTGAAATTAATGTGATGGGTATTTTTTACCCAGTTGCCCAATTGCTAGTTTGCAAATGAGTTCTTCCTTTAAAAAAATGATGGCTGTGGTGGAGATAATGATGATTGAGAAAAGGTGAACAAAACAAATCAATTTATTCCTATGAACCCTTATCTGCACAGAACCTTCCAATTCCACTATCTATACTGCTGTGCATCTTCTTCTTCTTTTCCTTTTGAAGAAGATAAATAATGCAACCCTAAGTATGCACATTTAGAGTGAATCACTATATAAAAATAATCAGAATCTATGCAGAAGTGGTGGAATAAATAAGCAAACTGATGTCTAGAATGGATATTTAGGGAATATTAGGAGCTACAAATCCTAAAAAATTAGAGTTTGTGAGGGATTAAACAAACTGGATGGCTGGCATTTTTCCAGTTACACTCAGAACAATCTGAAATTAAAGAATATCCAACAAACCATACCAGGGACATCACCTGTAAAATATTTCCAGGTTCACCTTGTAACTATTGCTTCTGTATGTGCAATATTTCCTCTTTGAGCTATAGGAAAATATGTCCTTTCCCTGAGAAACATTATTTAATGCAGTCAAGACAGCAGATTAACATATTTTTTTAAAAAAATTCCAAATCAAATTGTTGGAAGTGCAAAATAAAAACACGATTTTGTGGCTCACATAGAGTTTTCTTCACAAAAAAACAGTGCAATGCAAAACAGGATGCATTTACAGGTGACTTATATAGCATATTTACCTCCATTATTTATCTGTGTTCCCCTGATCCAGCATTGTGTGCAGCTTCCGATGTACACTTAGAGCTCTAGACTTTGAGAGACCACCCTTCCCGGCTGTTTCTGACAACGAATTTCACCCTGAGTCTTGTCACAGAAATTAAGAAGCAACTTTTCACAGAGATACTAGTATTGTTTTAGTTTGCCTTATAAACACCTACTGCCTTCTATATGCCCCACTCAGAATGAAGAAGCTAATTATGGTAGATGAAGAGGTGATGGAATCATCTCTTTCATTCTTTTCTTCCCTTTTGGGCGTGCCAGAAGGTCCCATTCTGGGCCTGCTGTTGTTTGACGTGTAAATGACTTAGATGAAGGAGCAGGGGGGAATATTCATCAAGTTTACAAATGGCAATTAACTGAGGTAGCTAATACCTCAGGAGACAGAATCAGGATGTAGGATAGCCTTACTAGATTAGAGAATTATGCCAAAACAAACACAATGAATTTCGGTGGGTATAAAGGTAATGTTCTATACTAGGAAGGAAAATTTAGATGTAGAAATATAGGATGAGTGACACAGTGGGCAAAATCCTCTTGTATAGCTGCATAGGTGTAATTTGATGTTAAACCTACAAAAGTACTACACCAGAAGTTTTATCCACGAAGCACTTCTGCCGGTGCATTGTGTAATGGTGACAATGGGAATCATGTGCTCAACTGAACAATCAAATTGTGTGATTCCCTGTTGCCATGCAGAACACTGGGCACATTTGTGTGAGTGTAAATTTACATTACACCTGCAGGAGCAGAATTTTCTCCAGAGCCTTTTGGCGCAGTGGTTAAACTGCTGTACTGCAGCCAAAACTGTACTCACGACCCGGGGTTCAATCCCAGGTAGCCGGCTCAAGGTTGACTCAGTCTTCTATCCTTCCAAGGTCGGTAAAATGAGTACCCAGCTCACTGGGGAGGGGGGGTGGACAATGTCTAGCCTGAATAATTAACTTGTAAACCACCCAGAGTGCTTGAAGCGCTATGGGGTGGTATGTAAGCAACACGCTTTGCTTTTTTTTTTTTTTTTTTTTTTGCTTTATGTGTGAAAAGAGTCTCAGGAGCTCACTAAACCACAAGTTAAACATGATCCAAACCATGTGATGTGGCTGGAAAAAATCCTGGTGTAATTTTAGACTACAGAAACAGAAGTCTGTTGCCTAGATCACTATATTTTGCTTTGCTCAGACCTCATGCATAGTGTCCAGTGCTGCGGAACCCAGTTTAAGAAAGATACGAAGAACATGGCTAAAGGATACAAATTATGAGAAAAGAGATGCTGACGTCATCATCGTAAGAACTGTCAGTGGAACGGCCTGCCTCAAGAGACAGTGGACTCTCCTTTGTCAGAAGTGTTTCAACCTACATTGAATGCCTCTTTGTGAGGCAGATGTGAGATTTTATGGTGCTTTCTTGCATTGGCTCCAAGACTACCCTTGTCGTCCTTTCCAACTCTGTAGTACTGGGTTTCTGTGAAGCAAAAGGAAAAGAGATACATTGCTTCTGTTTACAATAATTTGTTACATTCCAAGAGATGTGTTGGGATATCCTCCAGATTTGGTCTCAAACCTCATCTCAAGCCATTTAAGATTGTTTCTTCTCAAGCTGGGTTTTAATAGAAGCAATCCTGCCAGTGTTGTGCAGGATTTAAGTTTTGGAAGTGATAGGCAGGGGAATGTCTTCTAGTTTTCATTTTTGTGAAAATGGCTGCCATGGGGGAAGACTAGAGTTGAGTAACTGGCAGGTCCACTTTGAAATCCCAGAGCAAGTTTTACTTCGTGCTGTCCAACAGCTGTACAGTTTTTAGGTATTTCAACTTTTTAAAAACCAGTTTAAATTGTTTCATTGATTGTACCCTGCCCTCAGAACTTTAGATAAATGACAAGATAGAAATATTTCATTTAAAAAATAAATCAAAATAGGTAATTTTATTTATTCCAACACCTGCTTCTTGAACATGTTAACTGTAAGTGTCAGCTATTGAACTTGGAGTCTTCTGCATTCAAGGCATCTCTGAATCTCAACAAAATGAAAAATTAAGAGCATCACACCAGCCTTCCACACACATTCCTCCTCACACATTGCAATTGATCCTTGGACTCCAAAGCTGAGTGTAATTTAAAACCCCTCAATACAGCTTGAAGGAAGAGTTGTTGTTTGTTATTTTAATGAGAGGATTCCAACTCTGCACAACTTCCCATAAATGGAGAATACTTTCATAATCAAAGACCTTATAGAACATAACCTGATAATCAAGCTGGCAGGAGGAGCAAGAAGCTTGGGAGGGTATCAGCTTTTAGAAGACACAGAGTAAAACATCAGGGATGAGCAAAGGTATCTGTGGAAAGCAGGCTAAAGAAGCTTCAGGAGTCAGAACCATAGCCTTGGATTTCTTTAGAGCGTTAGCCATTGAATAACAAATAGCATAAATAGTTCTGTGTCTTCCTTCCTTCCCCCTCCCTGTTTTTAAAAAAGGTGCCAAATGGTCAAAGCAAAGAATAATACTGTGTATTCGAAAGAAGCCCTTAAAAGAAGGGAAAATATATCCAAAGCTATGTTCCAACAAAAACAAGAATGTAATATTTTCTTGATCCTATGTTTAGTGGGGATTTAAATCCCAGCTTAATTTAATCTTTTGACTTATCCTGCAGGTAGTACTTGATTATGTTCCAGCGCACCAGTAATAGGATTGCAGACCTGAATAAAATAATAATAAAAAATGGTTGCTATTAACACTTGGAAAAACAAAAGCTTTAACAGGGGCCCTTGATGGCCTCATAACACAGATGAATGACTGCGTCTTGGAGTCAATCCCCTGTTGCCTGATTTTAATAACTTCCTGTAAGTGTTACATACAAAAGTTTGAAAAAAACATCAATTCAAAAACCTCCTCAGGCCTTATGGACCTGAAGTAGAAATAAGCATTCAAGTTCTGGCTTCATGAGAATTGCCCCACCATGTGGGCAGATATATTTTAGGGTTCCAAGAAAGGTTTGGGAAGCAAATGTGTATTTAGAATTGGAATCTGAGTGAAATAACATAGAGAAGAATTTCTGAGGTGAGTGACTGGGGGCATGGAGTGGAAGGTGAGGAAAAAGATTGCATGGTTGAAAAAGTTTGGCAGTGGGGGGACAGCCACGAGAAGAGATGTGGGTAGGAACAACTAACCAACCCATCAGTAACAGAGTCTTTGGTGATAGCCCTGAATCATTAGAACCCAGCAGAGCAAATAAGAAAAATACAGCAGAAAGCTAGGCTATGAGGCAAGGGCACTGTCTTAGGCAGCATGCTGGATTTATGAACAAGCTAAATAAACAGAGTTTTGGGCCTAAAATTAAGGGCCTATAAATAACTAATGTGAAATCCAGGAGGAAATTGATCAAAACAGGAAAAGTGTGATCGTATCTCCCTTCAGTCTTCTTTTCTCACAGCTAAACATGACCGGTTCTTTCAGTCTTTCCTCATAGGGCTTGGTTTCCAGCCCTCTGATGCCGTCCTCTGAACTTGTTCCAATTTGTCAGCATCCTTCTTGAAGTGTGGTGTCCAGAACTGGACACAGTACTCAAGAGGAGGCCTAACCAGTGTCAAATAGAGGGGAGCTAGTACCTTGTGGGATTTAGATCCTATACTTCTGTTAATGCAGCCTAAAACAGCATTTACCTTTTTTTGTAGCCACATCACACTATTGGCTTATATTTCACTTGTGAGCTACGATGATTCCAAGATCCTTCTCACTCATAGTATCACTGAGTCTGGTATCCCCTATCTTATAACTGTGTGTTTCGTTTCTTTTTCCTAGGAGCAGTAATTTGCATTTATCCCTGTTAAATTTCATTCTGTTGTTTTCAGCCCAGTGCTATCTAGATCATTTTGCATTTTGTTTCTCTCTTCCAAGGTATTAGCTATTACACCCAATTTTGTGTCATCTGGAAATTTGATTAGCATTCCCTGCATCCCTCTGATCCAGGTTATTAATAAAAATGTTGAAGAGCACTGAGCCCAGGACTGGGCCTTGGGGAACCCCACTTGTTACTTCTTCTCAGTTTCAGAAGGAGCCGTTAATTGTCACCCTCTGAGTTTGATTCTGTAGCCAACTGTGTATCCACCTGACAGTTGTTCTATCCAGCCCACACCTAGTGAGCTTGCTGGGATGGATGTCAACTGTAGTTCCCAGGTACCTCCTTTTTGCCATTTTTAAACATAGGGACATTGGCTCTTGGTCAATCATCTGGCACCTCACCCATTTCCCATGATTGCAATAAAATAAGGGACAGTGGTTCCTGTAACCTGAAACCTTCAGCCAGAATAATGGTTTCAGGTTACAGGAAGCCAGATTTAGGCTGAATATCAGGAAAAACATCTTAACAGAGTGGTATGACAGTGGAATTAATTACCTTGGGAGGTGGTGAGCGCTCCAGCGCTGGAGGCATACAAGAGAAAATTGGACAACCATCTGTCAGATCCGCTTTGATTTAGATTCCTGATTGAGAAGGGGGTTGGAGTTGATGGCCTTATGGACCCCTTCCAATTCAATGATTCTATGATTCTATGAAATCAACCCACTTACTGAAAAGGCTCAAGGAGGTGTCAGTTACATTAAAGGACAAAAAGGTTCCGGTCCACTGAGCCAGGAAACTGGGAACAATGTTTAGATGGCTGGACCATTAATAATAAGAACTGGTTGCCACACATGATAAGCACAGGCTTGTACCTATGCCTTGGAAGCTGCTTTGGTTCCACAGAATGAGAAACAAGTCTGGCTCAACCAGTATTAGTGAAGGCAAACAGCATTATTTGAAACTCTGCATTGATCTGCTCACAGCATACCCATGCTCTTTCCCTTATGTCAGGCTTACCCCTAGCAGTCAAGACTTCCTGCTACAGTCTTTACCTTTCTTCAATTGTTTTCCATTTCTGTCATTCACTTAACAGTTCCCACATGCTCCTTAAAGTATTAAAAACACTTTATTTAATTTTCCTTTCACTTCTCCATCAAGACACAAATTCCCTCCCATTCAAAAAGTGACTTTTAAAAATTTAATTTTAAGCAATTGCATTACATCTTTCATCTTCTCGTGTGGAGGATAATGTGCCTAAGCAGACAAGGGCGGCATGCAAACCTAGTGGCGTGCATAACAAACAGGGTGCATTTGTAGTAGCTCCCTTATTCAACACAAACGTAAAGACAGCAGAGCTCCATTAAAACCTGGTAATTGATCTAGAGTGCAATCAGATCTTTCCATATCTCTCTAAACTGGAGTAGGGATTGGCAAGGCTCCCAGATTTATAGAGGCCAAAATACTTCGGACCAGAATATATTAACAGATGTGAATGCCACAAAGGTAAATAAGTACACTACCTTTGAGTGATTACAACCAAGTGCGTACATATGTGCAAAAGTGTATGTGTTAGGGATATGTTGCAGATCTATAAAGACCGTATCTGCAGATGTATTTTTCCCTCACCTTCATGTCTGTTTTATGTCTGATTTTTTCAGTGTATTTTTTTTTGTCTTTCATGGGATGGGCTCCTCCCTCCTTTTCTTACTCTTTTTTTTAAAAAAAATATGAATGTTTGTACAGAAGTGTTAAATTGTATAGAACTGTTTTTCTGCGGTGTGGGGGGGGAATCCCCTTCCCCTTGAGTAAAATGTGTAGGGTGCTTATGATAGGAACAGGTGGTCCCCTTCACCAAAATATTTGGGAGGGGAGTGACTTCCCTGCTTGGTTTGCAAGCCACTCCTCCTATCGTGTGTTTGAGCAAAGTTTTGAGGACATTTAGAATGCATGTGCTTTTCTATGTAGACTTTTCAAATTTGCCCTTTTTTCCTCAGGTGCCCCTGTGCACATTCATCAGTGCAAGGCAAACTTCTTTGAGTCACAGCCCCCTTTTATAATAGCCAAGTAATCCGCAACCCCCCACTCTATTTGCATAAAAATACAATTTTAATGGGGTAAAGTCATCCCTTCTCAGACTTCTTTTTCCCCTAAAGGGCCTGCTTCTCTTAGATACACATACACGCTACCTTTAGCGTCCCACTTCAAAGGGTCAAGGAAGAAATTATTTAAAAAGGGCTACAACACCAGGACTGCAAGAAAACACCTCACAACCCCCTTGGGGTCACAATCCCCAGGTTGGGAAAAAACTGGTGTAAAGCTTTTGTAGAACTATGTTTGAGGCAAGGCCATTAATCATGAGACATGTAAAATTCTCACAAATTCCACTCTCTCTCTCTCTCTCTCTCTCTCTCTCTCTCTGTGTGTCTGTGTCTGTGTGTGGCCATTAATCATGAGACATGTAAAATTCTCACAAATTCCTCTCTTCCCCCCCTGTATGTGTGTGTGTGTGTGTGTGTGTGTGTGTGTGTGTGTGTGTGTGTGTGTGTGTGTGTGTGAGAGAGAGAGAGAGAGAGAGAGAGAAGATAGTTAAACCCAAATCAAAAACAAACAAGATACATCAAAATCAATGTAGAATAAAACACAAAGATCCACACACCAGTCACGCACAAAAGTGACCCAAATAAAGAGACAAATGATTCTGGAATCTCTTGTGGAAGGTACAATCCTAACCCATGCCTAAATCTTTATATCTGATTTTTATAAATGACAGAAAAGCTTGGGTCCAAGCTATTGTACCAGCTATCACTAGTGTATGTCTATCAGACCTGTCACTGATAACAGAATGGAGTGCATTAGAAGAGATGGTCCTTGATTGACCAACCTTTCCCTGGATAACTCTTACCAGTCAAATGCTGGGTGAGCTCTTCATCAAAAGCAATTACTTCAGTCCATTGGTCAGGGTAGCCATCCAAGAAGTTTGGATAAATATAAGGCAGGAAAACTCCCAGGCAATATACTTGGACCTGCAGGTCTTGGATCTTCCTTTGTTTTAAGGTGGAATTAGGGCTAGGTGTGGGTCCTGACCTGTCACTGCCCATTTGTGGTGTTGATACCTCCATATCACTTATGGCACATACTATTTCAAGCATGCTCAACTGTACTGCAAAACTGAGAACCAACTTTTAGCTTCATTTGAGCTAGTAGTATCTAGGGTCAATCTCATATATCCTGAGGATCAGTCAGTCCTAACAAGGACATGAGAAAATGAAATCTTGAACTCTTATCGAACAAAATGTACAACCCTAGATCTTAATATGATGAGATAACTACAACCCCAGTTACTGCTACCAATTCATACATTCTGAATGGAATCAAAACAGGCCCGCAAAATTAGCAAGAGTGATTCAGGGGTATTTATTTTAGCTGCAATCTTGCCCAGAATGACATGAGATAATTACACAGTCTTGTAGGGACAGTGACAAGTGCTGTTAATTGTGCATATTTTGTTCCGCAATGACCAGTGCTGAAAGGTGTTTCTTAAAACAAAAAACCCTACTCACAAATGATTGCGTTTACTTACACCTGTCAGCCTTGTTTGGTTTTTCAGTGCTAAAAGGCCGTACCTTAACACAGCTTACAAAAATGGATACTATTCTCTACTCAAGGTATAGAACATAGTTGAGAAAATGCAGCAGTATCATTTTGAGAGAGATAAAAGAAGTTGGCTTTTCTCGCAAGGTTTGTTGATGGAGCAGACAGAAAATGTGAATTACCGTAGATCTAACAGACAAACCATATAGCTCCAACAAGGATTGAGATTTGATTTGAATACTTTGGACAAATCACTGTGAGTTTCTACTGATGAGACCCACTCCTCAGAACCTCTACATGTGGTGACATCAGGAGTAGATGCCTTGCTTATGAATTTGTTTGGCCGGTTTGCACTTACTAGAAAGCAAAACTAGCATAGCGACACAGCATCCTGCCACTTGTGCAAGTGTAGCCATTGTGCAAGAACAGGTGGGTTTTACTCAAGGAGATCACTATTTCTAGAATGAAAACACTTGCAGAAGCAGTGAATATATAATGCCTTTGTTATAATGCAGATTTTTCATTCAGGGGAAGCTCAGTTGGGTACTGGCCATAGAAAGCAGCAACGGGACCTGCTATGTGCATTTATTTGAATATATGGTATCTGAGATCCAGTGAGTTCTTCACCATGAGACCTGCATTCAAATGGAGGGCAGTGAGCTTCATTGGCTGAAAGCCTCCTGAATCCTAGTCTGTCATTTTGTCCACTACACCACACTGGGTATTAAACCCCTAGGTTAGGATACTCAAAAACTTGTGAGCAGAATTTGGCTAGTACTAGGCAGATAGTGATGGAAAGCTAGCATCATTTAGGCTCAAGGCCCACTGTAATGTGCATTCCACTCCTGAAATGACACAGCAACAAAGGACAGTCAAATTAAATTGTTAGGGGGTGAGGAAAGGCACAAAGTCTTCCAAGATATGTTTGTCAGTTGGCAAGGGGACTACCCTTTGATGGTGTTCAGTTTCACCATCTGAAACACTCTTCTTAGGAAGTAGAGGGAGAAGCCAAGTGATTCAGGGCCTGGAATGGGAAATATACGTTCAAACTGAGAAATAAGGACATGGAAAAACTTTGCTTCCAGTGACCTTAGGAGTCACCCCCAGCTGATTGTACTAGCAATGCCAGTTAGCTTGCTTCTGACACTTTCCTGTATTTGTGGCCTTAATTGAGGGACCTAAACAAACAAATTAATCACAACAACCCATAAAAATGACAGAATTCATATGGCAGCATTCTTCATTCCCTCCAATTTGTTTCCCAGAAATCCCCACAGTGATTTATTTGCTGAATATGCAAGATTTTCCCCCTTATGAAAATTACAAATTGTTGTCAAGGTTAACGAGTTAATATTCTCATTCAATATTTATTTTATTGGGGAGGTGGCACGATGGCAGCTTGTGGGGAGGGGGCAAGGCTGCAGGAAGGATGAAGCACGGCTATTTGCACGCTTTCCTTTTTTGCAAAGTCTAGTTTCTTAATCAATATGACAAGGACAGTGTCCTTTGGATAATGCCCTGAATCATCGGGATGAAAAAAATGAGCTTTATTAATCAACAGCTCCTGATTAATTATTATAAAGCAAGGCTCATACATTTCTGCACATTTTAATAATTCCTGAGGAAGGCTAACAACATCCCCAGTGATTTGAAGGCTTTGGGAATTGGAATATTTCTGAGCAATGTCACAATAAATAGTCCAAGGGTACTAGTGTTCACTCACTAATCCAGTCCTTTTCAATCCAGTAAATGAGTAAAAAAAAACAACAAAACCTTCTTTTTCCTATTTCCCCATATATAATTCATCATTTGCATACAAAGTAAGAAGCAAGAATCTGCAGCCTCATCAGTTTTCAAAATATCAAGGGACAACCCGGGTGATTTATAGCAGACTGCTTTATCTAGTTTATATAACTAGAATTTTGCTCTTTAAAGAAGGCAGGAGAAAGAAAGAGAATACGAGCTACAGAACTGAAAATATCTGGATAAAAGTAGTTGTGTGCCACATAAATACACCGAGGGTCATGGATTTTCCAGGGTATGAATTAGGGCTGTGCATCAAATCTTGAATTACTAATGGAATGGACATGATTTGGACCTATTTCTGTGAGGAGCAGATTATAACAGAGCAGCCAGACTCAGTTCAGAATGAAATGAAGGGAATATACACATTGATTTGTGTCCAGAGCACAAATTGAACTGAATGGGGCACAAATCATTTCAGACTTTTTTGCCTCCATAGAAATGAAACTTAATTGTGATTTGCACACAGACTCCTGAATCTAGCTGGCTACAATTTGGCAGGTTCCCTTTCCTTTTTAGGGTCTACAGTTTCTCCAGATTTCATGTACATGAGTATAAAAACATAGTTATTTCAGTTTTTCAAAACTGGTCAGTGGGTGGTTTTAATGATCCATTTGAGTCTAGGGCACAAATCAATTTGGATTGCTTACAGTCTTTTCTGAACTAAATCAAGATGTATTCAGAAGTCCCAAATAGGCCTCAATATCCAATCTGAAAATCCATACTATTCAGGAGTTCATCTCTGAATATCAGCCCCAGCATCTATGTAGAATTGCTGCTCAATTCTGGAATTTGGGATAAAAATGATACAGGAGAGCAGATGTCCATGTCCATTAAATAATCAGAACTAGTTCTGACACATCTTGCTGTATTAAGAGGCATGGTTACTAAGTGAGGGAGTACAACATACCACCACAAACATACCCAATCCCATCAGATTTTGGAAGCTAAGTGAGATTGAGTCTGATTATGTCTTTCTTCACATAGTCTCTAATAATTTACAAGCATCATCTGCACTGGCCAAAGGCAGAAATGGGGAAAGATCAGTGGTTCAGGTATCTGGCTATGGAGCCAGAGTCGGGAGTATGATTCCCCACCATTTCTCCTGCAACTAGAGCCAGCCTATGTGACCTTGAGCAAGCTGCACAGTCCCAGGGCACCCCCAGAAGAAGGAAATGGTAAACCACTTCTGAGTATTCTCTACCTGGAAAACCCTGAAAAAGGTCACCATAAGTCAGAATTGACTTGGTGTCACATGATGATGATCATCCAAAGAATTAACTTTCTCATGTCTGCCATGAGGTACCAGACAGAGTTGTCAAACGGGAGCTAATTTTCAGTATGACAACCAAAACTTGAGTAGGTTACTGCTGAGGACTGCAACTGCCAGAATTCCCAACCTGAACAGCTACTGCCTATATATGGATGAGGAATTCTGGGAGATTTTGCCAAACAATGCTGAAGGGGTGAGTGGGAAGACATATTTTATGCCAAAAGTAAAATAAAATGTACACCTGCCCTATTTACAATTCTGCCATCTCAAAACTTATCTGTGAGTTCTTCATCAATAGAAAGATAAGACTTGGTCTTTCTTCTTTTTAAATAACATATTTACAAAGTTTGAGTTTTAGTTTACATCAGCATGACAAACATAAGCATAAGAACAAAAAGTCAAAGTCAAACAAGAAAGGTCATGGAAGGGAGAGGAGAAAAGGAAGAGTTATAAATCATCATTCATAGGTTTTGCTCATTTGTAAGTTCCATTTTAGAAGGCTTTATAAACAAAATATTTAATCTGTAGTTAGCTGTGTGTTAATTATAGACTTGCTATATAAATGCCTAATGTCTGTAAACTGTTATATGTGATGAATCTGCGGTGTATGACACAGAACTGGTTCAGCCTCAGCTATCCTTAAGATTTGTCCCACTGAAACCAGTGGGAGTTCAGTTAAGCACAATTAATGCAACTCCTGTTGGTTTAAATAATCTACTCTAATGATAACTGGATCCAGATCCAACCCGCAGAAGGCTCCTTAAATTTGTGACTCTGTTCAGTTGTTTCTATGTTCTGCACATGTGTCCTTGTTTATATTAATTTGATCCTGGAAAATAGATCTAAAATCCAAGATCAAAATAGCTTTGGGAGGGTACCTTGCAGCTTTTAGAAGTTTAGAAGAAATGGATTTGTCAGGCCATGTTAATTGCTCAATGGATCAATTTATAACACTTGGAAAGTAAACACATTCTAGTAACTCAATAAAGGATAGAACACTATCTTTTTTCTTTGGGCCTACATCACAGTCAGTTGCTTGATCATGGTATGTTTAGGTTACCTACAGGGCCTCGGGGAGAGTGTCTCTCTGCACCATGATACCACACATTGTTCCTGAGTGCAAATGATGGTCTGCCCCCTCCTTGAATTTATGCACACAAGTGAAGACTATGCCATGATGGCTTTAGAACTCCATGTGATAACAGGAATGCCTGCATTTTGCCTTCAAGAAATATGGGTTCTGATCACAGATAACTAAAATGAGATTAGGACATTTGCTTTCTCCAGAGATAACAGCAGTCTCGGTCATAAACCAACCATATGGCAGATTTGGCAGTCTTTACAGAGGTCCATGGTTTAATTATCACAAAGACAGATTCTGCTCCCTCTTTGCACAATGCCTGGGTTCTCCAGACGGCAAAGCCTGGCAGCGCAATTAAGGGGAAAGCTGTGTTGTTCTTGGCTCAAACACGAAGTGACCTTACCGCGTCCAGCCCTGTCACTTCCTAACATTTCACTCATGATTAAGTTTATCATTTCAAACAAACAACATCAAATGTCAGGTCTCTGGTCTGCTTAGCAAGGATAAAAAAAAACAAAACAAAACAAAAAACACATTGCAAACCACCGAGCCTGCCTTTCCCATCAAGCCTTCTTTATGTTCATGTGTGTGAAGTAATGAGGGGAATAGATGAAGGAAAATATCAAGGGTATTTCCCCCTCTTCTGTAATGAACTGTGACAGAAAGTAAAGAGCTTAAGTAAAGACTGCCTTATAAATCCAAGCCCAAATTCTTTTAATTTCCCCATGCATAAAAAATTAGTATCAATTATTTATTTACATGACACTACCCATTTGTGTGGCATTTTTACAAAGAATTAGAAGTCAAGGGGGAGGGGAGGTTGGGGTAAGGGAAAAGATAGATTCTGGTCCCAAATGAGGGTGTAAAAATTGTGTCAAGCAGTTTCCCTGTTTGAGGAGACCCTGGGCACAGTGCCCTCTGTTGGGTTCCTGCTTCCATCAATGGGCCCCAGAGAGCTTACCTGAGGACAGTGTAGAACTATGCATAGCTGTTATGTTCTGAGCAGTACAAAGTGGCTGGGTCAGGTTGCCATTTTGATTTTCTGCACTGCTGCCTCAGGGTGTGATCCTGAAATCTTGCTCACAGTTTGGTGCTTATTTTCAATTGACCTAGTAAAGGTAGAACAACCCCAGTAAAGAATTTGTGTTATCGTCATTATTTTGGTTGTTGCCCCAATGTAGATGCAAGTAATAAATCATTAGATAAGGCATTTCTGTGCACATATCTAGTTGGATTACAAATTGTGAGCAATAAATAATTGACCTCCTCCATTCCTGAGCAGGAGAACATCACCACTACCTCTCTTCCTCCTTCTCCAGATCCAAATGAACGGATCGTTTCTTCTGTTGCCTGGAACAACCCAGGCATTGCTGGTGTGGTTTTTGTTGTCAACATCCTTCTGTTGAGGTCAAAAGCTTCAAGAATAACAATACTCATTAAAAAGTGTAATAAATAATCCCAACAACAAAACATGATTAAAACAATCAGAACAGCCAAAAATCATAGAATCATCTCAGCATAAAATCAGAACAAAAATGAAAAGGTCAAATATCTAAAAGGTCTAAACAGATGCAGATCAAAACTCTTTACCTGGTGTGAAAAAGACATAATTTTTGATGCCAAGTAAGCTACCCTTGGGAAGCATTGCAAAGATGTTAGTGCCGCCATTGAAAAGACCTTATCTGCAATTACAGCCTGTGGCCTCTTTCACTTCTGAAGATGGAAGAACTTGAGAAGGCCCTCTGAGGAGAGATTGTTAGTCAAGTTGTCAAAGTTACTGCAGGAGAAGGCAGTAACTGAGTGAATCAGGTCTCAAGCCATCTCTCCTGCCTTCACATCTGTTTGTCATTCTTGATTTTCTCCTTACACATTCTATGTTTTCCTTACCTACCTTCAGAAACAAATGTCGTAGCTTCATGTATGGGACCAGTTAAATATTCTGATGAAACACATATAAACTTCATATTGGATATTACTTCACAGGCTCTCTCTTTTCCAAGAAACATTTAAAACACATTCCTCTGCACGTGTGAAATGAAATCATTCTATTCCCCCATTATGATTTCTTCACCAAACGTATCTGACAAATACAATAAAGTGAGAGAGGCCACATTCACAGGAGAAGAATCGGATTCTTTGTTTCCCTTAGGTAAAGAGACCAGCAGACAAAAATGAGAATCTTTAAAAGCATTCCAGGTTAATACGTGCCCTTCAGATAATTCATTTAGAGGGGCTATCATTTGAATTGGAAGTGGTATTTTACCATATGATAGATTAAGGATGTACAATGGATTGAGCTAAAGTCCAAGGAGAAACAGGTCCCTTATGACCAGTTTGGATGCTTCCCAAGGCAGATCCTGAACCTAGATGAAACTACATCAGAATTTTAGTTTTGAAAAGGCAGATATTCTGGCACTAAAATTAATGCATTTTCTGTAGAAAATACCCAAGGAATGAGAAGAATGAGAAGGGAGGTTGAATAACTGACAGCTGCACCTTTTAATCCTTGGGTATGTTTATTCTGTCCACTCGCTGTGATTTGACAATTGTCCCTTTGAGAGCTGGTTTCTCCTTCCTAATATGTCTGTCTCTGTCTGTCTGTCTGTCTGTCTGTCTGTCTGTCTTTCTTTCTTTCTTTCTTTCTTTCTTTCTTTCTTTCTTTCTTTCTTTCAAATGTTTCTATCCTGCCTTTCTCCCCAAAAAGACCCAAGGCAGTTTACATCACTAAAACAGTATTTTAAAGCTAAAAACAATAAGTATGCACATATTTAAAAACAATTAATCAAGTATTATATTAAAATGGTAACTAAGATCAATATGAAAACACATTTAAAGCAACAGAACACAACAATCCATTTAAAACCAGAACACCAGTCATTAAGGAAAGGCTTGCCTGAAAAGAAAGGTTTTTGCCTGCCTGCGGAATGATAGCAAAGATGGGGCCAGCCTGGCCTCCTGTGGGAAGGGAGCTCCAGAGTTTGAGAGCAGTGACAGAAAAGACCCTCTCCTGTCTCCCCACCAAGCGCACCTGTAAGGTGGTGGGACCAAGAGAAAGGCCTCCTTTGATGACCTTTATGCCTGGGCGGACTAATAAAAATATTACCATGCTTCACTACTTTAAATTGGTTTTCCAGCACCATGGTTCCCTCACATTTCTGAAACTTCGCATCTTTATCACCTGCCAATTGTGGCCTGCGCCATTTTAAAAAAAAATGCCCCAGACTTCATACAAATTGACCATGGAAAATAGGTGAGGGAAGGGGAAGAAAATCACACAGAGAGATCTATAACTTTTTTTTTCAGATTAATTGCGGCAACTATCCTTTTGAAATGTTTCAGATTTGTTCCTTATGTGCTGCCCATCATCTTCACAGCAGCAGTCCAAAAAGTAGGGAGATTAAGTAGACCCATTTTGGGAACTTCCCAAAGGGAGAAGCTGCTCTGCCACAAAACACCCTGTACCCATACTCCTGCACTTTGGTAAGCACAATCCTCTTCTAAGTGGTTACTTAAATATCAGCATCCTGGAATGAAAACACTTCTTCTTTATTAGAAAAAAAGATTTTAAAAATCAAGGGCGTATAGCAGAAATTCTATTTTTTCCAACTTGGAAGGCTTAATTTCTTAATTCCCTCCCAAGATGCTACTCAGCCTGTGAAGTTCATCTAGCAATGTCAAAAGGTACAGAGGTTATAGCCAGCTTTTCCTATGATATTCAAAAAGAAGCTCAAATCTTTCAGATTTCCAAATCTCATATCAGGTTCATAACTAAGCTGAAGTTGTTAGCTCTGAATCAATCCAGGAAGAAGTGGGCAACTTTCAGAAATCTTGATCTGGAGCCCAAACCAAGCAGGAGGGACTGTGCATATCTGTGTCATATATTGGCTTAAATCTTGTTGCTTAGTGTAGTAAGTTACACTAGAGTAGGCCCATTGAATCATGGGGATTTGATAAGTCATTGCAGATGTCCAGTCCTGAAAGCATTGTACACTGTTCCAGCAGACTTCTCGTTGTATGACCAATTACACAACCAATCTCACAACAAGTGTGGTAAGGGGCATGTGACAGGGAGCCTAATGAGTCTGACCCTTGATCTATCTAGAACATGATTGTCAATTCTGAACGGCAATGATTTTGCAGGGATTCAGAAAGGCATTTTCCTAGCTCTGCCTCGAGGGCATCATTCATGGATGGTCTCCCATTTAAGTGCACTCCATCTTAGCTGCATGGCATGGTCATCTAATCCAACCAGAAGTGGTGAATTTGAAAGTGAAGGTGTTCATTGCAACTGTCTCCATCGCTTGGTCTAAGAGAGTTCAAGAATGCAGACAGCTGAACTGGGCTATGCCAAGAAATGAGGAGTAGATGTTTTGTAATACTAGTGGCTCTCAATTGACCCTTCAAGACCAAATCACCCTCAAAACACTTTGCCGGGCTAGCTTATAACAACACACTATTCTTGGAAAAACAAATTTCTCTTCCCACTATGTGAAGACTGCAGATTAACTCAGAGGGGAAGTCAGGGTTGTAGGTGGTGGCAGATTATGTCATAGTCATTCATGACTAGATGATTTAGGACCTCAATACTTGTCTGAACATCCCTCCTATAAAGCAGCTACATGTCCCACAGACTCTTCGCAGTCCACGTTGTTACGAACAACAAGGGAGGCCAAAAGAGCAAACACTGGAAACTGGGCTTTCCTGGTTCTGGCTCCACGCCTGTGGAATAAACTTCCAGCAAAGGTTCACCAGGTGCCTTCCCTTGCCATCTTTAAGAAGCTTTAAATAGAATTGTTTAAAGCTGCCTTTTATTAGTTATCCTACCTGTGATGTTTAATATCACCTTCTATTGGGTTTTTGTTTGTTTGTTTGTTTTTTGTTTTTTGCTGTAAGCCACCCAGAGAGTGCATCGCACTATAGGGCAGTATATGTTTAAATAAATAAAATAAAATAAATAAATAAATAAAATAAAATAAAATAAGATAAGATAAGATAGTCTGAGCTAATCAGAAAGTCCCAGGGTTTTGGCACTGAGCACACTAGCTCTATTAAATTATGAGATGCAACCTGCTTACCATGATTACCTTTCTTCTTCAGAAATGGAATTTTCTATCCTTCGTTCTTTATCCTCATTGATGTTAATTTGCTGTTGAGCGTAGCACTCTCTGCCTTAACAATAAAATGTTTAGATGCAAAGGTACCAGTATTGCTTATGCTGGTCAAAAGAACACCCTCTTAAAAATATATTAATTGGGGAGAGAAAAGATGTACAAAAATGGATGCATTCAAAGAAGATTTTCTATTCTTATGTGTCAGAATAGCGTAATTCAAATCTAAAGGGGAGTCCACCATTCTAGGGGATTCATACAGCTCCAGGTAAACAACTAATGAACAGCCTGCCAGTTTCATTTTTATCAAGAGCCCTCAGAGATTCAACTGTGCCATTTCATAAAATATGCAGATGATAGTGGAGGGAGAATAGCAAAAGAGGCTTTGAAAATGATTCACACAACCTAAAAATGATGTTGAAAGGGGAGGAATTAAATATTCACAAAGTGAGAGAAATTAAGGCATATTAACTGTTAGACTGTGGAAATGAAGTGACTAACATCCACAGTGCTGATGAGCACATGATGATTACGGATCTGTCAAAAGTTTCTAATTCTGACAGGGTGCGATGTTGAGGTGCTAGGTGGCTGGTAAGGGCAGAAAATAGAGGCCGGGACAAGGAACATGAGCATGACAGATCAGAGTCAAAACTGGCACAGCGCTGCGTGGATCAACATTGGGCTCAGTCTCATATCAAAAGTAAGCTTCAAAGTCAAGAAATGAATATTAATTTTGGTGACTTAACAGGACCCATGGGGCAGTTCATCTGCCATAATATGCATTTTTAGATGCAGGGAAAATAGCAACGTGGGGCCAAAAGACATCACCTGTGATTTTGTGAAGTTCAACTGGCTCTCATCAAGAGTGCTTCTAACTCCTCATCTCATCCTGCTCTGTAATGGATATTTAAGAGAACTACATCGAAAACAGAGAGAGACAGAGAGAGACCATGTGAGATGAGAGTCATAACGAACATTTGCAAATTTCCCCATTCTCTGTGGAAAAGGGTGTCTTGACACATTGAGACGTACAGTTGAAAAAAGTAGTCAACTGCTGGAAGAAAGACTGGCAGCATGTTCATCAGCAGCAATAAGAGCAAACCCCTGCTTTGCACAAGAAAAATGTATTTTGTGTTTTTAAAAAACCCTTAAATTTATGTAAAATAATAGGGTTATTTCATGCAGAATCAACTTGATGGCACACAATCATTATTATTATTAATGAGCGGAAATGTGGCCACTTTTTATACTTCGTTTCATCAATAGCTGTGGAGAGCCACAGAGGAAGTGAAACTGAAGTAAAATCTCCAGTCTTTTGAACAAGGTTCTTCTAAAATACCCATTCAATGATATTACGACACAGTGCTAATTGAAATACCCATCACAGATTGAAAGGACTAGGTAACTAGGATCATTTTAGCTGGCACTTAATTGAGAGTTTGTATGAGGAACATGGTCCTAGACAGGCCATTTTGGTACATGAGCACCATAACCGAGAAAGCAGAATCTCCCAGCCGAGATCACTATTGAACACAAACAAAGCCTTGTCCATGTGGGATCACTGCAGCCTTCCATTGTGCAAGTGGCCATGGCCATTGAGACAATGCAACTGGTGCAACATGACTATGAATATCCCTGGTCCCTGGTCCTGGTGCATATTATGGAAATGTCTTGCTGCTAGAGCTATGACACACTGTGCAGGCAGATGGACACCACAGGATCCTGGTTCAAGGCAATACCTACATCACCTGATCAGTAGGCAAAGGTATCTGAGTGAACTCACACAAAGAAAAAGGACCAATCTGGCTGTGAAGGTCTCCTTCTCCTCCTTCTCTTTCTAACTGGAAGTAAGAGGGTGGAGTCTAAGTCTCACACACATAAAGATGGGTCTTCTGCAATATGATCCTGCCGAACAGCTCCATTCCTTCAAGGAATAGATCAAGGGATCAATTAGATGTACACACCCTAATTCACATCCCCACCCCCACCCCAACATGGTTAAAAAGTTCCTTCTGCTTCTTTCCCACCGATATCTTTATTTTCAAATTAAAATACAATAAAAATAAACATAACACACCAAATAGATATAGTATTATCTTAGGTTAATGAAACATCTACAACACGTGCAAAAATAATCATCCATCCATAAAAGAACAGAAAGCTACAACCAGCATTTATCTCTGTAAAGAATGCAGATAATTAATAGGAGACAGTTCTACCCTTTAAAAATACTCTGTTTTTGTTGTTGTTTTAACCTTTCGTTATTCCCATTTCAGCAATTTTCCAGCACCAGAATTTCAGAAAGGCTATGTGAGAACCATACAGCTTGCAGGCTTTTCAGATCTTGACAGCTGTTAGAAGACTGCAGTTTAATTCAAATTAAAATGGTTATTTACTTAATATGCCACTGTAATGGCCCAATGGCTGGGATAAAAGAGTGGAAGATAAAAGACACTTAAGCTGAGAAATAATTGTTCAAAAATAAGTTGTATCCTAATAAATCAGGAGAGACTTTTAACCCACAGAAAGCTTGATTTTCACTCATTCAACAGTAGAAGCTGGGAGGTAGTTTTCACTGACACACCTTGCTTCAGCCCTCTGAAGGTTCTGTAAATTTGTTCAGGAGAATTGGGTGATCATCTAGAACATAAAACAGGAGCTACTCCAGAAGAGTACAAAGAAAAAGATGCTTAGGAATGTGAAACAAAGGTAGATTTGTTGTACAATACTTGGTTAAGCCATTGGTCCATCACCCAGTAGTGTGGATATTGACTGGCAGAGGTTCTCCAAGGTTCTATGCAAGCTTCTCTGCTAGTTCTACCTGGAGGTCCATGATATTACTTAGTGGTCTCCCATTCAGATACTAACTGTGCTTGATTCTGCTTAGCTTCCAAATCAGATAATATGTATTCGGGGTGGTTTAATGATACTCTCCACTTATGGAAAAAAAACAACCCCAAGGATCCAACCCTATATATTTTGCACTTTATATTTCTAAGGAGTAAATTCATATTTATTGACAACACAGAGAAATTCCAAGAACACTTTTCTTTCCCTCCAGATTTCAATGTAGATATAGATATTCCTCACTTTTGATGGGACACCACAAAAACCTTGTTTTACAAATTTATCTGTTACATTACTAAAGAAGACAATTTCTTTAAATACTCCAAAATTTGGGATGGGTGGCATGTTTTGAACATCAAGATTTTCCAGATTATTTCGTAAAGAGAGGTTAAAATATTTAACAGGCCTCTATTACCAAAACTTTCCAAGTAATATGACAGTTATTCCATGCAGTGCCACCCTCTCCTTCAGTAACTCTGGCTGGCTTAGAAGGGATTGCTACTAACCCATTTATACTGGAGTAATCTCCTTCACGGATTGCCCCTTCACGGATTGCTGCCTTGTCGTGGCGCAGGGGCTTGAGTAATTCAGAGAAGCTATGGGCTATGCCGTGCAGGGACACCTTAGACGGACAGGTCATAGTGGAGAGTTCTGACTAAATGCGATCCACCTGGAGCAGGAACTGGCAAGCCACTCCAGTATCTTTGCCAAGAAAACTCGATGGACAGAAACAAAAGGCTAAAAGATATGACGCTGGAAGATGAGCCCCTCAGGTCGGAAGGCGTCCACCATGCTACTAAGGAAGAGCAGAGGACAAGTACAAGTAGCTCCAGAGCTAATGAAATGGTTGGGCCAAAGCCGAAAGGACGCTCAGCTGCGGACGCGCCTGGAAGTGAAAGGAAAGTTCGATGCTGCAAAGAAAAATACTGCATAGGAACCTGAAATGTAAGATCTATGAACCTTGGTAAGCTGGATGTGGTCAAACAGGATATGGCAAGAATAAACATTGACATCCTGGGCGTCGGTGAACTAAAATGGACGGGAATGGGCGAATTCAATTCAGACGATCATCATATCTACTATTGTGGGCAAGAATCCCGTAAAAGAAATGGAGTAGCCCTCATAGTCAACAAAAGAGTGGGAAAAGCTGTACTGGGATACAATCTCAAAAATGATAGAATGATTTCAATACGAATCCAAGGCAGACCTTTCAACATCACAGTAATCCAAGTTTATGCACCAACCACCAATGCTGAAGAGGCTGAAATTGACCAATTCTATGAAGACTTACAACACCTTCTAGAACTGACACCAAAGAAAGATGTTCTTGTCATTATAGGGGACTGGAATGCTAAAGTAGGGAGTCAAGAGATAAAAGGAACAACAGGTAAGTTTGGCCTTGGAGTTCAAAACGAAGCAGGGCAAAGGCTAATAGAGTTTTGTCAAGAGAACAAGCTGGTCATCACAAACACTCTTTTCCAACAACACAAGAGGCGACTCTACACATGGACATCACCAGATGGGCAATACTGAAATCAGATTGATTATGTTCTCTGCAGCCAAAGATGGAGAAGCTCTATACAGTCAGCAAAAACAAGACCTGGAGCTGATTGTGGCTCTGATCATCAGCTTCTTATAGCAAAATTCAAGCTTAAACTGAAGAAAGTAGGAAAAACCACTGGGCTAGTCAGGTATAATCTAAACCAAATCCCTTATGAATACACAGTGGAAGTGAAGAACAGATTTAAGGAACTAGATTTGGTGGACAGAGTGCCTGAAGAACTATGGATGGAGGCTCATAACATTGTACAGAAGGCAGCAACAAAAACCATCCCAAAGAAAAGGAAATGTAAGAAAGCAAAGTGGCTGTCCAACGAGGCCTTACAAATAGCAGAGAAGAGAAGGGAAACAAAATGCAAGGGAGATAGGGAAAGTTACAGAAAATGGAATGCAGACTTCCAAAGAATAGCAAGGAGAGACAAGAGGGCCTTCTTAAATGAACAGTGCAAAGATATAGAGGAAAATAATAGAAAGGGAAAAACCAGAGATCTGTTCAAGAAAATTGGAGATATTAAAGGAACATTTTGGGCAAAGATGGACATGATAAAGGACAAAAATGGTAGGGACCTAACAGAAGCAGAAGACATCAAGAAGAGGTGGCAAGAATACACAGAGGAATTATGACAGAAAGATCTGGATGTCTCGGACAACCCAGATAGTGTGGTTGCTGACCTTGAGCCAGACATCCTGGAGAGTGAAGTCAAGTGGGCCTTAGAAAGCATGGCTAACAACAAGGCCAGTGGAGGTGATGGCATTCCAGTGGAACTATTTAAAATTTTAAAAGATGACGCTGTTAAGGTGCTACACTCAATATGCCAGCGAGTTTGGAAAACTCAGCAGTGGCCAGAGGATTGGAAAAGATCAGTCTTCATCCCAATCCCAAAGAAGGGCAGTGCCAAAGAATGCTCCAACTACTGTACAATTGCACTCATCTCACACACTAGCAAGGTTATGCTCAAAATCCTCCAAGGTAGGCTTCAGCAGAATGTGGACCGAGAACTCCCAGAAGTACAGGCTGGATTTCGAAGGGGCAGAGGAACTAGAGACCAAATTGCTAACATGCACTGGATTATGGAGAAAGCCAGAGAGTTCCAGAAAAACATCTACTTCTGCTTCAATGACTACGCAAAAGCCTTTGACTGTGTGGACCACAACAAACTATGGCAAGTTCTTAAAGAAATGGGAGTGCCTGACCACCTTATCTATCTCCTGAGAAATCTATATGTAGGACAGGAAGCAACAGTTAGAACTGGATATGGAACAACTGATTGGTTCAAAATTGGGAAAGGAGTACGACAAGGCTGTATATTGTCTCCCTGCTTATTTAACTTATATGCAGAATACATCATGCGAATAGCAGGACTGGATGAATCCCAAGCCGGAATTAAGATTGCCGGAAGAAATATCAACAACCTCAGATATGCAGATGATACCACTCTGATGGCAGAAAGTGAGGAGGAATTAAAGAACCTCTTAATGAGGGTGAAAGAGGAGAGCGCAAAAAATGGTCTGAAGCTCAACATCAAAAAAACTAAGATCATGGCCACTGGTCCCATCACCTCTTGGCAAATAGAAGGGGAAGATATGGAGGCAGTGACAGATTTTACCTTCTTGGGCTCCATGATCACTGCAGATGGTGACAGCAGCCACGAAATTAAAAGACGCCTGCTTCTTGGGAGGAAAGCGATGACAAACCTAGACAGCATCTTAAAAAGCAGAGACATCACCTTGCCAACAAAGGTTTGCATAGTCAAAGCTGTGGTTTTTCCAGTAGCGATGAATGGAAGTGAGAGCTGGACCATAAAGAAAGCTGACCGCTGAAGAATTGATGCTTTTGAACTGTGGTGCTGGAGGAGGCTCTTGAGAGTCCCCTGGACTGCAAAGAGAACAAACCTATCCATTTTGAAGGAAATCAACCCTGAGTGCTCACTGGAAGGACAGATCCTGAAACTGAGGCTCCAATATTTTGGCCATCTCATGAGAAGAGAAGACTCCCTGGAAAAGACCCTGATGTTGGGAAAGTGTGAAGGCAAGAGGAGAAGGGGACGACAGAGGACGAGATGGTTCGACAGTGTCATCGAAGCTACCAACATGAATTTGACCCAACTCCGGGAGGCAGTGGAAGACAGGAGGGCCTGGCATGCTCTGGTCCATGGGGTCACGAAGAGTTGGACATGACTTAACGACTAAACAACAACAACAAATACACCAAAAAATTGCAATGTTTGAGAACTTGAGACAGGCAGGAGTTTTTGCATATATTTTGCAAGGATTATTATTTTGAAACCTTGTCCCTGTGCCTGAACAAGTAGCAAGTCAAGAATAAAAAGTCAGGTAAAGTGGGTGTATGGCATACATTAGGTGTGTTAAGCAATATGGAGGCCCAGCCAAAGTAGAAATTAGTCGTAATTATTATATAATATGTAATGATGGGATTTAAATGGCTAACACATTTTCTCTGCCGAGATCATTTAGAATTGATTCATAGAAATGATTAAATTAATAGATCTTCTTCTTGCGGTGAGCAGCTTAAACTAGACTCCTCAGCAGAGTTTGATCCCAGAGAAAGGAGTATGAATAGAGATTTAATAGACATTGAAAGAGGAATTTGTGGGATAGTGCGTAAATGTGTATTAAAGAACCAAAAGACTCCTGTACAATAATTTCACTTAAAAGGAGAGTAGGTGGTGATGGAGGATATATTTTGCAGATTTGAGTATTCTAGAGGAATTAGCCACCAAGGACTTTGGAAGGTGAAAGAACAAGACAACCAAGTTTCTCTGAACAATGGATTGGTGGGATGTATTAAAAGGCAGGGTGTTAAAGGATCACTGTCTACTTAGTCTGGGCTTAGATATTAGGCTTTTCATAAAACTGAATGGCTTTACAAAATCTAGCATGAACAGCACGCTTTCCCCCTCCACCCCCATTTTCTCCTTTCCTGTTTAGTTTATCTCCTTTTGTAAATTTAGGAGGGTGCCTTGGAGTAAAGTAAGTAATAATTTAGGATGTCATGCAATCAAGGTCAATTATTAACTCTCTCATACAAATGGAGGAAGCTTATTTATGTTGGCTTCAACTACTTGCTCATTTTGGCTCTTCGAACTTACTACTTCCACGACTCCAGTAAGGATGTTCACTGTATCTGACCAAATGTATAAAAATGGATGAAATCAGAGTTATTTGTGCATTTCCAGAACAACCATGGGATGAAGCAAAGAGCCCAGGAGCAACACCACAGATCCTTGAGTTAAATCTGGCATTCACTATGAGAAGTCATAAAAACGAAATTAAAAAAAACAGGAAGATGCTGAATTAGTGGTAAAGGAAAAGGAGAATCTGCTCTTTAACTTAGAAATGAATCTTTATTGCCTTTCCTGCTGCAGAATTGTTGATTAAATCATCAAGATCTATACTGTGTATCCAGGACAACTTGTTTCAGATCAAGGGAAGAGAAGGTGATGGGAAAGAGAAAGGAAGGGAAATGTAGAAAAGTGCACACTCCTTGAATTAGGTTTTAAAGAGACTATAAAATAGGGGCTTGCTAGATGAGAAAAACCTTTCAGTTTAATTCATATCAAATTCTTTTTTGGGGCTATTTCATTTGTTTTGAGGGTCTTTCAGGACCAGGTCTTTTCATTAACCACAAAAAGTACTGGCTCTTTCAGCTTGTTTCTTTTCATTTTCCCCCATAAAAATTGTGCCACCTAGAGAAGTTCTAGCCTGGGGAGGGGAGAATCATGAAAAATGAAAAATCATGAAAAATCATGAGAAATGGCAAAACCATGAACTAGTCAAAACAGAAGGAAGAAGATGAGGCAGAAAAGGAGAGAGAAAGGAATGGAATATGGGATCCACCACCACCACCACCAGACTCCAGAAGGTACAGCATCCAACTCCATCAGTCTCTTCTCCTGCACCTGTCACTACTGGCTAGATCTTCCCATGAGCTAGTGAAGAAATGAGTGGGAGGCAGCCATGGCATTGACTTGTTACCACAGTTCCTACTTTTCTCCTGGCAGTGGCAGTCCTTTAAAACAATAGACATCTGGAGCGTGCCTACTTCTGGCAATACTGTCCCCTCCTCCTTCTCCTCTTTTCTTCTTCCTTTTTCTTTCTCCTCCTCCTCCTCCTCTTCTCTGCCTTCCTCCATTCATGCTGCCTATGCTTCCTTGCAGTGCACACAAACCAGAATGAGGGAGCACAGCAGAAGCCAAAGACTAGAAGCTCAGTTGGGACAAAGGCAAAGGCTTCACTTAGGCAACTTGCAGGTGCCCGTGTCTGTGTGTGGTGGAAGCAGCAGTGATTTTGAGCTCAGAAAGCAGGGACTGAAGCAGCAGTGGGGACTTTGCAGGGCTACAATCTCCTGACAGAGCTGGCAGGCAGCACAATTTTGTTGAAGCAAAGAAAGAGCACAGTTCACTCCTCGCTGCTTCTCAACCAATCCAGACCCTTTTATCAATTAAAAATTCCTAGCTTACCCCTTCTGGATGTTCCGATTGGCTACTGGCAGCAGCCCTTGAAATGTTGTTTGATTAAATATTTCCTGGGCAATTTGACAGGCAAGAGATGAAGGAAAGGGCAAACGGAAGAGGAAAACATTGAACCTGTCATGTCCCATTCTTTTGTTAAAACAAAGCATTCAAGTTTAAGAGGTTATCTGTCAGGAATCAGCAAAAGAATCTGAAAATGGAAGTAAGAGCCTCTTTTGTGTTTTTCCCCATTTAGGTCACCCCCCCCCCCCCAAACCCATCCCTACAGCTTGCTCATTGTTCTTTTAATTTCATTCTCTCAGTCTCTTCCCAGTGGTTGCTTTATTAAACCAACAGGAACTTTCTCCTGGATGCGGGGGGGGGGGGAAAGGGGGGGTAAATACAAAAATTAAAACAGAGGCCCAAAATCTGCGGACAGATGATGCTCTTTTGTCCTGCTGGTAAAAGCAAAGAGTGCTGCTTATATACTGCTCCATAGCACTTAAAGCACTCTCTGGGTGGCTTACAAGTTAATTATGCAGGCTACACATGACCCCCCCCCCCCCGGCAAGCTGGGTACTCATTTTGCCAACCTCAGCACCATTCAGTCTATGAACTGGGCTTGCTATTTGCATTTCCCATTGACGCAAATGGAATTTTCTTGGAGAACCAGAAATGCACAGACTGGCATGGGCCCAGACAAGGACTGGATCAGAGTGTCTCCAAAAGGCCATGTGGTGGGTGAGGCATGGACGAGGTTGAGGGGAGCCAATACACATCCCTATTCTCAGGTATGGTTCTTTCATACCACTTGCTACCTGGGTCTTATAAATGGAAATGGCATGGATCAAATTAAGGACCTTGTGCATGCTAAATATGTGCAGTACTACGGTGAGGACTGAACATCTACAGAGATTGAGGTCTGCAGTGACAATGACTATGAGGAGGCATTAAAACCAGTCTCTGGTCCTTCTGAAGTGTACTTTCTACTTTGCATCCTGCTCACATGTTTATGCATAAGTGCTGCTCTGCTTTGAGTCTGAGTAACGGACTTCATATTCCTCTAATGATCAGAAGGGTTTGGAGGAGCATTTTTCCCAACCAGGTGTTCACCTGTCCTAGGTGAAGCCAGGAACTACAGAAACAACCACTGGCCCTTGAACACCTAGATACAACACTGCAAGGGATGGAACTTGTACTAACAGTGGCCAAAATCCTGTTGCTTTGTGTAGTAAATCAAACTACAGCAGGGCCATTGAATGAATGGGGATTTTAACACAAGAGCTGTGACTTAGTATGCAAAAATCTCCATTCATTCAGTGGGCCTACTCTAGTGATTTTCTACCCTAAGCAACAGGATTTTGGCCACTCTCTTGGCCTAGCTTTAAAATCCTGTCAGTTGTGTAAAGATAACTATGGAAAACATGCTTGTACTCTAGCTGCAAGATTGCTCTCCATGGTCCTGAAATGAACCCAAAGTCCCTGTCTGGTTCTTGACTATGGTCCTGACATGGGCTATTCATGTTTGTATTCCTGGGCATACAAATACAAATTGCAGCACCACCATGGAGGCCCATTCCCTCCCCCAGAACTGGCCAGTCCACTCACCGTTCGCTGTGTGGCGCTCAGCTCCGTTGTAATTGTCCTCACACAGAACAAGTGCGGCCGACTCTTCCCTGCCTCCCCACACAGTCAACCATTCATTGGCTGAGTGGGGAAACTCCCTGTCCCACCTCTGCGCTGAAGTGGTCAGCTGTGCAGGGAGGCAGGGAAGAGTCAGCCGTCTCCTTCTGTAATTGGTGTGACAATGATGACGATAGAGCCAAGCACTGCATAGTGAATGGTGAGTAGACCGGTTGGTTCTGAGCGAAGGGAATGGGCTTCGATGGCACCTGTTTTGCTTCAATTCGTATTTGAATACCCCATGTCTAGTCCTGAGTCTACTCTATCTTGCTCTTGCTTCAGCAGGTTGTTCCATGCTGTATGCTCTTGCCTATGCCATTGACAAGTTCATGGAATCCCTGATGAAGACAGAAGATTTTGCAATTATATGTTCCATACATTTCTCTAAGTGTAAGGATGTATCACTGGAGAACAAGGCCAGGGCCATCCATACTGTGGTATTCCCATTACTATACATAAATGGACTTTGAAGAAAGCTGACAGAGAAAAGAAATAATTTTAAATGTGATGTGAAGGGTGGCTTTACAGATATCATGGACCTCCAGAAAGACAAAAAAGCATTTTCTAGATCAAGTCAAGTGTGAACTTTTACTAGAATGGAAAATGAGTAAACAGAGCTTTATCTTATTTTGGACATATCATAAAAAGACATGAAACTGTGGGAAAGACATCAACGTTAGGGAAAGGCAACAAGAAAAGAAGAAAGCCCAACATGAGGATTTACTCAACAAAAATGAGCCTAACATGAGGACTGACTTGAGTAAAAGAAGCCACACAAAACCTGAGAGAGCTGTTCATGATGGAAACTTCTGGAGGTCATTAATCCACAGAGCCGCCATAAATGAAAAGTAACTTGATCACACGGAACAACAAATAATTCCTTGAGCTATATTCTGTATAGCTTATATTTTGCACACAGTGGTTATTAAATATGCTCTAGGGAATGCCATGCACATGGATTGGTTATGCGATACCTCCTGTGCAAACCCTTGATCTTTGATTTTTGTAGCAAGGCTTTCACAACAGACAGCCATCTCCCCCTCCCCAAGAATTTGTGATCATCCTCGAGTTTTCAGGCTGCATTTTCAACAGGAACAACAGCTCTACTTGTGAGTAGAGCCACCCACCCTTTAGAGCATAAGATTAGCTTTTCTTTCAAATTGAAAGGGTATGGAATGCTTAAGGGAAGCGTTCAGTCACCTAATTTCTATGTAAGTTCATTGTCACCTGAAAGGGCTGTGATTTTTGCTCACCACCTCAAAAGTTCCTGATAGTGCCATTAGCACAAACACGGCTCATATCTCCCTCCCCAAATGAAGGACTAAAATGCCCCAGTGGACTGGGAGGGAAATTTCACTATTAAACTCCTTAATCTTGTTGGCTAAGACTGTAAAGCCTACCTGGTCCAGATGCTTCTGGGAGGCCCATGAAAAGAACACACATGCAAAAGCCATCTTTCCAACTTTGGTGTTAAGCAAATGAGAGCTTCACCTCATGGTGTCCATTTTCTTCACACCACCCAAAATATCTATCATGTCTTCCTGTCAACAACATTTTTCCCTACAGGGGGGAGGGGGGAGTAAAGCCCCAAACATTTTATCTTTTCCTCGCAGTGACTTTGCTCCAATCCAGTGAACATTTCAGCAATATTTTTTTCTGCTATGAGATTATCAGAGTGCTCTTTCATATTTTAAACACAGGCAAGAAAAGTGCTCTAGACATTTTAGCTCCAGAGATTTCCAGGACCTGGTTAACTCCACATTAGTTAATAAACAAGAACAGGTCTAGAGCTGTGTACAGTATATCAGCAAGTCTCTTGGGAAAGACCTGTCATCTTTCTCATTCTCCTTTACATGGATTGTGAAATTGATAGGTCACTGGTGTCTTAAGTAGCTCAGGAGACATTGTATTTATTTCAGTTTACCGTTCTCCCTCGGCCATAAAGAATGTCTTCCCATGCAGCATATTTTCACTTCATTTTTCATATTCCCAGGGACAGAACATATGGTAATCTTCAGAAGTGAATCCCAGAGGGTTACCCAAATGCTATATACCAAGCAGCCTTTCTGTTTTTATTGTTAAAATTCATGTTCTGTTCTTATCCTTAAATATTCTGCTTTTGGGCATAGGCTTTAAAAAAATGAAAGGTTAAACAACAACTTCAGAATGGGAAGTCAGTCATGTCTACTACAGCAATCCTGAGTCACACACATTCAGGAAAAGTAGAAACCCAATGGTGGATGAATGTAAAACAAAGATGGATATGTATGTGGAATTCCAGACATTATTAGACAGCAGTTCTCAACATCTCTCATCCTTGAGTGTACTGGAAGAGGATTGATGGGATTTGCACTCCAAACACATCAGGAAGGCCACCCCAATATAGGATGTCATGCATGCATACATTTATGCATCTATAGTGGGAGGGAAGTTCTTCTCTCTTGCCCATATTCTTGGGATAGACATGTAGATGGAAACATCTAACTCTTACCTTGATGCTCATGTGTTCAGCAGCAGAACTCAGTCACCATTACAAAAACAAACAAATATGCAACTCTATCTATGAGCCCAAGAAAGCTATAGGTGTAGCGGCTAAAATGTTGGATTAGAACTCAAAAAGTCCTGGGTTCAAGTTCCCACTTGGTCAAGAAATCCATGAAATCTTTTCAGCCTCACCTATCTCAAAAGAGAGTAAAGTGAAGGTAAGAGCCATATACAGTATATGAATTTGAACTCATTGGTGGAAAGAACACACACATGCACACACGCACACATTCAGAGAGAGAGAGAAACAGAGAGAGATTAAAAAAAATAGAGTTGTCACAGTGTTACGGTTGCTTGCTGCGTCCAGAAAATCCCATAATCGTACATCATGGGGTGGGGAGTTGAATGATCTCAAACATGGAGGTAGTCCTCTTTTTAGATCAGGGTGGAGAGCCTTAGCCTCCCTGGGTCATTTGGCCTGCAACTCCTCAACACTTGGAGTATGGGTTTGTCAGAATTGTACCCCAAAATGTTGGGACACCCAAAGGTTCCCCATCCCTGCTTAAAGCACAGCCAGGCTTCGTATTAGTCCCAATGGTTATACCATGGTCTTTAGAGAAAAGATATACAAATATACGAGACAGCAGAGCTCAAAATATTAACCCTCAAGGTGTGGAAAGAGAGAGAGAGAGAGAGAGAGAGAGAGAGAGAAGTGACAGTGGCTCACAAAAACCTCTCACCTGTCTAATTGCATGATAGAGCGCAGATTTTCAACCCCGTAAGTGGATGTCATCTTGCATCTGCTGTCTTTGGCTGCAATCCTGCTTACATCCACTCAAGCTGTTTAAATCCCATTTACTTCAATGGGATTTCAGTAGCCCATGGGTGGGACTGCAGCCAATAATTTCTCAAAGGTGTTTGTATGAAAACATGACAAACTGTCTAGAAACGTCAGGAAGTGATTGGTGTGTGATTCAACTCCCCACCCTATGAAAGCAGATAGGTATGCCATCAGGATGGATCACCTCTCACCCTCTATTCTTCTGATGGTCTATCAACACCAGATGTCTTCAGAATCAAGGCCCAAAAGGCTAGCTAGTTCATCATCCTCTTTCTCACAATGGCTACAGAAAGTTTTCCATGGAAAACCTAAATGCTGGACAGGAAGGCTCCCTCATGTGGTGGTTCAACATTCATGGGTATTTTCTGTTCCTAGCTTTAGTGCCTCCACTAGCCTTATCAACAGCTTAGAAACATCCTTTTTGATAGATAGTTGAATGTATCTATGTTACACAGCTATAGCAGTTTGAGATCACTTTGACTGACAAGGCTCTGTTCAACAGAATCCTGACACTGTAATTCGCTGAGGGACTAAGAATTCTCTGCTAGCCACATTTACTGCACTCCCCTGAGCTACAGCATATGAAATCCCCAGATTCCATCGGATAGATATCCTGCTATAACTGTGCAGTTCAGACACATTTTATACCTCCCCTAAAACTTCAACCAAGGTGGACAGTGCATGTGCAGACTGGAGGATTCTGAGAACTGTAGTTTTAAACCCTTTTTCCAGCCTTATTCTCCATGAATATGTCTAATTCCTTTTGAAAACCAACAAAGTGGATGGCCATCACTACTAGATCTTGTGTGAATTAATTCCACAGTTTTAACTAGGTGCTGTGTGAAGACATTTGTCCAGGTTCATTGGATGCCTCTTGGTTCTAGTATTCTAAGGAAGGGAGCAAAGCACTTTCTCCACACCATGCATGGTTTATAATCCTCCATACGTATAATTTTGCATCATCCCAAGGTGTTCCAAAGACTGATCATGTCTGTGTATCTCCAAATCTTTATTAAATGGAACAAAAACATACAAGGAATTGGTCAACAAACCATCCTATGCATTGTACAGAATACGATGGCATATGGAAATGGGAGACTTCTGGACTGTGCAATTACTGCTTGGGGTATGCATGTTTTAAAATCACACCTATACAGAAACAAAACATAACAAAAGCAAAACTCTAGAAAAGAGTAATGGAGAGTTGAGCTGAAATTCACTAGCTGAAATTCACTATATGCAGAGCTTATTTTTCTGTACATGGAGGTATGTGTGTGTATTCAAAAACTGACATTTCCTGTGCAACTTGAGATTGGGAAAATGTTCTTCCTGTTTGTCCTTGTTTGTCACAATGGGGCACAGGACTTACTGGGAGTTTCATCCAAACTGTACTTCTTGAGCTAGGATTTCCCAAGCAAGCGAGCGAGCAAGCGAGCAAGCGAGCGAGGGTCCTGCTCCTGCCTTGCCTTGGTGAGGCATGTGTCTATGAAAAGAACAAAAGGTAGATAAAGGAAGAAAGAGGGAAGAAGGCAAATGAACAGCAATGGAGAGAAGAAACAAGCAGAACCAGTTGGGTGCCACACACGAACCACTGAAAATTCAACAGTAGCAACAACAGCACCTTCTTCGGCCATGTCTCAGGTGACCCCCCCCCCCCATGGCAGTCACTGCACATCCCCCACCACTGCTGCAAACCTGCTGGCAAAAAGTGTGAAGAGGGGATGAGTCGGTCACAGATGGGGGAGGAAAGGGGGTGTAGGAGGAAGGAAAGAAGGGCAGTCAGGGGTAGCATCCTAAAAGTGGCTTTCTTAAGGTTAAACTCCACCCCCTAGAATAAGATTCAAACTATTGGCCAGTAAAAGGAATGATGCTGTCTTTTTTCTTTCTCTTCCTAAGATCCGTATCTTACTTTTGCACTCAAACTGTCAAAACCATTCACAGCAAAAGGAACAAAGGAGAATAATCCGTCCATTTAAATATCAATAAAATACCACGATATCTGTGAAATGACAACAACAACAACAGGAGACCGAGAGCAAAATGTTTTAAAACTTGGTAGCTCGAAATTGTGATCAACATTCCTGGTGCAGAAGAACAGGTTGCATCCTTTCCATAGGATCCATATTTTAAATACTTTTTATGTTTAAAAAAATGCTTTGCTGTTAGAAAAGTAGTACACTGGAGAATGGGCTAGGATGCGGCTCTTTTTTTCCTTTTCTTAGTTTTTTTAAGGAAGGCTTGGTATCTGGGAATGCCATCATAGATAACTCCACCTACTTTAATCAGACATAATACTGTTCAGGCTAACACGGCAGTGATTTACTTGCTCATTTGACTGCATATCAGGGCTGAAACTAGGGTGGAGCAACTGAGGCTTTGGCCTCGGACTCTTATATTTAGAAAGTACAGACATGTGCTGCTCAGGGGGTTTGAAACTGCCTATTAGCATTTGCTGCTCCAAGGGTGTAAACCTACCCTTCCCAAGAGGGTAGGTCTACTCCAGAAAAGAAGGAAACACACCAGTGGGCTCAAAATGGAACCAATACAGCTGTCTTGACTTTAAATCCAAGCATTGCTCCCCATCTCTCTGTTCTCTCCCTGTGTGTGTCCATCTCATGGGATTCAAGCTTCACCAATAAGGCAGTGAAGCCCATAATTGCTAGTGATGGCTAGTGACGGCCATAATTGCCATAATTGCTAGTGATGGCTATGCTGTTTGTGTCGGCCAGGTTTTACCTGAGAAAGAGAATGTCACTTGGTTTGATCTTTTTACAAGTTAAGGCTTTCTGCCTTTCACAAATTTCTTTATATATTTTTATGGGAATAACTTGAGATTTCAATATTTCAAACCTGGGAAGAAACCAAATGGAGAGATTCATCTATCCCTAAACTGGGCAGCTCTCAAAGAAGCTCTCATCCTAATTTTAAAGCACAGGGATGTCCATATGAGAGACATTGCTCTCTTAACTATTTTGGATGACAAACCTTTTATCAGCCAAATGCATAACTGCCTTGGTTATGAGAGCAGTCAAGGAATCAAAGAAAGTGGAACAGGAAGATGTTGGACCTGTATTTGTCACTCTTTTGGTTTGGAGCTTTTGGGAACCTTTTCTGACTAAATCTATCTTCAGAAGAATTGCTGCACATCTTTCCCAGAACCCCTGAATGTCATAGAAGTTTTTGGGGGAGTGTTCTATGATGCACACAATCAATTCTTGCAAGACCCTGACCATGTGAACTGACTGTGCTCCTTAGAGTACAAGCAGCCCTCCCTGATGCCTGTGAACTTCAAGAGGGAATGATTAGCAATGAGAAAATCTATGTCGCAGAGAGGATGGCCTGCTATTAACAACTGCCTGACTGAGGAACCCCAGGAGGGTTTCCTAGTACTTGGGCTTCAAAGCAACTGCACCACTCTGAATGGCTGTTACCTCTTGTCTATTTCTCGCTTTGACACTAAACTTGCTGACCTTGGCCAACTCATTTAACCTCTTCTGCCCTCTGTTCTCCCATCTGCAGAATGAGGATATTGACATTTACATTCTTATATAAAGTGCTTTTAGATCTATGGATGAAAAGCGCCAAGTAAACCAAAACTCCCAATTAAATTAATTGGAGAGAAGGAGTCAGGTCAATCCTGTAGCAAGCTTCATTTCCACACCTCTTAAATTTCTCCTGTCTTGTTATTGAACACCCCATTTATTGTACGCAGTGCATGTTCACCCGCAGAGGTGGAGTCCCCAGGTCAGGGCTAAGGTACTTCCTTGGGGCAGAACACAAGATGCTTACTCTGCTTCTATGAGATCTTGCAAAGAGGAGAAAAGTTGGGTGTTAGTTTAAAAGGCAATCAATCCCAACATCTCCCAGATCAGGACTCTCTTTTTCACTTTCTCTTAAACACATGCACATTAAAATTAATTGGAACGGAACCTTTCTGACACATCATTGCTTCAATACTTTATAGGCAAGGAGAAAATAAATTTAACTAGCAAGATGTTCTCATGGAAGAATAGTTTTGGTTTCATCTGGAGAAGGGATAACATGTGCAGGTGGAAAGTCCTGGACACTCATGAACTGTTCGTGGTTATGTGAATATATGGCATATTGTTGGAATTGTGCTTGCACGCTTGTTGTGTAATAGGTTCAAACAAAACATCAGTGTTACAAATAAAATGTAACTCTTTAAAAATAAGTTTAGTTTAGTTCCAGAATTGGACTGACACATATTCCATATGAAATGCATTAACCAGTATGGGAAGTACTGCCTGTGGAGTTAAGTCTCTGATGGCACAGTGACAGCCAATGAATCCAAACTCATATTTTAAAAAAATAAAATAAAGTTCAAAACTTCTACAAGGTAACTTGTAGGGATCCACATATCTTTCTCAGTAACACATATATATCTTACCTTATCTCAGGTTTCTAGATACAAAGTATGCATGGTTCAAGCATTTTACAAGACTAAGAGGCATGTGAATACTCTGATGTAAACTGAATTTTAAAAGAATTTGTCCAAACGCAGATATGTCTTTAATAAACCATATAGGTCTGTATGTTATGATAATATTAGGCTGAAAAAGTTAATTGAACATTGTCTAAAAATGAATGTTAAGAAAACCAAGTTCATGGTAATCTATAAAATCCAAGCAAATCCAAGTGAAAGTTCAGTATGTGTTGAAAAATATAAGTGTCAGAGTATGGAGAATTTTATAGGCCTGAACAGGTCCAGACTGTAATATTAATAAGCTGCCATGATGATCACCTGTGCAAGTGCTGAGTCACAGTGACTGTGAAGAAGATGATGCAACGTCTGTGGATGACGTTGGAGTCAGCCTTGGAGTCTGACTGAATGAACAGTGTGATCATAGGAATAACAGTGTGATCATAGGAATAAAAGTCAGAACAAGACATGGCCAGAGCCTCCTTCTTCAAGATGAAGAATATAATATACAAGAAAAAGTCAAAACTGGCTACAAGAATGTATAGCATGGAATTGTGGGAAGCTACCAAAAAAGAGAGAGAAAGAAGCACCTAAAATGTGGGTTTATTGTATAGTGTTAAGAATTTTTTGCCATGAGAGAGTGAACAATGGTGAGGTACTAAGGTGGATGAATAAAGACCAAGAAATCATGAGACACACAAAATGAAGAAGGCTGGAATATTTCAACCATGTAATGAGAAATGAAAAGTACAGAGAGTTACATCTGATTACTTAATGTGAAAAGAAGTGTAGGAAGGAGAAAAACTTCTTGGCTGAAATATATTGTAGCTGCTGCATTCAAAATCAGAATAATCATGATTATGCCCAGTGTAACTGAATGGGCTTTAGTTATTTTTGTATTAACAGGGATGAGGCCTAATTACTTATGGGTGCTTTGTACCATAGAGTAACAACATGTAGCATTGTGTTTTTAAAAAACAAAACAAAGAGTAACTGTTTTAGTGACATTTGAATAACAAGCCATCAAAGAGTCATTTTCGAAATATTGTGACTGTAATGATAAGCCATTACTTTTGAAAAGTAACTTTCCACATTGATTCCTTCAGAACTAATGCCTGTATGAAACTGCCTGTTACATTACTGTGGAAAATAATTTTGCAATTAAAAAAAAGAATCAGATATTAATAATAACTGGATCAGTAACTGCCTGTAAGGTAAAGGTAAAGGTTCCCCTTGACATTTAGTCCAGTCGTGTCTGACTCTAGGGTGCGGTGCTCATCCCCGTCTCCAAGCCGTAGAGCCAGCGTTTGTCCATAGACAGTTTCTGTGGTCACGTGGCCAGCGCAACTAGACACAGAACGCCGTTTCCTTCCCACTGTGGTGGTACCTATTTATCTACTCACATTTACATGCTTTCGAACTGCTAGGTTGGCAGGAGCTGGGACAAGCGATGGGAGCTCACTCCGTCGTGTGGATTCGATCTTACGACTGCTGGTCTTCTGATCTTGCAGCACAGAGGCTTCTGCGGTTTAACCCGCAGCGCCACCACGTCCCTGTAGATAATGCCAAATTCTATGTCTATTTGCCAGTATTTTCGGACTGGTCATTTTTAGCTTTCTAATGCTGACAATAGATACCCAATGTGGTGTAGTGTGTAGAGTGATGGACTAGGACTCAGGCCTGAGTTCAAATCCCTGTTCAGCCTTGGAAACTCACTGCGAGTGTGGAACTGGTACAACTACTCCTTAAATTTATCACTTACCTTGAAAGCCCTATTACGGTTGCTATAAGTCATTTCTGACTTGACTGCACATAACAACAACAACAGAAATTCTGCATATCCTGCCTGAGCTGTTCTTCCAGTCCAAGCAAAACTGCGTTCAGTCCCTATTCTCACCAGAATGTAAGTCAAAGCATGCTTGGCTTTCTTCTTGTAGGCAATTGGCCATAAATGTCCATCATCTCCTTCAATGGCCAGACGGTAAAAGCCCTGGAATGATTTTTAAATTTGCCTAAATTTGCACAGCCACACTAGATGGTTCATAATTGGTTCCCGCCTGAACAAGGCAAGGAGAACTATAAGATTTTTTTGGCTCAGGCAGGCCTACTCATCAGCAAAAAAAATTGGTGGCTTCCATATGCTTGTTTACCTTTCCTAGCACTTCCTGTGTCTGAGAAGAGAAACAAAAACAAGATGTCTTCTTCATCGGCAGTCAAAACTGTCAAAGCAAATGAAACAAAAACTTGCAGAACTAAATTTGGCAACATAAATGATCAGAGGAAACTAATGTGCATTGCCAGCATCGTGCGAGAGGAGCTCAAACTTACTGGATCCTCTACAAGACATGAACAAGAATTTTTATGTTTGATAACGATGCCATTGACCACAGAAGAGGGGACTACATTTGAAATTTGAGGGACAAATTCTGCACCCCTCCAAGAACTCACCAGGGGCTGCATTTCTGCTGGTGTAGCTCCATCAGTGAAATTCAATAGCAAATCTTGTTGCCAAAAGCTCTACTTAAAGCAAATATTTTGCTTGCACTGAATGTGGGTTTCCCAGCTTTCTACGGAAAGTTGGATATTTCTGGTTTACCCCTGAAATAGTGGAAAGCCACCACAAACCATTTGAAGCTAATATTTTGGTTTCTTTACACCAGCTTTTCTTGTTTGTTGATGGATTTCGGCATCAAATTTTACATGCCACTGAGAGCAAGCCGGGTTTTCCTGGGTTGCCAATAATATCTGATGGTGCAATTTGATAATGAATTTCAGCAGTGTGCTTTTCCATGGGTACACTGAACATGAGGACATAGGTCATGTGAGTGTAATAGGTTTGTATTTGTAGGTTAATACCATCAATGCACACAATAATTTAAAAGGTATGATAAAATTGCAAAATTCAAGATTCATCAGGCTGGGATTACATACATTTCAAAAATATGACAACAGTCACATTCAAAGCCAGTATGTAGAGTACAAATCCCATACATCCAGTGTAGAATTAGGGAATGTGCCTGAGCAAAATGCTTCCACTTCATAATACAATAAGTGCTAAGCCACATGTAATGTGGAAAATCCATGATCAAGTTCTTAATCAAAAACATTGACAGGGAAAAGGGGTCATCATCTTCTCCCTCCCCTAATACCAGATTCCTTTACTGACACACACACCCCCCCCCCGGCTGTCTTATTTATTTATTTATTTATTTATTTATTTATTTATTTATTTGCTACACATGACATAAAACAGCATTGTATGGTTCAGTTTAAAACATAATAGCAAAAATATACCAAAAAAGAAGAAGAAAAAATAAAACCTAACACAACATTGAATGTAAGGATATCTATCAACACAGCAAAAAATATAATGTAGATTTGTCATTTTTACCTCCCGAGAAAGTTCAGGCTTGATTTGCTCTAGGACCCACCTGTTTGTCTTTCTGGCAGTCCAGGATACCCAGAAAGCTCTCCTTCAGCACCATATTTCAGAGGAATCATTTTTTTCCTGTCAGCTTTCTTCACTGTCTAGCTTCAACACATGCACAAAGTAATAATGAATATAATAGTTTTAGAAATAGGTGCCATTAATATGAAAAAGGCACCCAACTCTCCTGCTCATCCTTGTGGTAAAGTGAATGGCCCAAACTGCTGTTTGATTAGAATTAATGAAAATGAAGCTCATTTCAGACAATGCAGAGAGCTGTTGCCCACTAAAAACAGTGATTTTTTCTCCCTTCTGGAGTACTGAAATCATGAAATTTGCTCCTTTGGCTGTTTTACCTTTTTTGTTATCTGTCGCATGACAGATAAAATTCATTCTGCTCTCTCAAACTTTTCATAATAATTACAATTGCTTTTTAAAATTTTATTAGCTACTTCCATGTCAGGTTATTAGCCACTACTGTTTTACTTCTCTTAGCCATTTCATTATCGGAGTTTATTGATGTTTTTGTTGTTTTAAATGAATCTGTCATAAGGTACCTTGAAGGGTATTTTGTGTGTGGAATTATGGGTTACAGGTCGAATGAATGAATGAATGAATGAATGAATGAATGATAGACCTTGTATATCAATACACAGGGAATAATTCACGTTGACAAAAGTGGGTACTTAGAAAAGCAAACACATCAGAATAATGTTGATATCTTACATAGGCCAGAATCCTATTCCGTATTTCTGCCAGCGTAACTCCATTAGTGTAACATTCAGTGGCAGCATCATAGTAAGCACTGTAGTCATTTCCTATCACCCACAGAGCCATGTTTCTAGTGCATGATAGTAAACATCTACGCTGACTTCTTCTTGCAGCAATTCAAAGCTGAAAGTTATGCTAATGGACTCACACAAGCAGTTGTAACTAACAGGATTCTGGCCATAGTCCTGATAGAAACATTATTTCTATAATTTTACACTTTACATTCACAGTTTTAGCCAAGGTTTCCACCAGGACTGAAAGGTTGGCCAGTATTATTATCCCAGCTTTGTAGATAGAAAAAAGTCTAAGACTCAGAGAATAACACCATGGCTGATGCCACTTATCATGTTTATGGATGTGACATTTGTGCCATGGCCCCCAAATCCCTGTTTTTCTAAATATGTCTGCCCCTGTGCTGACTTGATCCCTTAAGAGTGAAATTTGCCATTGAAACTGGAGATGGAGGGTAGAGACAATAAGCAGACTGAATATATGGAGAAGCGAAGGAAGGAAGGAAGGAAGGAAGGAAGGAAGGAAGGAAGGAAGGAAGGAAGGAAGGAAGGAAAGGCTTATGAGGATGTGAATATACCTGTTGTTTGCAAGACGCTGGCTTCCAAGGGCCTCTATCTATTTAGAGAATCTTATCATTCATCACTTTCATTTTGCTTGACCTAAATTGGAGTGGACAAAGTGCAAGCCTAACTCCCAGCATTCCTCAGTATTGGCTGTGCTGTCTAGGGGTGATGGGATTTGAGATCTGTAATTTGCTCTCCCCTGGACTAAATTAAGTGTTGCATTACTGGAGGAAAACAGTGCAGTAGAATTCCATTGGTTTCCCCAGATACATGAGCACTCATGCACTTATTCTTGCCATCTCTCGGCAGGCTACTAATTCTGCAATCAGTTGTTCAACAAATTCTGTAAATAGTCCCTGTTTACACAACTGGAAACTGCATGGAATCTCATTCCTTTGCTACGGATAATCCAAAACTGTGAGTAAAACGTCATTTGTGCTCATGGACTAATACTGTTGGATACTGATTATTATATGCCTGACAAGAGGAAATGTAATCAACATAAAAGACCATCATTCCCTCATCACATAGAGCTCTTCATTCCATTTTGTGAAAACTCCTAGACATTTCCTGCAGATCATTCACATTCTAAAAATTCAACTCCCACGTTCCATACAAAAATGCCATTCATGGCTACCCACGAAAGCAAAAATCAACAGTAAGTGGTGGTAAAGTGAATAGTACAATAAAACCCAGTGCTTCTTTCTCAACTCTTTCAAGCAATTTATCTTGTTCCAGCATTATATTCAAGTTCCCCCACCCTCCGTCCCTCCTATCATATGAGCCACTTGTACGAGGCACACATGCACACGCAAAAATCTATAAACTCTTTCCAGGAATACAAAAGCATTCTCTATGATGTTGATAAGAAACAGGACAGTCACTCTCCCCTGACATATTTGTTCTTTAAAAACAAATCAATGGTGCTGAGATTTGGCACCTGAATACAGAGCAACGGCTTGATGAGGCAAAGATTGTCTTCATTAAGGGCATTAATATTCATAGAGAGTAGAAAATCTGACACAAGAGAGGACTCACTAACCTTTTCTCATATTAGATTTTTACTTCTTAACACAATTACAGTCCGGCAATGACTTAATTAATGCTGCTTTTCGTCAGGCTGCTTTAAAGAGCTGTCAATTTGGTCCTACAGAGGCTGTCAGCGAAAGAGAAAGACAGTCATGGAGGCTAAAAAAGACACAGGAAGGAATTCAAACACTTAATAACATTCAAAGTGCTATGCAAAGTCACACATCAGCCTGGATTAAAGCAATTTTTTTGTCTTTTCTCCTTCCCTACTTATGCTAATAATACACAGGTATAGAAACAGGGCAGTTATCAACTTGTGGCTTGTGAATGGTGGACAGAGAACAGAGGGAGACAGTCATCCAAATTACTTTATCCTTTCCATCACAAGTATCAGGCACATTTGAAAGCTTTCAGAAAAAGAAAGTGTTCAAATACAACTTAATTGGCCACATAATATGAAATATACTGCAAATACAAATCTGTCTGTTGAAGTTTCTTTGGCGTTTCCACTAGGAGCAAGTTAGTTTGAACATGCAGCAGTATAGTAAGAGAAATTCAACTAGAGTACTCTCTGTCCATGTTGACTCAGAAGTAAATCCCCTTGATTCTCAAATGGGCCTACTTGGGTTAATGAATATGGGAATTCAGCCTTGGCTATTGGAATATGTGTGGCCAAATAGCCAATGGAGTTACTTTAATCTTATCTCTTCTGCCGTGACAAACCAAGTTGCAGAAGAAGAAAATAAGTTTTCTATTTCACTTTTAATGGGGTCCCCCCCCCCCCGGTTGTAAGGGCTGGTGAAATGAATGAACTGGAAACCTATGTCATGGCAGTGCTGATGACAAAGAAATTATTCTTCTCCAGTCTAATTATTTCCACACAGACTCATCTTTCTGGGGATGGTCAAAGGACTCTGGCCCATAAGAAGAGAACACTGCCCACTCAATAGCTTGTTCTTACCAATTTGCAGGTCACGATGCAGATAAAATAATTTTAATTTGTTCTGACTTGGGTACAGTAGTTGACACAGGTACAGTGTGTGTAAATTTGTCCCTTGTCTTTCCAGTAATAATTGATACTTGATAATTGATGCTTTTCTCCACAGCTGAAAGATGTGGGCAGCATCCTTGGTGGGGTCCACTATGTGTATGTTTGATCTTTACACTACTTGGCAAAGAGGTTCGAAGGGGGGTGCTGTTTGAGTGGGTAAATGACAAAATGAACACCTCTTTGCAGAAAGGCAGCTTCCACTGTAGTTAAAAGAGGAAGTGGTGACACTGCCACTGAAAAGACTTCACCATGTTGCATGATTCCAATTGGTTACTCCTCCAAATCTTGTTCTTAGACACATTCCAATAATATGTTTTGGCATCTCAGCTCCAGGGGTTCCTCAGATGGATTCTCATGAATTGATTTCAATCTGGTTTCTGGCCATTTGTGCTATAGAGATGGCTTTGGTTGCCTTGATAGATTATGTGTGCCAGGAAGAGGAGACAGGGAAGGTGTCTCTGTTGGTTTGTCTGGACCTCTCAGCATCTTTCAGCATGATACTCTTCTGAGTCACCTCTCTAGGCTGGAACTTGGAGGCACTCTTAAATGACTCCAGAGTTTCTGAATGTTTTGGATCAAAATTGAGAAGGTGGTGCTAGGAGAAATCTATTTGATGCTGTTGCCATTCATCTCTAGATTCCCTCGGGATGCTCGCTTGTTTTCCCATTTTATTAAACATATATGTGGAGATGTTGTCAAGCATTTGGGGTTTTTGATGCCCTTGCTGTGCTGATGACACTTAACCCTATACCTCCTTTCCTTGTAAATACAAGCAAGTAATTCCAGTTCTCAACCAAAGTCTGATGTCACTTATAGACTGGATAAGAGTGAACCAACTGATGTTTAATGCAGACAAGACAAAGCTGCTCCAAGTCAGTTATTTTCAAATTTGGCTTTTCACCAGTAACACCCTATGAGACTTGCAATTTTAATGGCACATCCATTCCTCCATCCAGACCAGTATTTCTTGATGCTCCCTTTTCATCACAGACTAGTCCATACCAGGAATTATACTGGACTGGAGGTTAAGTGGACTTTCAAAAGAAAGAGAGCGTGAGTCTGCTTCTGGCTGCATGCACGGAAGAAAGCTTAACAATACATCTGTTAAGCATAGTCTGCATCCACATCAGAGTTTGGGAAGTTGCTGTTAAAAATATTTCATCCCCATTACTCATTGTAGTGGTTTTTAAAACCAATACATTGCTCATCACTTTCCCATCACTGTATGTAACTTAAAAAAAAAAACCTTTTTGACTCATAAGTGAATGATTGAAAATGTGAAAATAATTCCTCTGATTATGCTTTAAAAATAACCTGAAAAAGTAACTAGGATATCTTTTACATTGTTCATTACTTGAGATGGGCACAGATCAGAAAACTGGTGGTTCATGATGGTTCGTGGTTTGTGGCTACCCATGAACCACAAATCATCACAAACTGGTCTGTGGTTCATTTTTGGGGTTCATGCCAGAGGGAACTGTTCACCTGCCTGCCCCCTTCCCACTGTCCATCACCTCCCTACCTGATCTGGCCACTGCTGTTGCCTCCTCCTCCGCTACCACCACCACCACCATTGTCAGAAACAGCAGGCCGGCTTCCCTTCCAGGAGCCAGGCCTGCTGCTTCTGCGCATGTGCCCACCGCCAGGCTGATAGGCAGGAAGGGAAGCCAGCCCACTCTCTGTGTGCATGTGCCTACCTATCAGTTGGGCAGCAGGCATACGTGCAGAGGCAGGGGCCCAGCTCCTGGGGTGGGCGGGCATCCATTTTGTCCAAGCCAAACAAAGCACTGAGGGGGAAAAAGTTTGGTGCTTTGTTTTGCTGAAGCAAAACAGGATCTCCAAACTGAGTCATGAACTGAACCAGGAAACAGCCCAATTCCTCGGTTTTTCTGATTTGTGGTTTGGTTTGTGCCTATCTCTATTCATCACATTACCTTTAAAATATAATTTTGTTTCACACTTGTTACCAAAAAAAGTAACTCATTACATATAACTACATTGCTAATAATGTGTTCCTTTCAAAGTCTGATCCAGAGTTAAACTTCTAAGAGTTCTATATCCTGTAAACACTGCATGGGTTGGTCTTTTTCGTTCTGTAGCTAAGGAGAGCTGCAACTGGCTTTTTATTAATCAATCGTGCACTGATTTCCTTTTCCATTTTGGGTGTTACTTCTGTCTGTTTGGACTGGCACATCTCAGTTAAAGTGATTAGTAGCATTTGTGGCCCATGATGACATATGCTGAGCAGGCCTTGCAAATATCAGCAGCTGTGGGAAAGCATTAGGCTGGAATTTTCTACAGGCTTCTCCTTCAGCTCCCAATCTGTGACACTAAACACACATTTGTCCTCTTGCATGAGGACATATGTGGCTTCAAACACGTAGCTTCTAATTCTCTGTTTTGACTCTTTTACAATGCAATTCAAAAAGCTTCACCCTTCTTGTGTTTCTAACTTGGAGTAAAAACAAAATTTAGTCAGAAGAATCTGTGAAGCTCACAGCACTTCTGCCGAAGGTCTGTTTTGGGGGTCAGGATAGACATCCTTCATATTAACATGTTTAATGCTTAATTTTTAAAAAAATATATAGTTTTGTATGGCATTTTAAAACTGTTTTTATTGTATGGTTTTAATTGTTGTGAGTTCATCCTATAGGGAGAAAGGTTGCATATAAATAAAATAAAATAAAATAAAACCATCTCTAGTGCAGTGAAGCAAGATGCCAATTTTAAGTTCCTCTGTTCAAGAGTCAGGAAGCACTTTTTGTTATGTTCCCCAACTAAATTAACATCTAATTGAAATGGATTTTGATAATCAGTTTCCTCAAGAGTGACCTGAGTTGGCTAGCTATTGCTCACTTGGTCAGCTTGCCCAGGAAATGAATGTTGGTAACTGACCTATGATTGTTAATATTGTCCCGGTCAAAACCAGCCAGGCCACATATGCCAAAGTGAAGCAGCTGCCTCATACTGCAGCAGCCATGGTGAATTTGTCACCATCCCTGAAATCTAGAAACTCTGGAGAGCCACTGCTGTTTTCTGAAGGCATGTATAATTTTAATTTCCTGTCTCAGACGACCTCTCAGAGCCAGGTATTTTGCATGGTCTGTCCATGGATATTGGCCATAGTGAGCAGAGAAATTACTTGTGACTCAGGAGAAGTGTTTTCCTACATGTCCCACTGAAAGTGTCTGGCTTTGAGAGATTTGCAGAGCCTGACAATCAGAAAATTGCTCGCTCTGCAGAGAACAATTCACGTGTTGCTCTCTTTCGAGATGTGTCGGAAAACTGCATGTGTGGCTGAAGAAACAGCTGCAGAGCTGGGAAAAGGAAACAGTGGGGGAAGAGAAGTGGGAGAAATGCCCAAGGAAGGAAAGGAAGGAGAGGCAAAGGTGGTGAGGGTGGAGGAGAAGCAACAGAAGTGCAGACATGAAGTTGAAGAAAGGGTGGAGGTGGTTGAAGATGGCGAAGACAACAGAAGATGAGGTGGCAAAGAAGAGTAGAAAATAATTGGTGGGGTGTTGGAGAAGGCATGAAATAAGAGGCAGATGTGACAACAGCTGGAAGGTGGCAATGCAACAGGGTGGCATTTCTCCTCCTGCTTCCTCAGGTGCAGGGCAAGTTTGGGTTGCCCCTGGTCATACTCAAAGACCAACTGAATCATGGCTTCTTCTTGAACACAGGCAACTAGGACTACCTCTTCTCTGAGCCAGATTTTTAAGGGCCCACAGTACTTGGCAAAACTTGACTCAGAGCTAGGGCCCAGATGTCAGGAACACAGGCCAAAATCCTGTTTATTTTCTCCATGTGCACAATGGCTTGATTCAAATGCAATTGTCTTTTTATGACATTTGCACACAGAGTTGTTCATTTGCACTCCCTTGTGCAAAAAAAAAAAGTCCTGATTTTAATGAGGCAAACACCAGCTTGTGTGATGGCAAGCTAGAGATTGCTGGACCAACTGCAGAGTCCTCAACAAGAAGTTATTTTTCTGGACTATAACTCCCAATACAGATCAGCATTGGTTGGTATTCTGGGAGTTGTAGTTTAAACAGCTAACATTTCCCATCTCTGGTTTTGAGTATTTATTTAGACTATATACTGCCATGAAATTTTATATGATGAAGGGTAATATATAAACGTGTTTTGAATTAATAAAATAATAAATCTTAATACTTTAAGCTGTATTTGTTTCAATAGCATTTTATGAATGATGACTTCATGTCTTAAAGCACAATCCTTATGTGACTACTCTGCAGTAAATCCTGCTGAGTTCAGAGGGGCTTACTGGCAGGAAAATTACTATAGGCTTACAGCCTAAATCACCTTCTCCACTCAAAATATACAAAATCAACTTGAAAACTACACTAATACTGTGAATATTCTTTTTTAAAAAAACAGCTCTGGGGGAAATATGTTTGTGTAGACACCAGAGGCCTAAAAGACATGGGACTAAATTGAACTGCATAGACCGAACATGTTTGCTGAATTACCTTGTTGACAAGGGTAGAATTATACATTTGAATCCATTAGCTGAAAGGATCCATAAACATTTGGATAATGGCCTTTTTCATCTTGCCCCCAGTCTATCACACATTTCAGATTTTTTTCCCCTTCCAAATAATTTTCTTGTGCCTAAAATATTACAGCTGAAAGGCATTCCAGCAAACAAGCAACACAAGCATTAAGGGCAGATCTCTAATTTCACTTGAAACCTGCTTTTTTCCTTCTCAATTTCTGGTCTTCTGTCGCAGACATATTCCTGTGAAAGGAAAGAAATAACTGCAAACGTGTTTTTAAGCGTGAATGCCTGACTCTAAGGGAATACTTACATACAAGTAAGCCAAAGAGATGAGCCATTATTAAGTTTTTAAAGCCCGTTACTTCTCTGTTTATGTCAGGTGATAGAGATATAATATCAAACGACATATGTGAAGAGTCCCTTATTTGTGTAAACAACCATGTTTAGCAGATAAGAACACTAAGCTATTTTTATTACACTTCTCCCTTCAGCAATGCTGGGGTTACACTTCTCCCTTCAACAACAATGTCAGTCCTCCATGTAGTTCAAAATCCATGTATAACTCTTAGGCCCCCAAAATCGTAACAACAGAGTGTAAAAAGTTGATTCACACACACAATCACACACACACCTCTCCCCTGACTCACATCAACCCTCCCAGCATGCCCCAGCACCCTTTCCATCCATCATGTGGAGAGGGGGCTGGCCGGGCCATCATCATCAGACTGGGGGCTGCCACACTGCCAACAACAGGGCCCTAGGTAAGCCCAAGACCCACCTTTCTCGGGCCACTTAATGGAGACAAATAACAGCACAGTGTTTATTGAATCCTTAAAATTTATTTATTGAAAAATTCATTTATTGAAATAAATGTGCATCACCAAAACCATGCTGCTCAGATCCATGCAATTCAAGAGAGAAGTGTATATTGATGAAGAACTAGTCACTTGGATCCTGAACATATTTGCCTGCAATGTTAATCCCTACAACAGGGATACAAATGTGTTCAGGGGCTGTTGGATGCTGGCTCCCATCATCCCTCATGGAATCTGCAATCCAACAACACCTCAAGATGGGACAGGTAAATTGCTTGCGGACACTTCCACTGTCTGCAGCTGCCTCCTCGCCCTCTTAATACTGGTTGGTCAGAGGTATGCAGAAGTAGGCTGCCCATTGGACTGTTATATCTGGTACCATGATCCAGTGGTAAGGATGGGGACCAAATCAGAGTTACTTGAGTAGGGCTCTAACCAGGGCTGGCTCTGTCTCCATTTAGAGGCGTTAGATTTGGGGTCCAACCCACAGAAAGGGAGTTGTACAGAGTGGGGCTTAAATTAATTCCAAAGTTATATCTCTCAACAGACAACATTTACACTGAGATCCTTAATTTGTATACCATTCCACTGAAGTGCAAAGGATGGAGGGGCACAGTAAAAGCAGTTTTATTTTTATTTTTTTATTTTTTCCGCTTCACCACGAGTTTGTGGCTGAGCCAAATGTAATCAGATTTGGCTCCCATGCAGAAATTAGCATGACTGAAAAGTATGCCAGGTTTCAAAACAATTTCTAACAGTTTCTGAGATTCTGGGTAAGCATTGGCGGGGGTGGGGAATGATATGTTGAGTGGTGCCCAAATCAGCCAACTGCTGTCACTGAATAATTAGATTTGCTAGGAAAAGAAGGCAAAGCCTTCTTAAAAAATTATTGGGCAATAACACAGAAACTGCATGAAGAGTTGCCAAAAAAAGATCTGTACAGCAATAGTTTGAAGACATGTATATATATGGCTTTAAGCAGAGGTGGCCTTAGGCATTTTAATGCTTTAGTAAATGGCTAAATGGCATCTTTGCTTCCTCACCTTTTGGCAGACCCAGCATTACCACACATCTCTTTTGAGGAGCTACTGAGGCCCTAAGGTCCTGGTGGAGCATGCAAACAATGAATAATTCAGGACATTCTTTAAAGCAAGCACTCCTACCTGTCCTGGTGAGCTCCTATTTTCATTTTGCATGATATTCCCCAGGTACAGCTGCTCTGGGGGCATTGCAGGAAACTAAAATGTCACTCATCCACTGCTGATGAGCAAACCTGAAGCAGGGGCTCCCTCCTCTCTCTCTCTCTCTCTCTCTCTCTCCCCATCCATCCATCCATCCATCCATCCATCCATCCATCCATCCATCCATCCATCCATCCATCCATCCATCCATCCATCCATCCATCCATCCATCCATCCCACCTTTCTCCCTAAAAAGGACCCAAGGCAACCTACATCATTAAAAGACAATATTTAAAAGCTGAAAACACTAAGTGTACAAATATTAAAAAGAATTAAACAAAAACCACACTAAAAATGTCAAAGAAAATCAACACCAAAACCAGATTCAAAGCAACAGGGCACAGCAATACCCATTAGTATCTATAAAAGCATCCTCTCACAGAACTACAGTTCCCATGGAGCAGAAAGCACCAGGACTCTCAGCAAAGCACTGGGGTCGTCTCCTTCCTCTTCAGAGCAGAAACAAGTAGAAGGCATCATATATGGTGGTAAGGATACCTTTTTTTAGGCTCCTGGTTTTACTCTTCCATTCCCAGAATCCTGCCTGGGGGATTCCGGGACTGGGAATATGAGAAATCTGAAAGCCCCATTACTACTGCTAACCCCTTTCCATATATACCTGCTTTGTGATTTACTGGAGGTTACTGAGACCTCCTTAGTCCATATCCTTCAAATACTGCACATTTTTCCAGCTTCGAATTTACTACTGTGTATTGTTTTGAATACCATTTTTGGACAGAAAGGCAGGATATAAATTTAATGAAATAAAATCAACCTCTAGCACCTCCCTGTGCTGCATGTATAAACTGGACCTGTAGACAGAAGCATTCACAAATGCACTGGGCAAGGATAGCTGGACTCATGATGTTAACCCAACTCTTTGACCATATCTCAACTGGTTCTGTGTAAAACTGAATGGCTAGAATCTTTTTGGCTCATGCAATTCTATATGGACAATTACACAAGCAATATAAACTTGTTCTCGGCTGTCCGTTACATGTTGTGTCTTCGTCTCACTCCAGAAACGACTGCATAACTGGTTGTATGACCAGTTGCACAACTTGCAATCTGGAAAGTGCAAAAAGCATTTCTGCAGATGCTCTTACATGGGCAGAAACCTTCAGTTGGATTTGGGCCATTGTGTGAAAAGGGATGCTGTGCCCATATACTGTAGCTGTGAAAATATGGGATTTCCACCCAGTAGAAGTAATGCCTTTCCAATCTCAGACAAGTATTATTACAGGCATAAAGCTGTACTCAAGTAGGGCCACTTTCACATGCTTACTTGAATAAACACATGTTTTGCTCTTGTGGTTTTTAACTGTGTACTTAGTCAACTTTAATGGGTTTTATCTGGGGTTGGTTTTACTTGCTTTTAATGATTTTATGGGTAAATTCGGTTCTGCTTGTTTTTATTCTTTTATAAAGATTGTAACCCATTTTGAGCACTAGTTTGTAGTGGAAAGTGGGGTATAAGTGAAACAAACAGGCAGACGTCAGGAATACAGCCAAAGAAATGTACAGTGAGGTGTGGCTTGTCAGTGTTGCCCTACATTCAGTGGATGTCTGAACCCTTGTTGAAATACTGCGTTGGTAAACCTTGAGTTTGAAGTATGGTAATATGAAATTTCTATCTGCAGTGTTTAATCTGTGATTCACCCAAGCTAATTAGCACTGGATGCTGCAGAGATTGGTGATAAATATGTATCTGTGCCTCATTTGTAACATACACTAGTAGCTATTCTGTTATTGGTTATGGCACCATTTGAATTGCCTGAGAGCCAGTTCCACCCACAGCCACCCACACCATAATTCACTAGGGACCAAACATCCCTGCTGCCACCAAATTTGGTGCCATGCTAATGAAATCTATTGGCGAGGAACAGAAGTATATTTATAAACCACATTTCCAAATTAAAACAAGGTGTGCAGGAATCATTTGCCTTGTTTTGAAAGAGAATTATGCTGCCGGGAATATTGATTATACTTTGCTTTAACCTGGGACAGAGTATTGAGATAAAAGTACTCTGGGATATAAAAGTGGGATGTAAATCAAATATATAAATAAGACATAGCGCTTAATAACTCTCTGATGTGCCCCATGCCTTGTATCTTTGCGGTTTGCCAGAAATGAATATATATATATAGAAAGAAAATAAACAGAGGTCATCGTAGTGTTGTTGAAATATGTCACTAGGTAACAATCAATTATTTCAAAGGAATGGTCCGAAGAGTCCTTTCAGAATGTCCACTCCTGGGACTTGGTTCACAGAACTGGCATGCCAGGCGGCATCCTTCCTGCCATACCACTGCAGTTACAGCACCGTGTGTGTGGTTTGTGTCTTTTGCTGCCCAGAGCGTGCATTGCACTATGGGGCAGTAGATAAGTTTAAATAAATAAATAAATAAATATTCCCTTACAACATGACTCACGGGGTGGGGGGTAGAGTGACCACCACATCACCAAAAAGGAGGATAGCTCTTCAAATGGAGGATCTTCGTCCCTAAAGGACACACGCCAACCTACTGTGTTATAATGGAAAAGTGATTTAATGAACACGGAGTTTCTGTTGCCTTACCCCTGCCTTTGCAGAAGAGCGGGCCAGATCTTCCCATTAACGGCTGGCTTAAGCTCCTGCAGGTCTCATCCCTTTCCATCCTATTTGACTGTGAAGTGATTGGTGCGCTGTTGGCATTGTGGGAAGAGGGGAATAAATAATCAAAACTGCCTTTCATTGCATCTGAAGCTAGCTCTGTTATAAATCACTATTACAGTGAGCATTAAGGCCTGCTTTTTCTCTTTTATTGGCTCCCTGGAGCATGTCCAACCAGGAAAGCCTTGTGAAGCTGCAAAACTAAGGATTCTTAAACAATGCCGAACAAATGTCCAAATAATTTTTGTCCTGGACTTGTTGCATAAAGAGCATGGATAAGAGACTAACACTTGTAAGGAAGAGGAAAAAAATATCCTACTTATTTAATATCCCCTTCACTGACAACCTTAATTTGAATTGCTGTTTCGGCTGATAGTCGTGACCACTTCCAAAGTAAAAACTTAACACAGAGAAACTGCATGTTGGGCTGATAGTGTGAAAGTCTCCATAGATAACCATATACAAAATATTATAAAATCATTGGAAGTTACAGGTTACTAAGTAGAGAGAGAGAGAGAGAGAGGGATGGAGGGAGGGGGAGAGAGCGAGAGAGCGCTCTAAGATAAATTGATTTGCTTTATGGGTCACTTGTTTTGAAGTTATATATCTTTGGGACCACGAATTTTCATCATTCGTCTTCACCTATTGTGATATACCTTACAGATTAGCTTCTCCCAAATATAGATCCTAGAACATAGAAACACTAGTATTGGAATTAACACGCCAATATTAGTTCAAAAACTTAATTTGATAATGTTAATCACCTTAGTGAATGTCATCAAATTAATAATTTGTAACAGATTACTAACACATTACTGTACTTTTAACATTAAAAAAATCCATCACAATAACCAATCCCACCAAATTAATATCTGAATTTCTTGCATGTAAAGTTTAGAGTAATATAAAATAGAAACAGTTATTTAAACTATACATGTCTAGACATGGGATCTTTGGAATTCACAGACTACAGACCCCAGAAGTCTGCAGGAATCCCCCCAAGAGGAACCTCTTAGGGCTTTAAACAAGAAATCCAAGTCCTGACAATGTTTTCAAGTTCTAAGCCAATTAATTCAGACTCCAGCAGCCATTTTTGCCCTGGGAAATGGGTGGGCAGAGATGAACTCTGCGATAGTTGTAAAGGATGATGGGTATGGTAGTCTCTGCTCAGTAGGCTCTCCGCAAGAAGGCTCCGGGGGAACAAAATGATCTTTTTTTGGTATTGCACATGAGGAAAACATTACTGGAGCTCCAAGACTTGCACAAGGCAAAGAGAGAGATATACCGCACCCAGGGCTTCAGGAAGAGTGAGAAACTAAAATATATACGTACACTTTTATAAAACTGTATAAAACAATGGCCCAAATCCTGTTGCATAATATAAGCAACGTTGTAAGTTTCAGTATGTTCCTCGCCACTAAGTAAACTGCTCCCACCATGTTTCTCATGGGCATAAGCAAATGAATGAAGTCAGTATGTATGTGCCCTTCTGAGAAATGCAGTGAGGCTCTTTATTCACTCATGAGGAACGGACCGAATATTACAATTTTACCTATGTTGCACAGCAGGATTTCAGTCTATGTGTGCATCAGGATAACAGATTGTACTCTTGTACCCACTGCCATTCACATTGTCCAAAAACAGCCCTGAGAATAACTTTGTGTTTGGATGAGAAGTAGTTAACTGATGAAAAAAATGAGTCAGCTTGTGGGGTTTTCCCTTGCTTTGTGTCACTTCCTGAATGGTAGTGAGCACAAGAGGGTATCCTGTAGACCATTTTGACTGCTGCTATTGGTGTCAACATTTAAGCTGCCCTTTACAATGTAAAGCAAAGTATGTAAAGTATTCTTTTTCCTGATAGCAATATGGGCAACACATTGTGCAGCAGTATTGGGCCATTTTCTGGTGTTTTGAATCGTGGATTCAGAAGCACAATATCCCACATTAATTCTAACTTATGGCGACCCTTTCTAGGGTTTTTGACCTAGGGTTTTCTAAGTAGAGAATACACAGAAGTAGTTTAGTATTCCCTTCTTCTGGGGGTGCCTTGGGACTGTGCAGCTTCCCCATGACTACACAGGGTAGCTCTTCTCCCAGGAGACACAGTGAGGAACCAAACTCCCAATCTCTGGCTCCAAAACCATATACCTAAACCTCTGAGCTAGCCGGCCACATTCATAAACTGGAAGGGTTTCTTTAAAGAACTGAATATGTATGTGGCTGAAATCCTGTTGCACTGCAATGCAAAAGGGTTAACTTTTGGAGACAAATTGCTTCCGTTTGAGAACTCTTTGTAGACTTTTATCTGTTGCACAGCAGGCTGTGTGACTCCGCATGCAACAGATACTGTCTGTGAAAATTTCTTTACTTGAAGTAAGTAGCATCCAAATGTTACACCTTTTCCGTAGCAGTGCAGCAGGATTTCAGCCAATATATAATTGTTTTACTCTACTGTTTGTTTTTGTCTCTACAGAGAAGTGGGATGTAAGTTCTTTCCCGTTTGCAATACATAAATATATGTGTGGTTAAAAAAAATCCCTTACCCCTTCAAGTGGAGGATGTAGGTGACCCAGCCAACCCCACATCAGTGCTGAAAAATTAAGTTTTTAATGACAACCCCCAGGGCTCAGATATTAAAGGTAAATTCTGGCACATTCTGGGAGTTGTAGTTCAGAACACTCTCATCTCCCCTGTCCCTGCAAGCTATGCCCCAGAGAAAAGAGCTTACCATATGATACTTGAGATGTCTGCAGGAGCCTTCCAGATCGCCTTGTCCAAGTGGCAAGAAGGATTTTACTTCACATCAAGAGAGTGATGAAGGGAAAGCCCCACCTTCTCTCCCCATATTGTACATGGCCATTAGTTCGGCTTAGAAGCCAGAGAACTGAAATCATTTGAAGGTTTTTGGTAGACGGGGCGGGGTAATAATGTCATCTCACCCCCCCCATCTTCTAATGGGAAGTTGCAAGCAATTATTCCTTATTAACTGCCTGAAGCATAGCCCCTCTTTCACCTTTGCTAGAATGCCTCAGCACTAGGGTAAACAACACAATGCTGTCTTATCATAATGAGGCTTTGCTACTCTGTAGCAAGAACTTGTCAGAAACAGACGGTGATGTTGATTTCTCAATGGGGGGAAGACGGGGGCCTAAATTAGACTTCTATAAAAAGAATATTGCATATTTATTTCCACAGTACTGCCGAGGGGGATGGAAATCTTGTGTGTGTGGTGGTGGTGGGGAGAGAACGTTAGTCAAGAAGCAAGCAATTGGGTGAATAAATAAGCTTGTCTTTGTTCTCATCAATTAAGTTATTACATCAGTTGGAAAACCAGTGAATTATAATACAGATGTTTAATGAAACACTGCTGTGCCTATAAGTCAAACTCCTATTTTGTAGTGTGATTTTGGCTGCATAGTTTTGTGTGTGTTAAACCGTATTTATTAGCTGATACCCATTATTATTTTGAGCAAGGTATAATTCAGTTGTCAGGCTCCAGCACCAGGAAGGAGATTTAATCAGCAAGAACCCGCTTTGCTGCTGAGCATAAAACAATGCGGGTTTCATGAAGCAATCACACCAGCGTGGAAAAAATGGGATTAATTAGTATTGTACAAGAACAGGCAGCATGCTCATTAAAACCTTGTGAGCTGCCTCTTGATAAACTGCCACTTGATAGGGCCGCATTAATGTGACAAGGCAAAGACTTTATTCCGAAATCCTTTCTGATTATATCGCGCTTTTAAGTTACCTGGATTGACTCTCTAGGGCTTTTGGGATGCAAAGATCAAAATTGAAACACCAGACCCCCAAGACACCAGGACAAAGGAGCCCATGCATAGATAGCAAGCCTTCAAAAGACAACTTCTGTCTTTTTCTTTTTCTCCCCTCCCCTCTCTTTTTTTGTTCTAAACTCCCGTTCAAACATAAATCAATTGCTGTAAAATGAGGCAGCTCCAAAGGTGGTAAATTTACATTTACACTCAGCAGGTTGGTCTGAAACTAATTTGACAATTGGCAGCCATCCTTAATGAATCCCATATACAAATTTTCACTGCCTATTTACTGAATTCATTTTAGACTTGCGGATAAAGAGTCTTCCTCCTATTTTAAGAGCTTTTCAGGGCCTCTGAGGCAAAGATGAGAACAGGCTGGAGACCCGCTTAAGTGTACATATGCTTTATATCATTAAAACTCCATGCTGCCCCAATACTATGAATATAGGTATTCATCTTTCCCTCATATCCAGCCCATTTTTTTTCACCAGCAAAAATGTCTGGGTTTTTTTCTCTCTGAAATGACAACTTTTCCACATCTATTTCAACGCGAAATAGCAGCAACAACAAAAAGTGAGGGGAAAGATGGCTGAATAACAATGGTAAATGTTCAATAGGATGCAGTTTTGATCTTGTATGTTATTTTCCTCTAGGCATAATGTTTTATTCCTTCCTGAATTTGTAGTAGTTTTGATGATTTACTCATATACCAATTTCACTCCCCCCCCCCTTCCTGCCCCTTGGCTCTTCTGAATTAGCAGCTATAAAATTTAATTTCAACTTTTAATAGTTAATGGAATCTATAGTCTGCTCCCTGATGCCTTGGCGATCTGAGATTCTGACTTTACATGTAGCTTTTAGCTGACATGGTACGGAAGGTAATTGCAATGCAATACACTTATCTGTCAGTATGTATTTGTAGGTGTGGAAAATGCCACTCAGAGAGTACAGATCTTCAATTCCCCAAAGCTTTCCTTCCAAACTATTTTATTTTTTTTAAGAAAAAAAATCACCTTGTTAAAATCTCAACATCATATTAAATTAATGTTTCTTTTCCCTTGTGACCTCAATGTATTCAAGTTACCAATTATAGATTGTTTGCAACTGGATTCATGCAATTCCAGCTCATTCTAGCTACAGAAGGAATCCGACCGCAGGCAAGGTACCCAAGAATGGGCATGATATGGATGACTACAATGCTTTAACTGAGTGATGTGTTGCAATATTATTAATTTAAAACCCTAAGATCTTATTGCTATGATCTGGGCTGCATAAGGTAATGCGAGATGACAGCCATTGAATTAATAGAAAATGGGATTCATCTCCTCAAATTTCACACAAAACACAAACAGGGAGAAGACAGATAAAATAAAAGGTAGGCAGATAGATAGATGGACAGATAAATGCCAGTAATATGTTTAAATTTAAACTGAATGGATGAGATAATTTTTTTTAAAGAACATATGGAGTTTATTGACACTGTGATAAAAATGAAGACACGGTCCTCTCTCCCGGTTGCTGCATCAAGCATTTCAGAGAATATTTTATACTTTGTTTCTTTTATTCTTGCAAATGAAGTGCCTAGAGCTAATGCAGACTCTGAGTAGATATTAGAGCACCAGCATATTACAACATGGGAAGAAGACCATTCTCCCTGCTGTCTTCCCTTTCTACAACTCCAGCAAATTTCTTAAAACCATTCTAGTGGCCACATAATCCCATTATCTGTGCAATAAGTCATGTGCAAGCTGCCTTGAGTTCCCTTATCAGGAGATAGGCAGCCTATAAATAAGACAAATAAATAAATAGGTTAACCAAAACCATTCTTCTAATGAACTGGACTTTGCAAGTAAGCACTAGATTGTTTTCAAATCAAGCAGCTTCATTTGGTGAAGTTGGGTGATACGTAGACAGGAGAGATTACACTTGTTTGTTTCTCATCTAGGTCTCAGTTGCTAGCTGGAGGTTCAGGGAGCTGCTGAACTGTCATGAACCTCCAGGTCTCCAGGCTGGGAGACAAAACTTACAGTGATCCAAAATGGTTGAAGAAAAAACTTGGTTTTGTTTGTGAAGTGGCTTTAAAGCTAGGGGAATTGCATCCATCCATTCCAACCTAGCATCAAGGCTCACTAGCTCAGTGATGGTTTTTGTGCTGCTACAAAGGGACAAAGCACAGGCACCCCTGGCACTGTTTCTTCACTCCTGGTCTTTTAGTAAGGTGACATCACCTGATTACATCTTTTAGAGCAAGGCAGCAAGTGGAGCCTCAGCACTGCAACTCAGAAGCCTTCTTAGTTCATATACTTTAGCAGTAGGGGCAAACCCTAGGAGAAACTGCGGTCTCCTAATCCTTGCCTGTCTCACCTGTATGACATCACAATACCTCTGGTGTTAGCTTTTGGTCTTGACAGAGAAAGGGATGATGCTGGCCTAGTATTTTTTGTACACACACACACACACACACACACACACACACACACACACACACACACACACACACACACGTGTTACACACAAAGAGGCAGACAATCATAGGTGGAGTCTTATTAATATAACTGGAGTGAAAAACAAAGGGAATGTGGTAGTTGGAGTCTACTACCGAATGCCGAATCAAGGAGAAGATTTGGTTGAAATCTTTGAAAAACAAATTGCAAGAATTTCAAAGAGACATTATGTAGTAGTAATGGAGACTTCAATTATTCTGACTTCTGTTGGGAGGCAAATTCTGCCAAATATGGCCCTTCCAAGAAATTTCTGCCATGTGTTGCTGGTTATTTTGGCCTACAGAAAATAGAGGAAGAAACTAGAAGATTAGCTATCCTTGACTCGATTCTAACCGATAGAGATGACTTGGTGGAAGAAATGGCAACAGGAACTCTGAGGGAAAGTGACCATATTCTACTTGAGTCCTTGATTTCAAAGGAAACAAAAGCAGAGTGTAGCCGCATCTGTATTACAGGAAGAAGATCAGATGTGCTGGATTTTAGGAAAGCCAATTTTAATAAGCAACATGAGTAAGGTCCCATGGCAGGAGATCCTAACAGGAAAAGGAGTCCAAGATAGGTGGGAGTTTCTTAAAAAAGGAAATTCTCAAGGCACAACTACAGACAATTCCAACGAGAGAGAAAAAGTTGAAAGACAGCAAAAAAAGACCAATGTGCAACGTACCCTCTAATTTTCAGCCCCACTGGGTGGGGCTCCGCCTCTCGTGCACGTGGCTTTGCCGCTGCATGCATGTGTGACTCCACATAACCCCTGCAGGCTTGGCTCCATTGCAACCGAAACCTAACACAATCGCTGCATGGAGAAGGAAGAGAGCTGTGTGGAGGGAAGTGGAGTTGTGCATGTGCACGCATGTGCCCACCTTAGTGGGAACCTTTCCAATGTGGTTTCACATGGGCTTTCAAGGTCAGTAAGATAGGTAAGTTTTACCAGTTCCACCTATCTCACCCCACCCCAGTAAGGTTCCATGGTTGAGCAGGAATTCTGACCCAGGTTTCTTGAGTCCTAGTCCATCACTCTGTCCACTAAACTACATTGAGTACTCAAAGTCTAACTACATTACGTTATAACTGTAAAATAACAAAGCGTATCTTAAATCCCTGTCTTGTGTAACTGTAACTTTTTAGTTCTTTCAACAGCCTCAGTAAATGTCAGCAGAGCAATATCTCTTGGTTCTAGCATTCTGGCGCCTCATGTTGGTGCGGAAACAATTACACAGAATTAGTGTGTTCTGTACCATAGCATTCACAGTGAATATAGCTAAAAAGTAATCGTTAGAGGTCAAAATTCTATTGGTTAATTGTTTTCTTATGTAAGAGACAGTGTGGAACTTGAAATGGCTTACTGAAGAGGTGTGGCACCTTATCAATAAGCTGCAAATAGCCACAGCCTTTCCATGTTGTCTCTTATGTGCATGTAAATCACTGATGAGAATTTGGTTATACATTATATCACAGAAGTGAGTACACCCCCTCACATTTCATAAATATTTTAGTATATCTTTTCATGTCACAACACTGAAGAAATGACACTTGGCTACAATGTAAAGCCGGGAGTATACAGCTTGTATAACAGTGTAAATGTGCTGTCCCCTCAAAATAACACAACACACTGCCATTAATGTCTAAACCGCTGGCAACAAAAGTGAGTACACCCCTAAGTGACAATGTCCAAATTGGGCCCAAGTAGCCGTTTTCCCTCCCTGGTGTCATGAGACCCATTAGTGTCATAAGTCTCAGGTGTGAAGGAGGAGCAGGTGTTATTGCTCTCACTCTCTCAGACTGGTCACTGGAAGTTCCACATGGCACCTCATGGTAATAAACTATCTGAGGATCTGAAAAAATGAATTGTTGTTCTACATAAAGATGACCTAGGCTATAAGAAGATTGCCAAAACCCTGAAACTGAGCTGCAGCACGGTGGCCAAGACCATACAGCGGTTTAACAGGACAGGTTCCACTCAGAACAGGCCTCACCATGGTCGACCAAAGAAGTTGAGTGCCTCTGCTCAGCGTCATATCAGAGGTTGACTCAGCGAACTCAGAGGTTGGCTTTGGGAAATAGATGTATGAGTGCTGCCAGCATTGCTGCAGAGGTTGAAGGGGTGGGGTGGGGGTCAGCCTGTCAGTGCTCAGACCATACGCCGCACACTGCATCAAATTGGTCTCCAGGGCTGTCATCCCAGAAGGAAGCCTCTTCTAAAGATGATGCACAAGAAAGCCCGCATATGGTTTGCTGCAGACAAGCAGACTAAGGACATGGATTTCTGGAACCATGTCCTGTGGTCCGATGAGACCAAGATAAACTTATTTGATTCAGATGGTGTCAAGTGTGTGTGGCGGCAACCAGGTGAGGAGTACAAAGACAAGTGTGTCGTGCCTACAGTCATGCATGGTGGTGAGAGTGTCATGGTCTGGGGCTGCATGAGTGCTGCCGGCATTGGGGAGCTACAGTTCATTAAGGGAACCATGAATGCCAACATGTACTGTGACATACTGAAGCAGAGCATGATCCCCTCCCTTCGGAGACTGGGCCGCAGGGCAGTATTCCAACATGATAACGACCCCAAACACACCTCCAAAACGACCACTGTCTTGCTAAAGAAGCTGAGGGTAAAGGTGATGGACTGGCCAAGCATGTCTCCAGACCTAAACCCTATTGAGTATCTGTGGGGCATCCTGAAAAGGAAGGTGGAGGTGTGCAAGGTCTCTAACATCCACCAGCTCTGTGATGTCGTCATGGAGGAGTGGAAGAGGACAGCACATTTACACTGTTATACAAGCTGTATACTCCCTGCTTTACATTGTAGCCAAGTGTCATTTCTTCAGTGTTGTCACATGAAAAGATATACTAAAATATTTATGAAATGTGAGGGGGTGTACTCACTTCTGTGATATACTGTAGTTTACTTTTGAGAAAAGGGTAAGTAAAAGGTTTCTTTAAAAGAATTTAAAGTATAATTGTATTAACCTTTTAAAAATTATTATCTATCTATTGCTTTTTGACCCTTGGAACTATACCATCAGTTACTTTTAGAAGTAGCTTTCCAAGCTGTGATATAAAGATGGAAAGATCCAATGGAAAAGCTAGCCAGATGTGCCAGGAACTGGGAAATGGAAGTAGTTTTTCTTCCCTCATGTGGTAGAACCTTCAGAGTTTCTCATTTGTGGCCTGAAATTATAGAGCATTTTACCCTCTCGTTCTTCTTCAGAGAGTAGCCTTGTGTAGCTTTCCTTGTACTTTAAATGTAGAACATTTTAAAGTCAGAAGTAATGCCATTAGTTGAGCTGAAGAGCATTAGCTACTAGCAAAAGACCATGAAAGCTCTCAGAGGCAGACATACAATGCAAACCTTCCTGCCAAAAGGGTGGGATAATATTTCATTAATAGTCAAAAGCAGTCATATTACTTAAGGATTTGGATCCTCCAACAGCAAAATTACACTCCTGGAATTTGAACAGAATTTATCATCTCGGTGTTTTGAATAATAGTGCAAGGCTGCTAAGGTAATATGTATTTCTAAGTATATTATCGAAATATGCACAATGTTATGGGAAGTGATGAAGGCTTTATGCTAGCTTTTTCATGCAATCTCTGCCATGGGATCCCTTTGCTTCTACCAAGTTCAGAGACAAGTCTCCAAATGCTTGAAGCCAATTTTTAAAAAAGGATAATAAGAGCTCTTTAATAGCCAAAAGTTATTAATGCTAAAGTGTAAATCAATGCACTCTATGTATGTTCCAAGGATAGAGTGTAAGTCTGAATGAGGTTTGCATTAATGGAAAAAAAAATTTGTTTTACATTACTCTGTGTATGTGGAGCCAGGTTCTATAGAGACAATTAGAGATTTAAGGCTATAGCCTGATCCTAGTTACAATTCCCAGTGACGTCAACTGGGTCTTTCCTGTGAATAGCTGATGGGTGGAATGCATCTTTAGATATATAAATGGCATTTGTGTCTCTTGTAACTGGACAAAAGGCATATCATATATAGCAATTTCTAGAAAGTAATTGATTTGAGGAGTCTGAAAATTTGGATACATACCAATAAATGTTTGAAAATTCAGTTATTTGCTACTGATAGTCGACTCTTATACCTCATGGTGGTATGGTAACACAACCCATAGTGATTTCAACTTCTTAGTGACATACGTGGAGGTATGAGAAAATGAAGGGCACTGTAGTTTTTGATGGCTCAACATCAGATTCCTTTGACATCCGAAGTGGAGTGAAACAGGGCTGTGCCCTCGTGCCGACCCTGTTTGGGATCTTTTTTGCTGTCATGCTGAAGCATACCTTTGGAACTGCAACAGAAGGTGTCTATCTCCGGACTAGATCAGATGGAAAGCTCTTTAATTTCTCTAGATTGAGAGTGAAGACCAAAGTCCAGCTGAAATGCATGCAGGACTTCCTCTTCGCCGATGATGCAGCTGTTGTTGCCCATTCTGCTGAAGAGCTCCAACAACTCAAGAATCGTTTTAGCAAGGCCTGGCAAGACTTTGGATTAACAATCAGCCTGAAGAAAACACAAGTCATGGTCCAGGGCATGGACTCACCTCCCTCTATTACCATCTCCACACAAGAATTGGAGGTTGTTCATGACTTTCTGTACCTTGGCTCAACAATCTCTGACACTCTCTCCCTAGATGTCGAGCTGGATAAATGCATTGGCAAAGCAGCTACCATGTTCTCTAGACTCACAAAGAGAGTATGGCTTAATAAGAAGCTGACGGCATATACCAAGATCTAGGTCTATAGAGCCTGTGTCCTGAGCACACTCCTGTACTGCAGTGAGTCCTGGACCCTTTGTGCACGGCAGGAGAGGAAGCTGAACACGTTCCATATGCATCATCTCCGACGCATTTTTGGTATCACCTGGCAAGACAAAGTTCCAAAGAGTAGTCCTAGAATGAGCTGGAAATTTTAGCATGTATACATTACTGAAACAGCAACGTCTACGTTGGCTTGGACATGTCGTGAGAATGGCTGATGGTCGGATTCCAAAAGATCTCCTGTATGGAGAATTAGTGCAGGGAAATCGCCCCAGAGGGAAACCATAGCTGTGATACAAGGAGATCTGCAAGCGGGATCTGAAGGCCTTAGGAATGGACCTCAACAGATGGAAAACCTTGTCATCTGAGCGTTCAGCCTGGAGGCAGGCGGTGCATCATGGCCTCTCCCATTTTGAAGAGACACTTGTCCAGCAGGCCGAGGCAAAGAGGCAGTCCCAAACCCAGCAAAATCAGGGAGCTGGACAGGGGACAGACTGTATTTGTCTTCAGTGTGGAAGGGATTGTCACTCTCGAATTGGCCTTTCTCTCGAGACTGAAGGATGCCTAATCACGTGGAGGTATTATTTATTATTGCTATTTATCTAAAATATTTACTCCACCTTTCTCTTCAGCAGGGTCCAAAGCAGCTTGCAATATTAAAACAAACTACATTAAAAAGTAAAAATAATGTCATTACTTTAAAAAGAATTAAGCAAATATCAAATTAAAAACTAGTGGATAGAAACTGTTTTTAATGTTTTTTTGAGAAAGACTTTAAGAACCCCCTCTTGGACTGCCAGTTATTGAGAATATCAACATGCCAGCCCTGTCTAGATTTTCTATATGTCTAGAAAATAACTATCTATGGCAGAGGTGGGTGAGGAGAGTGCATTAGTTCTGTCTACATTCACACTCCTGTATGGGACAACTTTATGAACAGGAGAGTCTTCCTTATCCATGGATATGCTCCACTCAGCTCAGAATGCTAGAAACATACAGTTGATGGTCATGCGTAAGTATGGATCCACAAATAAATATGCTTGACAATCAAATTGATCATGATGATCAATTCCATGATCATCATGATCAATTTGAACCTGTTCCATGACCTGTTCCATGAAACACACAGTGGCCAGATGTCTATTGGTTAGTTACAGTGGCATATGTACAACAGCATTTATTTATTTATTTATTAGTTATTTAAAATATTTCTATCCTGCCTTTCTCCTTAAAAAGGACTGTGACATGCCCCTCACATGTCCCCAGATTATTTCACTAGCCTGAGGCCTATGACACATTCTCTCCTTTACGCTGCCACCAGTTGACCTCTGTCAACACCCTTTAATTAGAAAGATTGAGGTCCATGCTGAGTATAAAGCTGAACTAAACAGGTTTATTGGTTACAGTTTGCTTAAACAGGTTCTTCACAGACTTTAAAGTATTCATTAGATTAGTAATAACTTGTTTCACTCTTAACTCTCTTAACTCTCTATAAGTTCCACACTCTTAACTGCCTATCTTAACTCCTCACTATATCACACTCTCTAACTCCCCCAGACTAACTTCTACTTCAGACTCCCATCTCTGACTCAAACTTCCTAACTGACTAACTTACTCCCAAAACTCCTCTTCTCTGCCTCACCCCTCCCTTCTGGTTTCTCTGGCTCCGCCTCCCAACAGCTCCCATTGGTGTATGCAAACAACCTCCTACATGAGCCAAAGCAGGGTGATCGCCACAAGGACCCAAGGCAAGTGAATTTGCATTCCCTTTGCTGTGTAGTCACACTCTTAATTAGCAGCAATTTACCACTGCAGTGGTGAATTGCTGCTAAATAAGGGTGTGACTACACAGCGAGGTGAATGGAAATTCACTTGCATTCACTCGCTCCGTAGCTGAATGAAGTAATTTGGGTCTGTTTGATTTAACTGGCCACATAGGGAGACAGGAAAAAAAATTCCTTACTTGCTGTTTGCTTGCAGTTCTATTTATACCCATGCAGGTGGCATCATTACAAAGAACTGCATTAACAAGCTGTGATAAGGCTTCCTTCCTCCCAATTTTCCCATCTTGTTAGCTTTGGGGAAAAAGCTCTTGCAGACAGAGAGAAGCTCCAGTTTTAAGCTGTAAAAAGAACAACAACAAAATAAATCAAAATTGTGCTGCTCATGGAGGAGAACCTGTAAAAAGAAGAGGAGTCTTGGGAGAGACGCTTTGCCAAAGAATGTGTGTGCTGGTGCTGGTGTGTGGCTTGTCCTCCTTCATGAGGTAAGAGACGGGAGGGAAGGTGCTTTGGCAAAGCACTGCATGTGTGTGTGTACACGGCTCATCCTTCCTTTTCTGCATTGGTTCAGAAGTAATCATGAGGGGGGAAACTACAGGGTGGGAGACTCTGGGCTGATTCATATTTCCCTTGCATCATGTGATCAGTGAGGAAAAATGCAATTTAGCCTGCATTAACTCACAGGATTTCTTGCATTTTTTATCAATGTGGTCACCCCCCTAACCAAGCACCACTTATATCCCTTCTTGCACACCAGTGATATGAGCTGGTGCACAGTGAGGGCAAGAAGCAGCAACTCATTGACTAGAGGCAATTGGCTTTTGCAGTTTATGCCATTACTTATGCCAGTGTAAATGATCAATAGGATTCAGGCCAGGGAGTACAATTGAAATAATGGTTGAAATCCTGTTGCTTAGCTCAGTACGTCACACTAAAGTAGGCACACTGAATCAGTGGGACTGGGTGAGTCAACTCCTATGTAATTTCCATTGATTCAAATGTGCATACTGTAGTTGTGACTTACTTTAGCATAGTAAGTTGCAACTACAGTAGGCTGATTTGAATCAATTGAACTTATGGCAGAGTAGACTCACCAAATCCCCAGTGATTCAGTAGGCCTACTTTAGTGCAATTTACTATGCTAAGCAGCAGGATTTCAGCCAATATTGTATAATTTTGCTGAGGGATTGCAATACAACTGGAATTTATGAGAATTTATGGAGGCCAGGTTCACCCGTGTACTTTGAAGTAAGTCCCTTAGGGCTCTAGAATGGTTATTCTATGTAAATTTGGAAGCACTGTAGCCTAAGTGAAGGAACATAAATATTCCTTACAGAATTTATGTCACAGTTTCCTCAGTTCTATGCCCTATTCCACTGGGTGCCAGTTTATACTTGTCCTATTTGATTTTTCATTTACATTATATGATATCATAACTGCACAGTTTAAAGCTTGGAGAAGGATGGGACTAAGTCCAGGAACCTGAAGATAGAGCTCTGCTCACTATGACCACTAATCTTCTTTAAGCAGGACAAGAAGACCACCTTCAATCCAGCCTAACTCATAGGAGGTAGAGAATTCCTGAAGCTCTTCCTCACTCACCTGGTCTGTATGCATCATCAAAATGCATTCAGTACAGTGTGCACAGACAAAAATGCATTTGATCCACTAAAGTCTACTAATGTAACAGTTGCTTACCACAGTGTCCACTCTACACTGTCCTGTCAAGTGGTGGAAAGAATTAGCCTATATGCTATCAATGTTAAAAAATAACACCTGTGCACAAAGGTACTGGAAAATGAATCTCTGTTTGTCCAAAGAAGGCTAGAAATGACCAATAATAGAAAGGCAAAAGTTTCTATGAATCCATTTGTTAAAATATAACGTAGAAGAGTATCTGAATCTAACTGTGTCTCAGAAAGAAATGTTTTCCATACAAACAACATTTTTTCATTTGAAGAGGAAAGTTTGATGTGAACTTATCCACAGGGATTCCCTATTCCTTTGGAGTCTAATTTATTAGGCACCAGAGAAAAGGTTAGACCTTCCAATCTACCATAGTATTCCCCCCCCCCCAGAAAATTAGCATTTGTTAATGTAATCATAGCTCTCTAACAAACTATCTAGATGACACTGCCTAGCGCATAAAAAGGGAAGTAACAGAAGACACAATAGAGGTATAAAAAGCACATATAGTGAGGAGAAATAGTGATAAATAATGCTAAAACCAGAATTCATCCACTGAAGCTGAATGGCAGGGAGAAATTTGGGATAGATAAAAGGAATTACTTCTTCATACACTGAACACTTAAACACTATGGAATTCATAGTTCCATAGACAACAGGTATAGTGACAAATGTCAAGCTAAAGAGGTTTTTCTTTAAAAAAAAAGGGAGGGTTGGATAAATTTATGGATTTTAGGGTCAAAAATAGCTACTGCTCAGGCGGCAATATATCATTTCCAGTATCAGAGGCAGGATGTGTTAGTATATCAAACACTCCTCATTGGTTAAGGAGGCACAAATTGTGTTAACTATAAATGGTCACTAAGTGAACGATGAACCAGAAAAAACGATGAATTGGGCTGGTTTGTGGTTCATTTCATGAACCAGTTTGGGGATCCCATTTTGCCAAAGCAAAACGAAGCGCCAAACTTCCCCCCCCCCTTGGTGCTTCCTTTTGTTCAGCAAAAGGGGATGCCATCCACCCCCTTCCCTCTGCCCTCGTCACCTCCTTACCTGGTCATGCCTCCTCCTCCTCCTCTGCCATCCTCAGAGGCAGCGGGTCCAACCTCCCTTCCCGGAGCTGGCCTGCTGCCTCTGTGCATGTGCCCACCTATCAGCTGATAGCCAGGTGCATGCATAGAGGCAGCAGGCGAGCTCCAGGAAGGGAGGTTGGACACGCTGCCTCTGAGGATGGTGGAGGAGGCAGCGGCAGCAGGACCAGGTAAGAAGGTGATGGGGTAGTGGGAAGAGGCAAGCAGGTGGTGGAGAGCAGGAGCAGGTAGGTCCCCCCAAGTACAAACTGGAAAAACAAACTGTGAATCACGAACCATCCCAATTCATGGGTTTTCCAGTTCATGCCCATCTCTACTGTTAACCCTGTCCCAACCATTGTCATGCTGAACACAGTAATGTGTCATTGAGAGAAGGAAACTTGCCTGTTCCCCTTCTGTCGTTGCACTGAACATGGAAACATGACTGTCTAAAAGGGCAGAGGCATGTAGTGGCAACACACATCAAGGGGAGTGCCCTAACCTGCCCCTCTTCCATCATTGCATTGAACATGGAAACATGGGGAAGCTGTTCTAGCCTCTCCATAAGACCCAGAACCCTAATGTTGGGTAGCCTCTCCACATGATCCCCCCCTCAACCCCAGCATTAGGTTAGTGCATTGCCCTTGACGTGTGTTGCCTCTACATGCCTCCTTAATGACAGAATAGGACTTCAGTTGCTGGGGAATATGAAATGGAGAGACATCTGCTTGACTACTGCATGTCCAAAATGTAGGAATGGACATGGCTTTGGTCTGATCTTTAGTTCCCATTACGCACGTCCTCTAGCTTAGCTTTCTGGCTCTGTGTGTGTGTGTGTGTGTTCTGAGCTTGATGAGAACCTGTGAAAGCTATCTTTGAATTAATCTATGATTTATGGTGGGTGCAGACAACTGTTTAACAAGCAGAAACTTGCATAACAGTATCAAGATGGTAATCAACAAACCAATTAGATGCAACATCCTGTCAGGTGATTAGAAGAATTTTACTCATTCTTAGATAATCTGATCCATTGTAATCTGCTTTCTGATCCAGTGTAGTAAGAAGATTCCTATAAATGTTTCCAATCATTTTTCCATTAACAATGATTGTCCAAATACACATTTTTGTATGCTGATTTTTCCAACCCTATAAGCATGCACACCACATTAAATCCAAGTCTCCCTGTGCCATTTTCACATCATATGCATGACCTTTGTATATACACATATATATAGGAAAAAAATATTTCTACAAATATATTTATAAAATTTCCCAATGGCTCAAAAGGCTTCTTGCCAGCCTTAATTACTTCATGCACAGGCTAGACAATTAATCTGGATAATGGGCTAAAAACAACTTACTTAGCATATGAAAAATATTTTGCTTGTCTCTGCCTGTGCTCTCTTGTCTTAGTTATCTTGACAACGTAAGGCTTGAATTCACTGGCTGTGATTTCCAAGAAAAAGACCCTTTCTCTGCATATTTTGCAAGTACTGCAGCGGTTTTGAAACTGATGTCCTCTAAATTGCAAAGCCTCTTTTGCAGCAATTCTGTTCATCATGACTATCCTATTGTGAGTTTTCTGTATGAGAGATTCAGAGTTTAATTTCAAATATTTTTGTAGAAAGCCTCCTCCCCTCTCCCCCCCCACTTTTTTTTTGTTGTTTTTTTTTGGGCAGGTCCTGGTGGGATAAATTAAGTCTATTTTCCCCTTGATTGCCTTGCTGGATCTCTTGTAACTTCACCTTGTATTCCTTTCTGTTCAATACTTTTCAAAGTACTGAGAGTTTAAAGAGGCACAATAAATCCCAGATCAGTTTTTAATGACCATGGTAAGCCTGCTTGTAATATGTCAGTAAGCTGAGCCTAAAAGCCAATGGGGAATAGACCATTTCTGCCTTAGTAATTGCATCCACCGAAAGATTTATAATGTCATTATGTGAATCTACAAGAAATAACTCATAGAAGCGAAATACCCTTAAAAAAATTACAATTCTCTTAAAAAGCTGGTCTTTCATACAGGCTGGATCATAAAGCTACTTTTTAAAAAAGATGTTTTATATTTAAGAATAAAACTCAATAAAAATAGAAATGCAAGGAGATTAAATCAATCAGATGCCTGTTGTATCTGTTTGCAACATGGTTATATTTGGGACAGAGGAGTGATGCAGTACACAATTAAGCCCTGACCGTTTGTTCTTGAAATCAGAAATGAGGACTGAAAGAAATATGCATTTTAGCCATTTTTATCTCTCTGCATGCTATTCCAGGCACTGGGTGGGGGATGATTATTTGGAATGGTTGGTTCGTACAGGAATAAAATAAATGTTTGTTTGGATGTATATTTTGAAGATATATTCTGTCTATTCACAAAGGTTCTGGGCAGGTCAGGAACACATTCCAAAATATCTAATATATATTATTATTTAGGATCTGGGCTCTTCTAGTAAAGTAGGGATAGATATGATTATATTTAATACATATTCTATAGACCAAACAGATGTTAGATTCTCTTTTAAAATGGGGAAAGAATTTAAGAATGGATTTGCCTGCAGACGTTTGGAATCAATTGGTGAAAACATTGGGAAGAACATAAGTGTCATGGACTAAAACATCCAGTTTTAGTCCCAACTAGAGTGGAACTACTAAAATTAAGTGGATTTATTTGTGAAGAGCAATATAAGTCCCACTGATTTCAATGGCTCTGCCACTGTTAAGGTGTAAAGAGAAACATAATTTGAAGTTTTGCTTTGAAGTATGGGAGCCAACAATCACAGTCCCTATGGCCACATATTCCCAAGCATCATGTCAAAATGTGAGCAGCTGTATAGATCCACATCACTCTGGGACTTGGGCAACTTCACCTCCTTCAGGCTATTCCCTCTGAGTTCATCTGCAAGTCTCAAGGTAGCTGGAATTGGATGAGGGTGGGGTGGATTTTCCCAGCAACAATATAATGTTGAGTTATAAACTATGTTGTATTGAGAACTGTTTTGGAAAAGCTGGGCCTTGAATGAGCAGCTAAGGTCTACGCATTTTACAAAATATATCTTATCGTTGGCAGTAAAAACTCCTAGAACTGATTTCTTGATATGGATCTACACAGCTGCTCACATTCTGACATGCTGTTTGAGAGGACAGCAGGAATCCCTTATCCCTGGGATCAATATTTAGTGATTCACTTAACCACGGTCAGAAAATATTAAAAATATTAAAAGAAAAATCTCCCAATATATATTTTTAATGAAGCTACCTGAACTGGTCACAAGAGGGAGCCAGAGACCATGTTATGTATAGCCTTTGCTATTATAATAGTGTTGGTTATCATCTGCGTTTTTCAGCATCTGCCGGGGGGGGGGAGGGATTGGGACCAATCCTCCACGGATACGGGGGTCCTGTTGTATGTGGCCATAGGGACCGTGATTGTGAGCTCCCGTGCTTCAACATTCATTACTACACTGTGCCTCCATGAAAAGACACAGCCGGTGTAGCCTTGGGCAAATTGCCCAAGTCCCAGAGTGCCCCCAGAAGAAGGGAATGGTGAACTACAATATACCTGGAAAACCCTGGAAAGTGTTGCCATAAATTGGAATAAACGTGACAGCATATGATCAATTAATTAATAGCTAATCCCATGGCGTCTTGTGAATTGTGTGAGGTGCACTTCACCCCACAATACCAGAGGTGGCATCCCCCCCTGCTTGTTCACAAACTGCCTATGGCCATTTCCTTGATAGACTTCATCTATATTGGAGCAACTTCACTGCCTGGAGCAACTAGACGATTCCTTTGTGTGTCTGCTGCCCTCTGCTCTCTTTCTCACGCTCATACTGTTGCATTTGCTATCTTGGCACATTGAACACAGCAAGCCTTTTATGATTTCAGACGTTAGGAAACGGGTCTGGTTAATATTTGGATTCACCAGGGAACACAAGGCACTTTACTGGGCAGCGGGCTGTATCTTAGCGGTAGGATACATGTGTTGCGTGAAAAATGTCCCACGTTCAAGTCCTAGCATCTCCTGGTAGGGTTAGGAAAGGCTGCTGCCTGAAACCTTTGAAGGCTGCTACCTGTGTTCCTAGTTTTATGTACTTTGCCAGCATTTGAAGCAAAGCATGTGACACACACTGCTTTACAGACAACATCACTAATGATCATTGGGTGAATGGCATAACCACTCTCTTGGAGAGAACCATATAGCTGAAAATGGAGAACATCTTACAGGCCTGGCTGTGCTGGGCCACTAAAAGCATACTGGCATAAGCAGCCGCACTGTGTGGTTTTGCACAGCACGTAGAGCAGCTACAAAGCACCACTTCATCTTGGCAAGTTCTCTACCGTCATCCCACCTTATTCATCTTATACAGCTGGATGTTCTTTGCTTCGCAACAGAAATCATCTGCATACAATCAAATGTGCAAGCTTCTTGTCATTATGGGCACTCAGACCTATCTACAGAGGATACGGATAACTCTATTACCTGAATTTCATGCAGATGCATCATAGCCTCCCGACATCTGTGCTATTCCCATTAGCATTAGTAGTAAAATCCGTGCATACAAACAGAGGGGGAAATACATTTAGGAGAATATTGATTTACTTACCTCCGCTATCTGCTGCGCACAAAGCTACATTTTAAAGTCTACAGAGGATACCGTCTGTGTTCTGGGAAGGGTGGGGTGTAGTCCTCGGCATTTCTCAAGCAGACCAAAATGCTGAATGTTTTCACAGGACTAATGGAACTGAAATTTTGGAAGTGGCTGTCTTGAAATGATGGGGTATTTTTTTTTACATAGGCATAATTCTGAAAATGCATTCATCTTGAAAAGAACTATACATCATATAGATTTCAGACGCCCAACCTGAAAGAAAAACAAGGCACAGTTGATTGTTAGCACTTTAGAGGAGGAAGTATAGCCCTCTGAATTGTTATCAAAAGATAGGAACTAAAGTAAAATTAAAAAGAAAGAGAAACCCAGTGTCTTATGTGCATATGCAGAGGGATGCTTTAACAAAAAAGTTACAAGCACAAGAGAACTCTGTCTGCAGCCGCTTCCTTAAATCAAAAGAGCAGAACTTTGCTTTCAATGAGATTATAGATAATAAGATAGAAGCTCAGAGATAATAAAACACTGACAGGAAAAACAAAAGATGTCAAAACCTCATATTGCTGTTTCTCTAACAGACCTGTCTGGTAAGGAAATCCAAAATAATCAGGCTTAAATAAAGAAGAGCATCTGGACAGGGTATACTCTGCAAGGGCTCCATTCATACCCCCATCTATGTTTGTTCATGCACTCGTGTGCTTCATATTTTAGTTGATAGGTTACCTAGGAGAGAAAGGCAGATAACAGGTTACAATGATGGGCTGGCGGCTGCAATTGTCCTCTAAACATGGCTTACGTTTGACATAGTATTAACACATGATGTACTGTATATGGTTGCTTAGGAAAACACATACTTGAAAACAAACCCAGAGAAGGAGGAGTGTCTTCCATTTCTTCTCAAGATGATTTGAAAACCTCCTGATGGCAAGGAAATTTTGTCTGGTATTTAAGCATGTGAAATCTATTCCATATATAGGAGTAGACCTGTTAAGCTGGAACATATCATTACCACTGCTACGTAGGCCAAAACTATGCTCCCCAGAAAAAAAACAGATTGAATTTGCAGCAACACTTGTATTAGCAGTAGAGATGGGCATGAAATGTGGTTTGGTGCTTTGGTGCAGTTCTGTGGGTTGGGCCCACAGGTGTTGTGCGGGCACCCCAGATCCCTACCCTGTCTCCTCCCACAGGCAACCACTCAGAGGCAGCACCCCAGGATTCCCTGCCCTGCCTCCTACTCTGATTGGGCACCTCTCGGAGGAGGCAGGGTGGGGAATCTAGGGTGCTTGTGCAACACCCGTGGGCTCAAGCCACAGAATTGCATTGAAGCGCCAAACCATGGTTCGTGCCCATCTCTAAGTAGCATACAATGCAAAATGGCACAGAGGTTCAAAATTATACATCCAACCCTTTTAAAAAAAATTAAAAGGGTGGGTGGGTGGGAGCAAGGCATGATATTCCTGTCATGTAACATTATGCTGAGCCCCAGCACACACGTGGTGATGGGGGCACACCCACTCACCCAACAATATGCCAGATTACTGCAGATTACTTTGTTGCAATGGTGTAGTTCCAGCCCAAGGCATTCTGGGAAAACAAATTTCAATATGCAGAGCTGGGCCAAGATATTTGGCTGCCTGAGGCATCTTCCACTTGTAGAAGAAGCAACATTGATTCAAACACATTTTACTTCCTCAATGGCAATGGGACAGTGTCTTTCTCTGCCCTGAGGGCAGTATATTAATTTATAGCAGGAGGGACAAAGAGGATCTGTCTGTCTGTCTAATCTAATCTAATCTAATCTAATCTAATCTAATCTAATCTAATATAATCTAATATAATCTATTTATTTCACTTGCATAGGTAGAGGTAAAGGTTCCCCTTGACATTTAGTCCAGTCGTGACTGACTCTATGGGGCGGTGCTCATCCCCGTTTCCAAGCCATAGAGCCAGCGTTTGTCTGTAGACAGTTTCCGTTGTCACGTGGCCAGTGCGACTAGACACGGAACGCCGTTTACCTTCCCACTGAGGTGGTACCTATTTATCTACTCGCATTTGCATGCTTTCGAACTGCTAGGTTGGCGAGGAGCTGGGACAAAGCAATGGGAGCTCATTCCGTCGTGTGGATTCGATCTTACGACTGCTGGTCTTCTGACCCTGCAGCACAGAGGCTTCTGCGGTTTAACCCGCAGCGCCACCACGTTTGCATCACTTGCATACCAAGCCAATTAGTGCTGCATACTCCTCTGGATAGTTTACAACCTAAATAACATAAACATAAAATAAATCACAAATAATATCTTAAAAAACAAACCACACATACATACAAATGCAGCAATAATCTAATAAATAAAAAAAGAAATGAAACGATGGCAAGCAGGAATAATTTTCAGTCTATAAAACATTTAGAAAGGATGATCTCAAAGGCATTGGTAAGCAGCCTTGTTTTGAGCATCTTCTTAAAGGCTGTGGGGAAGGAGGCCAGGCGCAGCTTCACTAGGAGAGAATTCCAAAGGGATGGGGCCACTACCAAGGAGGCCCTGTTTCTAGTAGATTACTTTATAGCCTCTCTTGGTCTGGCAACCCATAGGAGCATTGTCTGAAGGGACTGAGTGATGGAGATGGTTGTTTTTAGGCAAAGATGCTCCAACAACTAGTGCGATCCCAAACCGTGAGGGACTTTATAGGTAAGAACCAACACCTATAGTTTGACCCAGGACAGCATGGGTAGCCAGTACAGGCTGTCCAGGACCAGGGACATGTGATCAAACTTACTCACATTTGACACCAGCCTGACCACCACTTTCTGCACCCACTGAAGTACCCTCCTGGGGCTACATACAATGCATCACGACCTCTAGACTGATATTCAGAATGTTTCAGTGATTTAGCCAGCTAAACGAAGCAAGAAAAAGCCAGACTTAGCGGGGTGGTGGTGGTATTATGTGAATATGAGATGGTGGTGAGATTGGGAGGGCTTTGCTTATTAACAGCTGCAAAATTCAATCTGAGACATACGTAAGAGTCTCCACCATTCTCCAGACATAGTGCAACAGGAAGAGACTGTGTGAATGCAAGATGCTGGTGTGATCAATGGTCAAAGGTGAGGGGAAAGAAGGAAGTTGGACTTAAGAAAATTGGCAGCTGTAGCATATGATTGGAGACAAGGATTTCATCACCAAGTCCCACCCACAACACTTGCAGGAGGAAATTACGTGAGATCACTCTCGTGATACATTCAATTATGTCACACCTCTCTTCCTTCATTTAGTGGTTAGTGCAGCACTTAGCAGATCATAGAATTGGTGAGGGACTGTTGATTGCTTTGAGTGTGTATCTCCTCACTTCCATTGCTTTGTCTTGTGATTTGAGTAGTTTAGCCTAATTTGCTAACTGGTTTATTGCATGTGTTTCTCTGTGTCTTAGTTAGTGACATTCATTCACTCCTCCCTCAACTCTGTTCACCCTAATTGTCAGGTGTCTGAATCACTTTCTCTATGTAGCTTTAAAAAAAAACTGTTCTGTCTTTTATAAGAAACAAGAATGGGGAAACCTGAGCACTCAGCTGAGTGGATATGCTTTCTCAGAGTTGTATTTTATTTTTTGAAAAAAGCAAAATATCAAGGTACTGAGTACACAAATCCCTGATGGTAGCTATATGACATGTGACTATTTCGTCCTCTCTTTGGAGGCCTATACATTCTCTAAATTCAATGTACATCAGTGTGACCACTGCCACCCCCATCCCTCTTCCCCCAAACTCATCCTGCTTCCAGCCTGTGGGGGCTGACATGTAGGGTCTCTTCCACCATGGGCTCAATGAATTCCAAGCTCTCATTGCTGCCTGAACTAGTTTTTATTGGGATGGGTGAGGGTTATTAAAAGGTTGGCCAGTCACCCAACTCTTCTCACCCTGGCTGTTCATGGGGTGGTTTATTTAACACCACTAGCCTCGTGCAGCCCTCTGTTCCCAGGCAGGTGTGAGCTCCAGTCACTGGACCATCACAGTCTCCAGTCTGTGGCTGGGGTCCAGTTTTCCACACTGACCCCAGTCAGCTGAGGCCGTTTAAGAAGAACCAGAAGAGCTGGGCCAATGCAAATCCCCCATGTCCCCCAAGCTCATCCTACCTCCAGAGGCTTTGCCATAGGTACTCATCATGCCGATTCCTCTGCCAGCACCTCTTTTGAGTTGGCGTTGAATGATCTGAAGCTTGGGAGGGTGTCTCTGTTTCTGTGGGATAAGTCTTGGAGGACTGAACAGTGGTTCACATCCCTCCATATCCTGTTCCTCTAGCTGCGTGGCATTGGACCCATTGCCCAGTCCAAGGGTCCTGTATCACCAGTACTCAGTCTTTCCCAAGGATACAAAAAAATGGGAGGGGGCTCTTTTGCCATCTCTGCCCACTCTTCACAAGTCTCTTCACAAGACTCATAGAGGGTCATGAATCTCCTCTTCTTCCTCTTCCTTCTCCTTTAAGAATGGTTCCTGCCAACACAGCACAACTACCACCCCATCCCCACAGGTGCTACTCATCAGTCCTCCTGCCACCTCCTCCTCCTCTGTGCTCTCAGGCCACCCTGTTGCCAGGGTCTCCATGAAGTCCACCAAGGGTATGTGGGTCCGAGGCATGCCAGACAAACAGCCAGCTAAAGATTGGGCGTCCTTGATTTGGATCATGACTCTGGATCCCCTGTACCCCTCCACCTACTCCTGGCGGTTACCTATTTAAAACTTCAATACTATTTTTTCACATAGAATTTATTGCCAATCTGTTTACGGAAGGACTAATGATAAACATCATATGTGGTTGGGACCTCAGAAGTAAAGCCCACAAAATTCATTGAGACATTCTCAAAAGCAGATACGTAGCCAGAATTCCAGACCCTAACCATCTCTTTGCTTCACTGTTGTACTTGTTTTGACCCTTCAGCTTCAGTGGTCTGCACAGACGTTTATGATAAAGAAAAGATACTGGTCTTTAAAGTAGCCACAAGACTTCTCCTTTTGCTATAAGAAACTAACATCACTACCCCACCCCAAAACCCCCAATTTCTACTTGCTTCTGTGCCTCAACATACTTTTTGGATTTTAAAAACCTGCATTCTGTCTCTTATCATTGACTACAAATTCTGTTCATTTCCTTCCAAAAGAATTTCACCTAATATAGTAAGAGATAGGTAAAGATTGCTCAGAATGCACCAAGATAACAGAAAGTGAGTTCGTCAGACATTTGAGAAGAGCACATTCTCTTCCTTTCTTTATAATTGCCTCCTTAAAAACATTTCAGGCAATCCCTTAAAATCATGATCTTACTAATGCGTTTTCTATCATCTGTTTGCTATTAAGAGACAAACTTGCTCGGGAGAAAGAAGGCACTTGAGTACTCACTTGTTTTGAAAAAAAAAAGCCCAAGAACCTCTTAGATGTCTAAGTTGATGAAGGGTACCGTTAATGCATCCCAAATTATTCAAGAGGCTTGTGGGATGGTAATAAAAAGAAGAAAATACTTTAAAAATGGAGGAAAGAGTAGCTTTGTCTCGTCATGAGAAAAAGCCTCCTTGTAAAAATAGTTGTTGGGCTGTGGCATTCATAAGATACTTGGTTATTTGGGATGTTATTAGCAACAAAAAACATTTTATGCAATCAGCACTCTGGTTAATATATGAAGCTGTATTATACTAAGTCAGCTGGCTGGTCTGCCTTGCATAGCATTCTCTAACCTGGCTCGTGGTTGGGAAGAAAAAGCATTTTGCTGGAATAGAGATTCTTGATGAAAGGACATGTTTTACTCCTCCTAGGATTCCATGTGAGACAAATTACAGCTTGCCAAAGAAATCTCCATACTTACGAGTTGAGCATTGCATTTCAGAAAAATAAAGTATCCACAGAACTATGCATGGATTTTAAATATATGTATGCATTTGAAAAACACTCGCAAACACATATGTTGGTCAATGGTTGTAAATATATTCAGTTCTTCAAACAACCTCCAGTTTTTGAATGTGGGATATTGTGCTTCAGTATGATTTAAAAAGGCAGGAAATGGCCTGATAGTGTTGCCAGCAGGAAAAAGGATGCCAAGCTTTACATAGCAAAGGGCAACCTGAATGTTGACAACACCAATGGCAGCAGTCAAGATGGTCTACAGGATACCCTCTTGTGCTCACTACCATTCATAGTGTGACACCAAGCAAGAAGCTGACTCCTATTTCATCAGTTAACCACTTCTCACCCGAACACAAAGCAATTGTAATGGCTGTTTCTCACCAAATATGAATGGGAATGTTGGCATGCAATATAAGTAGAAACTAAGGTTGGCAGGTCAGTAGCATCCCATTCCCTCAGATTTCAGGGCCAAAACCTTAGACCAGGGCAGAGGGCAGGTCCTTGTAATGTCACAGAGTGGACACTTGTAACTTCACACAAGCAGGGCAAACTAGGGTTCAGAGGGGGCTGAAAACGCTCCTGGGCCAGTTCATTGTGGAAACAGGCATGAAAGAAATGCAGGAACCCAGACAAAACCCAGCCATCCAGTTAATGTGGCAACCTGTAGCTGAGAGACTGGCTTTGTGTCTGTCCTGTTGCAATGGTTGTTCATTCCTGCTAAGTCTCACATTCCACACTGCTTTAACTATATCTCACCCAACACGTGGGGATATTTTTTGTAGACTCTACACTTTTGCTGGTGCTTCTGGAGAAAACAACCTGCCAACCCATAGGGAGTATTTGCACCCAGGCTCACTGCTGTTGATGTTGCTGCTATTGATATTGCTGCTGTTTCCAGAGTTTGTCCAATGGGAAACTCATACACACACAAAATCAGAGTGGTCCTTCTCCGGCACTACTTGACCTAAGATTCTCCCCATCCCCACCCAGAGCAGGAGAAACACAGGAATACCCTGAGACTCCATCGGATGCCCTGAGGTCTGAAAACCCTGTTAGGATAATAGGAGAAGGCTTTACATTAGGTCTCAGGTGTTCCCCATCTTTCTCTTGTCTACATTGATTGGCACTTGTGCTTCTTGGTTTTAGGAGACTCTCCTTGTCTCTCCTGAAGACCTGGAACACCCTACATCATAGGTGGGCAACTGTGGTCCTTCAAACAGTGTTGGTCAGCAACCTTTGCAAATGCTCACTATTGACTATACTGGTTAATGCTAATGGGGATTGCTGTCCTATATTATTTGGTGGACTACACATTATTCATACCTACCCTATGTATTCTTTCCTTTGGTTTGATTGTTGTAGGGAAAAAAACAGACAAAGAAATAATTAGCAGGAAGGACTGGTGACATCAGGAGGCTGGGCAGACCTTACCCACCATTTGAACTGGGAAAGAAGATGCAATCAGCTATGTTTTCCCACTGCCACAAATTCATTGAATATGTTACAGAAGTGGGGGGGAAACTCCCTTACATTCCATTTTAAGCTCTCTGTGCTTCAAAATGACTGATAGCATGTTGGGAATGTTATTTGCAAACATTTACATTTGATCCTCCTAAGCAGTTATCCTCTACTACATGGACCGGGTTACATGTAGGAAGTACATTTCAGTATTGGACAGGTCTAGGGGCCTAGTTCAATTTGGAATTGACTTGGTGAATCATGTATCACCCTGTAGTAAACATGGGGAGGAATGGATCATTATGGAATTTTTTTAAAAAAAATGGGTGGAGGTGTCTGTTTAAAAAACAGTTTTAGCAAATCTCTGAGTTTAGAGTCCAAGCAAGTTCATGTTTCAGCAGGGTAGCAGAGAGTTCTGCTATGTAGTTAAAGAGATTTTAGCCAATCATGAATTTGAAGTTGATTAGTCTCTCCATTAAATTTTCATAGCCATGTAAGGTTCAAGTAACTTCTAGCACTGGTGCCTGTTTGCTTGCTTCCCCCTCATGTATGCATTACTTTTCTTTCTTTGCTGTTGTTGTATCTTTCAGATTTAGAGAAAGTTGTTTCCAGATGTACCAACAGCTAAGATTTATTATAGCTCAACATATCCCAGAACATTTGATTACTTCTTCAGGAGAATCTGCAAATAATTAGATTAATAACTTAATTACAGATGTGTAGCAAAACTGTGAAGTGAAAGGAAAGTCCGATGCTGCAAAGAAAAATACTGCATAGGAACCTGGAATGTAAGATCTATGAACCTTGGTAAGCTGGATGTGGTCAAACAGGAGATGACAAGAATAAACATTGACATCCTGGGCATCAGTGAACTAAAATGGACGGGAATGGGCGAATTCAATTCAGACGGTTATCATATCTACTATTGTGGGCAAGAATCCCATAGAAGAAATGGAGTAGCCCTCATAGTCAACAAAAGAGTGGGAAAAGCTGTACTGGGATACAATCTCAAAAATGCTAGAATGATTTCAATACGAATCCAAGGCAGACCTTTCAACATCACAGTAATCCAAGTTTATGCACCAACCACCAATGCTGAAGAGGCTGAAATTGACCAATTCTATGAAGACTTACAACACCTTCTAGAACTGACACCAAAGAAAGATGTTCTTGTCATTATAGGGGACTGGAATGACAAAGTAGGGAGTCAAGAGATAATAGGAAGAACAGGTAAGTTTGGCCTTGGAGTTCAAAACGAAGCAGGGCAAAGGCTAATAGAGATTTGTCAAGAGAACAAGCTGGTCATCACAAACACTCTTTTCCAACAACACAAGAGGCGACTCTACACATGGACATCACCAGATGGGCAATACCGAAATCAGATTGATTATATTCTCTGCAGCCAAAGATGGAGAAGCTCTATACAGTCAGCAAAAACAAGACCTGGAGCTGATTGTGGCTCTGATCATCAGCTTCTTATAGCAAAGCTCAAGCTTAAACTGAAGAAAGTAGGAAAAACCACTGGGCTAGTCAGGTATAATCTAAACCAAATCCCTTATGAATACACAGTGGAAGTGAAGAACAGATTTAAGGAACTAGATTTGGTGGACAGAGTGCCTGAAGAACTATGGATGGAGGCTCGTAACATTGCACAGGGGGCAGCAACAAAAACCATCCCAAAGAAAAGGAAATGCAAGAAAGCAAAGTGGCTGTCCAACGAGGCCTTACAAATAGCAGAGAAGAGAAGGGAAACAAAATGCAAGGGAGATAGGGAAAGTTACAGAAAATTGAACGCTGACTTCCAAAGGAGAGACAAGAGGGCCTTCTTAAATGAACAGTGCAAAGATATAGAGGAAATGAATAGAAAGGGAAAAACCAGAGATCTGTTCAAGAAAATTGGAGATATTAAAGGACCCTTTTGTGCAAAGATGGACATGATAAAGGACAAAAATGGTAGGGACCTAACAGAAGCAGAAGACATCAAGAAGAGGTGGCAGGAATACACAGAGGAATTATACCAGAAAGATCTGGATGTCTCGGACAACCCAGATAGTGTGGTTGGTGACCTTGAGCCAGACATCCTGGAGAGTGAAGTCAAGTGGGCCTTAGAAAGCATGGCTAACAACAAGGCCAGTGGAGGTGATGGCATTCCAGTTGAACTATTTAAAATCTTAAAAGATGACGCTGTTAAGGTGCTACACTCAATATGCCAGCAAGTTTGGAAAACTCAGCAGTGGCCAGAGGATTGGAAAAGATCAGTCTACATCCCAATCCCAAAGAAGGGCAGCGCCAAAGAATGCTCCAACTACTGTACAATTGCACTCATTTCACATGCTAGCAAGGTTATGCTCAAATTCCTACGAGGTAGGCTTCAGCAGTATGTGGACCGAGAACTCCCAGAAGTACAAGCTGGATTTCGAAGGGGCAGAGGAACTAAAGACCAAATTGCTAACATACGCTGGATTATGGAGAAAGCCAGAGAGTTCCAGAAAAACATCTACTTCTGCTTTATTGACTATGCAAAGGCCTTTGATTGTGTGGACCACAGCAAACTATGGCAAGTCCTTAAAGAAATGGGAGTGCCTGACCACCTTATCTATCTCCTGAGAAATCTATATGTGGGACAGGAAGCAACAGTTAGAACTGGATATGGAGCAACTGATTGGTTCAAAATTGGGAAAGGAGTACGACAAGGCTATATATTGTCTCCCTGCTTATTTAACTTAAATGCAGAATACATCATGCAAAAGGCTGGCCTGGAGGAATCCCAAGCCAGAATTAAGATTGCCGGAAGAAATATCAACAACCTCCGATATGCAGATCTTACCACTTTGATGGCAGAAAGTGAGGAGGAATTAAGGAACCTCTTAATGAGGGTGAAAGAGGAGAGTGCAAAAAATGGTCTGAAGCTCAACATCAAAAAAACGAAGATCATGGCCACTGGCCCCATCACCTCCTGGCAAATAGAAGGGAAGATATGGATGCAGTGACAGATTTTACTTTCTTGGGCTCCATGATCACTGCAGATGGTGACAGCAGCCACGAAATTAAAAGACGCCTGCTTTTTGGGAGGAAAGCGATGTCAAACCTAGACAGCATCTTAAAAAGCAGAGACATCACCTTGCCGACAAAGGTCCGCATAGTCAAAGCTATGGTTTTTCCAGTAGCGATGTATGGAAGTGAGAGCTGGACCATAAAGAAGGCTGACCGCCGAAGAATTGATGCTTTTGAATTGTGGTGCTGGAGGAGACTCCTGAGAGTCCCCTGGACTGCAAAGAGAACAAACCTATCCATTTTGAAGGAAATCAACCCTGAGTGCTCACTGGAAGGACAGATCCTGAAGCTGAGGCTCCAATACTTTGGCCATCTCATGAGAAGAGAAGACTCCCTGGAAAAGACCCTGATGTTGGGAAAGTGTGAAGGTAAGAGGAGAAGGGGACGACAGAGGATGAGATGGTTGGACAGTGTCATCGAAGCTACCAACATGAATTTGACCAAACCTGGGGAGCGGTTTTCCACTACTTAATATATAAGTTGCACCTAGACTGAAAGTTCTCCCTCTCAGTGTAATATATTGCGTATAAGAAGTTCTGTATTGTACACAGAGGTAGAGAACCATTAGTCCAGGGCCACCACTCCCCCAATGAGCTCTTGAACTGGTATAGCTCAGTGGTTTGGGGTGCACGGCTGCAGAGCCAGGAACCAGGAGTTTGAATGCCTACTGCATCTCCTGAGAGAGGGATCAGATGAGATCACTCAGAGCATGGGTAAATATTGGAGTTAGGTGCCTTGTTACCCCTGTGGCCTTTGGCAAGCTGTACAGTTCCAGAGCACCACCAGAAGGAGAAACCACTTCTGAGTACTGTCTACCTAGAAAACCCTAAAAGAGTTGCTATAAGTTATAATTAACTTGACAACACATGATTACTATTCATATGAACTGCTACTGTATCATGACCATGCAAAAAAAGAAAAGAAAAGAGGAAACAATTACTGTAGTAGGTACACTTTTCGAATGTATACGAACCCAAAGCATGTTACATTGAATGCTACTGCAGGGTCTCCTGTGAAGAAATGTCCTTAAAAATAAATGTTCAGCTGAGGTAGCAGTTTAAACCTGTGCATTTTTAGCTTGATAGCTGCAGCCAGCTCTGTCATCTTCAGAATAAGATACTGCTTTTCCAGCAAAACAAAAGAACCATTAATGACACCAATTAACCAGTGTAATTCTCATTTGTGCCTCTTTATTACCTTCCACATACAGCGTATGATACATCCCATTAATTGTTAACATACATGCAAGTCAAGATCTTTTATTAGACAGGGTCATCTATCACAGATGCCGAGATAGAGCAGAGTTTTTGCTGAGGCTGCTGTTACCAATCTCAGCAAACAAATACATAAGCATTTTCCCAGCAAAACAAATTTTGATAAATACTAACAAAGCCTTCACATTTTAAAAAAATCTCCTAAGGTTTATGTTTTAGTCTTTTCTAGAGCAAAAAGTGCTCACCTTGTTTTGTGTTTGTTTTTGTGAGTGTCAAAAATGTCTCCCACTTTCAGGGTTTTTGTTATTTTTGTTTTTTTGTTTTTTACTTTCATTGCAAACACATTCGCCTTGTTTTGATGTTGTTCTGTGCCTTTTTGTTCCCATTTGCTCTTATTTCTTAGCACCGCTTTCCTCCTTTTTGTTTATTCACTATGAATATTTATAATCTGCCCTTGACTAAAAATCTGAGAATTCTTCTTTGCCCTTGGCTGTATTTACCCTCTTCATAATGGGATTTGATTGGCTGCAAGTATCAATGTGATTTTGTTTACATTACGACGGACGTGATGATGTTGTAGGCAAAAGCCCATCAGTGCAAATAGGATCCCCTCTAAGAGAGGTAGGGAAACCACCTTCCTACAGTGGTTCCCAACCTTGGGTCCCCAAATGTTCTTGAACTAAAACTCCCAGAAGCTTTAACCACTAGCTGTGCTGGACGGGATTTCTGGGAGATGTAGTCCAAGAACATCTGGGGACCCAACTCTGAGAAGCACTGCATGATCAGATGCCACTCCAGAAATCTAGAACCTTGTGGTCAAGGTAAGGAACTTGTCAATGTGTAACACTGATCTCAAGGAGCTCTGTGACCATGCTGGATGAGGGATTATGGGAGCTGTCATTTAGAGAAGAAAGTTTTCCAAGTTCTGCTGTGGGTATTCACAGGGCAAATATGAAGTACTGGCAGGAATCTTACAGAGGACCTCATAGTCTGCCTGACCTAATAACCCAGTTCTGCATAAAAGGAATTTGGGAGTCTAATGGAAATAATTAAAACATCGGTCCTGAACACTGGGTTTTTTTGGATTAAGTCCCCTTTAGAAAATGAACTCAAAATGTTGTTTTTGTGTGCCATCAAGATGCCTCTGACCCATGGCGACCCTATGAATGAGTGATCTTCACAAAATGTCCTGTCCTCAACAGCCCTGCTCAGCTCTTGTAAACTAAAGCCTGTGGGTTCCTTTAGAGGGTCAGTCCATCTTGTATTTGGTCTTCCTCTTTTCCTGCTGCCTTCCACCTTTCCCAGCATTATTTCCTTCTCATGATGTGCCCAAAGTAGGACAGCCTCAGCTTCAACATTTTTGCCTCCAGAGATAGTTCAGGCTTGATTTGTTTCTCTTACTGGCAGTCCAGGGTATCCACAAAGCTCTCCTCCAGCACCGCATTTCAAACAAATCATTTTTTTCCCCATGTCAGCTTTCTTTACTATCCAGTTTTCACACCCATACATGGTAATTTTTGCCCCTAGGGCAGTTCTGCCAACTTCTTCCCTATTTTTCAGTCTGCCATAAGTTCAACGACAACTTCAGTGTAAAATATACAAAGAGGTGTAAAACTAGAGGATAAAGAGCAATTAGAGATTATGAAGAAAAAGGCGGCAGAGGAGGGGAAAGCAATAAGGAGCTTATAATTACATGATAGGTGTGTGTGTTCCATAAGCTTTGCATATGTTTCTCTTTTTCTTTAAAAAGAGACGGCATAGAGGTGGGGGGGGGGGAATCTTGGTTTTCATTGAAAACAGTAATTATCCCAGTTATGCTGAGAATGGATATGCAATATGTAAGTGTATTATAACACACAGAGGCAGCACAATAGCATGTGCACAACTGCTGTGCTTTCACCCTTTGCCACTCTCATGGGTGGAGAGGATTGGCTCTGAGGGTGGCCTTCTTTCAAGCCAGAGATGGTGTGACACAGGCGATCTCTGAAGCCAACTATCCCACAATGCCTGGTTCTGAGCACGGACTCTTTCTAGGAAAACTACACTGACCGTTCTTATTTGTTTCACTCCAAAAAGGGCCTCCAAGCAAGACAAATGGGGAGGGCACTTCGATGGGCCTGCTGCTTAGCCCTTGATTTGTTCTGAAGACCCTTTGATATGAGGAAGAAGTTGAACAGCATCTGTGCCCAAGCAACTACTCTGGACAGCTTGCATGCTCACTTCCTGTATCTCTCGGAGAGGGTGCTCAAGTTACTTCAGGGGCCTGGCTAGCCTGTTGCATCTTTTGTGATGCTGGGAGGAAAGATCCAGACCTCTGGAATACCTGCTGTTGGAGTGGACTGGGCACTGGTGATGCTGAAGCCTCTCTGACAGAAACTTGTGCATTTCACTGCCTTCTTTCTCTGTCAGCTGAGGCAGGGGATTCACGCAAGGGCCAAACTCTTAGACCACAGAGTTCCAAAGCCTTGGTGCTACTATGGAGTGGTGAGCTTCTTCTGGGTTGTTGTTGTTTAGTCGTTAAGTCGTGTCCGGCTCTTCGTGACCCCATGGACCAGTGCACGCCAGGCCCTCCTGTCTTCCACTGCCTCCCAGAGTTGGGTCAAATTCATGTTGGTAGCTTCGATGACACTGTCCAACCATCTCGTCCTCTGTCATCTCCTTCTCCTCTTGCCTTCACACTTTCCCAAGATCAGGGGCTTTTCCAGGGAGATTTCTCTTCACATGAGATGGCCAAAGTATTGAAGCCTCAGCTTCAGGATCTGTTCTTCCAGTGAGTACTCAGGGTTGATTTCCTTCAGAATGGATAGGTTTGTTCTCCTTGCAGTTCAGGGGACTCTCAAGAGTCTCCTCCAGCACCACAATTCAAAAGCACAAATTCTTCTGCGGTCAGCCTTCTTTATGGTCCAGCTCTCACTTCCATACATCACAACTGGAAAAACCATAGCTTTGACTATGCGGACCTTTGTCGGCAAGGTGATGTTTCTGCTTTTTAAAATGCTGTCTAGGTTTGTCATTGATTTCCTCCCAAGAAGCAGGCGTCTTTTAATTTTGTGGCTGCTGTCACCATCTGCAGTGATCATGGAGCCCAAGAAAGTAAAATCTGTCACTGCCTCCATATCTTCCCCTTCTATTTGCCAGGAGGTGATGGGGCCAGTGGCCATGATCTTCGTTTTTTTGATGTTGAGTTCCAGACCATTTTTTGCGCTCTCCTCTTTCACCCTCATTAAGAGGTTCTTTAATTCCTCCTCACTTTCTGCCATCAGCGTGGTATCATCTGCATATCTGAGGTTGTTGATATTTCTTCCGGCAATCTTAATTCCGGCTTGGGATTCCTCCAGTCCAGCCTTTCGCATGATGTATTCTGCATATAAGTTAAATAAGCAGGGAGACAATATACAGCCTTGTCGTACTCCTTTCCCAATTTTGAACCAATCAGTTGTTCCATATCCAGTTCTAACTGTTGCTTCCTGTCCCACATATAGATCTTCTGGGTACCCACCACCAAAAAACAAACAAGCAAACAAAAAACAAAAAACAAATGAACTTAGAGAAACTCTTTCCACCATGACTCGAAAAAGCAGAGAAACTCATTCAGAGAAAATAGTCCTTTAGGTATTGCCTTAGATATGTGGTGTTGTGTTGTGGAAAGAGTGATGGGCAAGGACTCAGGTGACCTGGGTTTGAATCCTTGCCTGGACATAGAAATTCACTGTGTGTGTGTGGAACGGGTAAAATCACTCCTCAAATATATCCCTTACCTTGAAAGTTCCCTTATGATCACTATAAGTTGGTTCTGACTTGATGGCACATAACATAACATCAATCTTTGACAAATATATTTTATAATCACCAGATTTCTCCCTAGAAAAGGCTCCGGTGATCCTTAATGAAAAGTTCATGCCACATCACCTTTCTTTGGCTTAGTGGAGTAGTGGCAAATTAGGAAATAAAGGTGCTTATCATGACAGTCCCTATAGTAACTCCCTAGGATGTTCCAGAAATTCAGGCAGCTGCAACATTTCATAGCAACAAACAAGGAGCAGCTTTTCGGGGTAAGGCTATTTCAAGGGAATAGCTCTTAAATGCCCACTCAAGTAAACCACTTTTATATACTTTGCATTATGCATTATAACCGGGACTGCTCATAACAATATACTTTTCCAGGAAAAATCAATTAACTTGTCTTGCTTTTGTGAAGACTACACTTAAGCTCTGAGAAACAGAGGTGAGGGGCTGGTGATGGAGTATAATGTGTTAATGTCTGTGACTCAGAAAATCCTTGCACTTTGACCGTTTGAGCCCCGGCTCTACTACATCACTGCTTTTGTGCACCTACATATTTCACTGAATATCATCACTCTCCAGTAGGATATTGTACATGTTCATGTTGATACGTGTGTGTATCCGGGTTTGCATGAAACCATGCTTCCTCCAAAATCTGTTTTATTAATATAGCCTGTTTCTTTTTGGGTGTTAATATTTCTGGTTGTCTCCTTTTCTCTTTTGTTGACTTAACCGTCCTTAAACCTCCACTTTGGACAAAACAGTTGCACCTACAGTTCAGTTTGGGGGGTATTTTTAAAAACTGATTAGAGCCCTAGAAAGGAAACACACCCTAGAATTTATCGTGATTAAAAAAGCACATGCAAGTGCCCACTCTAAGCATTGGTGGAAGCAATCAGTCCTTCCAGAAGCCTAGGGAAAGCGAACTTCAGCACCAGCATGTTGATAGGTTTGGGTAATGCTCTCCGTGCCCAAAACATGTTGCCTCCTATAGTGAAGTACAGGATGGTGACTCTCGCAATTCCATGTATAGGAAGTGATTGCACCGGCAACTAACATTATTATCTCATTACTGAGATAGAGACCTGCATCACCTCTGAAGGCAGAAGTCTGATATAACAGATGCAGGACAGGTTGTATGGCATGCCCTGCTATGTCTTCAGAGAAATGGGAGAAGACAAATGTCTTAGAAAGAACAGGTGGAACAAAGGAACAATGCTCTGCCCATCAGTGGTTGCCTTCTGTGCAGGATACCACACACTGTATAATGTTGTAGGCCAATCCTGAAGTGAGCACATGCTGGTTTACAGGCCAGCAGGGTTGGCTCCAGGTTTAAGGGGGTTCTGGGGAAATTGACATTTGCTTCTCCTTCTCTGTTGGGCTTTTCTGGTCCTGGCAGACAATAATGCTCGGAACAGCAGTGCACAAACAGCAGCGAGTGGCTGCGTGTAGGCATCATTTTAGTTTCTCACAATACTTCAGAGGAATGCTACGTCAAGGGAATTGCGGGGAATTAATATGGTGGCTAGGTTCATCCACTCAAAGTAAAAGGAAATAGATTTAAAGAAGAACAAGAAAGAGGAAGCGTCCGGATCCCACTTCAGTAATGAGCTCTGCTGTGATATTGGCATCCTGGCAAATGCCCAGAGATATCAGATACTAATGTTGGGTCAGTTTGCATGCCTAGTTTATATGTTTTTGCTCACCTATATTGAGAGAATGAATTGGGCTTCATGTTTAGCCATCTGCCTGCAGAAGGAGAAGTCCTTGTTCTGTTCCACTGTGGTATTTTAGCAATGTTTGCTGATTTCACTACATTTTTTAATATTGTAATGTCAGGATTCTTTTGCATACTTTTTTTGCACTCGGTGCTGAAATGCAGTATGTTTCAGTGACTCCCCACAACTCCAGTAATGGCCTCGAGAGAATCAGGATGAGCTCCCAGTGGAAGCAGGTGGGAAGAGAAAGTGTCGGCTGAGATTTTTGATAGAATCTAATGGGAAAACTATCTGTGAGCTAATCTGTGGGAGTGGAGGAAAAAGTCAAAGCAAACAAATATCAACACAGCTCTTCAGGTTGCCCTGAAGGATCAAAAGCTGCAAGTTTTGCAAAGTCCAAAAGCTTGCCAATACTCAGAAGGCTCAGAATGAAGCAAAGGCAGCATTGCAGAATGGAAATTAGCAGACAGGGGCTGAAATCCTGTTGCTTATCACAGTAAATTTCCTTAAGAGTAGGCCCACTGAATCAGTGGAGATTTAGTGAGTCAGCTCGTCTGTAATTTCCATTGATTTAAATGGGACTATTCTAGTTGTAAATTACTTTAGTGTTGTCAATTGCAACTAGATTAGGCCTATCTGAATGTATGCAAATCCTTACCAGCAAGAAAAAGCTTTACATAGCAAAGGGCAGCCCTTCAAGGTGACTCCTTTTTTTCCATCACTTAACCACTTCTCACCCAAGCACAAAGCAGTTGTCAGAACTGTTTTTCAACAAGTATGAATGGCAGTCAGCAGAAGAGGGTATCCTGTAGACCATTTTGACTGCTGCCATTGGTGTTGTCAACGTTCAGGGTACCCTTTGCCATGCAAAGCTTGGCATCCTTTTTCCTGCTGGCAATGCAGGCACAATATGGTGCAGAAATATCAGGTCATTTACCAGCAATTTGAATTGTGGATACAGAAACACAGTATCCCACAGTCATAAACTGGAGGTTTTTTGAAGAATAGAATTTCCTGGCTTTTTATAATGAATGTTTAAGTACACATACACTAGACACAAATTCCACAAATGATCTGCACTATAGTTGCTGGGAGAGGACAGAAGCAACGACAGATGGGATGTGGCTGTAGTTCCTGTGTGCCAAAATAGTTTGAAAGGCTGTTTTTGGACTTAATACAATGGTGAAGCAAAGGTGTAAGTGCAACACATACAACCTGTTGTGTGCATGTTTTCCAAAATATGTCCTTGTATTTGGAAATTTTAAAAAGGGAGGGCTTGGAGTTAGCAAAGATTGTCACTAGAAACTAAGGTCAAAATCATCCATACTATGTAAAAGAAAGACAATGGGGAAATAAATCATTTGAAAGGTGGTGTTGCCTTACAGACATCACAGACGATCAGAAAGTCAGAAAGGCAGAAAAGTGGATGCTCAATCAATTTTGTCTTGAATTCTCACTAGCACAAAAATGAGTAAACTGAGGCCATGCTATCGTGTACATGAGAATGAAGAACTGACAAAAAAGGGAATTTGTCTGGGGAAATGGCAGGGGCAGTAGGAAGAGAGGAAGACCTAATATGAGATTTATTTATTTATTTATTGGATTTCTATCCCGCCCATCTAGACCAAAGGTCTACTCTGGGTGATTACTCTGATGCTGTTGGTAAGTTCTGAGCAGAGCTGTTAACAAATATTCATTCTCGATTCTATTAAAAATATCTTTTAAAATATTTTTACAACTAGACATAGTATCCCTTTGCCAGTACCAATGCCTGTTTGGCCAGGAAGGAGTTAAAAAGTTCTCTTCCTGAGAGTCACCTAATGGATCCTGACTACAAGGACAAGAGTTCAGATTTTCCCTTTTAAGTTTTGTGTCAGGTGCCTAGTCTCAGACATCCTAAGAGAATGTTTACTGAAAGCACTCAGGACTGGGGAAAAACACAACTGATCTTCACTTTTGTAATGCAGAAATACTTTGAATATGCATTATGAAATTGTATGCCAATTACCTGGAGATACATGACAAATTACCCTCTTTCTAGAGAACTGTTATTCCATTACTTTCTTTAAAGTAAGCCTCTCTTTTTTTGTACTCTTTAAAGATAACCTGTCTTTTGATGATTTCTGTGACCTTTTATTGCCCTCCAAACATCTCCCTTCCTAGCCCACAAAGCTGCAACAATGTATTATCATTGCACAAGAGTGCAGTGATGTTATTATGCAGCAGACTAAATTAACTTTCTACAAGACGATGGTAAAAAAAAAGGGAGCATCCCAAACAAAAATATATAATTTTGAAACTCAACTTCAGATCAACACCAAATTTGGCACAGAAATAGCAGACAGTCTGCTCTTGCTCTGTGCACATTTTGGGCACTTTGGGCAAAAGTTTTATGAGTTATGAGTTTTTAAAAGTAAAAGGAGACTGTTATAAACTGAGTATGTATGGAACTGGCTTATCAGCAAGAGCATTGCAAAGTAGATATGTAGGTGGATACAGAAGCACAATGTTCCACGTTCATAAACCGGAGTTTTTTTTTAAAAAAATTGAATCTATTTTGCAAAATTTGTGTTGGTAACCCTGTTCCATGTGTGGTCAGTGTGATAAGAATTCACTGTTTTTCATGTTTGAAAGGTCTTTTAAAAGGACCAATATTTCAGCCCCTACAGCCTAGACTCTTTCCAAATTAAAAAAAAAAGCAGATGGGGCCAACCATACCCTTTCAAGATAAGCAACACTGATCATTCCAATTTATATCACTTTTTAAAATCTGGGGACATTTAGAGCTGCCTATTTTAGAATTGCAAAAATAAACGTTCCCAATATTTCATAGTGATTCTTGAAAGATCTTTATCATTTCTTTTCAAACTTTCATTGATATCATAAAATACTGTTCTCAAAAAGAGTGGAGACAGTAGGTGAGCAGAGAGTACACAGTCACTAACATAAATTATACCAAAATAAATTTGCAACACTTAGTTCAGTTTGAATGTATAAACCCTATTCATCTGAACCCTAATTCTCACCCTGGCTTCAGACTGAATAGGGCTCACACATATAGCTTATACATGAGCAGGAACATCCCCTAGCAGTCTTGTCAATTTCCAAACATAACAAGTGATGACACACAGGATAAAATCCTCTTGTGTAGCTCTGTCTGCACAATGTGAAGCTGCAAGAATAGTAATGAAAATCATAGCATAGCAGTTGTGCTCTTCATGAAGCACTTCTGCATGCATACTGTACAAGGGTCATAATGGGAACCACTTGACCAATTGTGCAACTGCACAATCCTTGTTGCTTGTGCAGGCATAACATGATGTTACATGAAGACAAGATTTCAGCCACAGAGAGAAAAACAGAGAGAAGCGCAGACAGAAAGAGAAAAGAGGGATTCCAATAGTTGAACAAGAAACATGACAATATAAAGAAGATTAAAATGAATATTTGGGTTTTACTTGGCAAAATGCCTCTGGTTTTAATAAAAATTATTTTATTTTCTTCATCAGAAAAGTCTCTCACCTTTGTGATGGTAATAAGTTGGTGTTTTTCTGTGCTGTGTTGCTAAAATTAGGGTGTGCCCTCCTTCACAATGTGTGGAGTTACATTTAAAAGAAACAGAGACAGAGAAGAGCCCTGAAGCCCAATAGAATCTTTAAGTAAACCTTACAAACACTAAACTCTCAAGAAACTCCCTTGTTCTTCTCTGCATTTACTATTTAATTTTTAAAAAGAACAACATGCAGCAATAAAGCATGCCACAATTAAGAAAGATTCCTACCAGACACCTTTGAAATTGAAGGAGGCTTTTATGTTGTTTTATCTTTACCCGGCCCACTTTGAAATTCTGAATTTTGGTTTGTTGGGATGTTGTGCAGGGTGACGGGATGGTATTTTTAATTGCAAGTTCTGCCACACACTGTTATTTACAAGAAGACAAAATTGTTTTCAAAGTCTTTTGCCAGAAGGAGACTGAGGAACACCTTACTATCATATTTTGAAATTACAAAAAGGAATCTTTTGATGTAATTCCCCAGATGGCAACTGTCCGCAGAGTATCTCTCAGTCTTGAGAAGTAATTAAAAAACCCATAGAGTCTGTCTCAAAAACTCCCTACCCAGGTATTTTAAAATAATCAAACCTTAACTCCTTTATGATTTGCTTTCATTCTTGTAGAAGATTTCACTGTTCTTGATGCTCTAGTTAAGCTTGTATCAGCAATTCCATTACAAAATGCTGCTTTCAAGGGTTTATAAGATAGATGCAAAAAAATTGCTCTGGGTTGCAACAGAAATTAAATCCTTAATGTTGTTGAGAAAGACCCAAATAACACATCCAGACAATGCCAGCGTATCCGTACTGAAATAAATTGGTCAGTTCCCATTGTAGGTAAGTTATTTTGTGAGAGAGAAATAAGAAGGAAATCCTGAAAGAAACATAATACATGTGGGTTTGTTTCAGCTGGAGAAATATCCAAAATCTATCAACATTAAAATGGAGGAATCCTATTGTTTTAGGGCACCATAGTTGATATATATTCCATGTTACTGGCTTTTGGGTTGTCTAGCTGCCATGTTGTCTTCTCAGCTTGAAAAGATGACTTGTCCTCTTCCTCCTTCTGCTCCATTCATAGAGGGAGCACGGTCAAAGTAAAGGTGAACACCTTCGTCCAACATTTTTGTGGATGAGGGTCTCCCCAAATATGGGGGCATGGTGTTCACATTTACTTCACCCCTGCAACCTTTAGAATAGAATTGTATATGGCGACTGGATGCAGAGAGCTGTAGAAGAAAGGGAAATCAGGGGGTGGGGAAAGACAGGCCTCCTCACTCTTTCTGCTCAAGAAAATCTCCATTAGATTACAAAAAGTTTTGTCAGAAATGACACAGTTGATACAAGTCAAATAATGAGTGCTACAGGGGTCATGTACTCTCCCCGTTCTAGTGCCTGCTACAGCAGAGCTTGGCAGTAGCTTCTTACAAATAATGAATTAATGGGTTCGTGGTAACTCATTCCTTCTCCCAATAATTAAAATATTATTACATTATTGTTGTAATGAGTGATACATTCATTCCTTGTCTAGTGTAACTATAAGTTTTTATTTGTTTTTACAGTTGAGGAGGTAGCCTTACTACATGGTAGGGGACGGATCTTACATGGTACACGTGCTATGGTTTGTGCTGTAATCTTGCAGTTTGTTGTGGGTGCTGAATGTTAAAATGGATGGGAGGACTTTGTGTTTCATACCCCAGATCAATGGTTTGTGACATTCCAATTTTAGTAATTTAAAAGTAAGAATTTTACTTACTTTTGAAAAGTGGAAAATGAAGAATTTATTTCTAATACTTTAAAACATTATTTACAAGAATTTGAAAAATTGCAATGGCAACCACCTACTTCTTGTAGCACTGGAACTTGTCATGAGTTCAGCCGAATAAGATCTGGAATCTGAGGGGTTAATTACAGCTGAGGAAAATGCTGGGCAATCAGAATCGCAGACAGCTGAATCACCACCAGATTCTCCTTCCCCAGTAGCCAGAGTGAGGGATAAGCTTCGGCAAGGACTCATGACACGAAGGTCTGAGGCTCGCATGAATGCTTCCCACAGGAACATCAGGTCAACCAGTCCTGAGTTTTAACAGGATGAAAGGCTTCTAGGAGTTTGATGACTGCTCCTGCTATATAATCTGCACCCAGAAGGCTTGGAAGCTTGTGGAAGCAACAAGTCAATACTCTGGCTTGCATCCACGCTCCTGCTTATCTTGGACCTTGCTTTCTTGACCCTTGGCTTTGGACTCTGGCTTCTGACTACGGTTTGTGTTTTTGGCTTTGGCAATTTGGCTTATGTTTGTATCTTCTGGACTTCTGATATTGGACTGGCTTGTTGGACTTTTGCCTTCTGGAACCCCTAGGAACGTGACAGAACTCTACCTGTTACTATTTCTTAAAGGTAACTTTCTGAGTTTTGAGAAGGTCTGATATCAAAAGAGCTTGGATGGCAAAAAGTGGCTGATAAAGTGAGCAGAGGCAAGACATGGCCTATGTCTACCACACCCTCCTCTTGCTGCAAAGAAAAACATTCAGTCTATGTGTGAAATGGTGCACATATCTGTCACTTATAGTTCCCCTATAATAATTATGGTATTAATAATTTTAGGCAGTTTCAGGGTTGGAATATGTTGTTTTTCTGTAAGCTACCCAAAGAACTTTGAGGTGACATATAAATGATCTATATAAATAGATCTGAACATCAAGCAATTACTTTAAAACCAGACAACGTTTCTTTTACTTTATTTAACTTCAAAACCAATGAATCTAATACATTTGATGAAGCAATTTAACACATCACAAATCCTGATGATGAACCACAACAAAAGGTTTCTTCCTACATTCTATGTAGATTCCAGACCTAATAGTTTCCTGCAGCTAGACTCTAAATACACAAATGCAAAGTTATGAATGTGTGGCAAATGTACATTTTCTTTTTTCCTCATAACCCCTTTGCACTTCTTTTTTTAACAAGGAAGATGCAGCCATGGTAACAGCAACCAAGTCTTTTTAGCTATACACTTTTGACCAACACACAATTCTTTCTTCTCACTAGAGTACTGTTGCTGTTCTATCCTGGCAATAAAGAAATGGAATATAACTATAGGCATCTATACATAGACACACACACGTACACAGAGAGAGAAAGAGACCGAGATATAGATTTGGGTATAGATATATAGATATAGATTTGGGAAGACCTGTGTTCTTGACTTATGCTAACCCAGTCTTTCTGCAATACTCTATTCAGTTTACAAATAAAAATGTCATCTATGTCAAGGATGGTGTTTGTCATAGAGGTATTTCTCCTTTGGGAACTGACCTGAGTTCACCAATTTCACATCATGCTGACCACCAAATAGCCAACAGATGGTAACAGTTTCCTACTCACTAACAACGTGGGCTGGATGGTCTGTTTGGACTCAGGGGGCTTCTTTGATTTATTACCATTTCAAAAGCTTTGATTAAATTTAACTCTTAAGTCCCCAGTAAGTTCACATCCTGCAGCAAGAAACGAAAGCTATCATTTGCTCTGAAAAAAAAAATCTACAATTTTTCCATTTATTACCAAGGGGGATCTATTTTCAACAAAAAGAAACCAGAAGCTATTCTTTCTTTGGCTAATGATTCTTCCCTCCCCCCCCCAACCCCCACATCTCTTATGAACATCTGATTATTCATTGCAAGATTATTTATCATCTCTAAATATAAGATTATGCAGTCCTGGCAGTAACATTTTTTTCTCTTACAGAAATTAATATCTTGCTTTAACAAAGGCAAACTACATGCCACAAATCTATCATGCAAGGCAAAGGGCATACAGTGTAAATCTATACATTGGATCCTTTCTTTATATATAAATTCCATGAAAGAGCTGTCTGGATCCCAAATAAACCAATCTTCATCTTAGTTGATGTTCTGCTAGACTACATGCATTGCCATGTTTCAACTAAAGCTTTTACTGCTGCACAATTCTACCAGCACCTCCATTGTTCAAAGATTTTTCTCACACAGCTCCATGTTCTCTCAGCTCTTTCTAGAAAACAGCAAAAGGCAAAGCACAAGTTCATCTCAGTCAAGCCTTCCAGAAAAAGATGCCATTTCAGATTTTTATTTTAGTTATTTCCATGTCTGAGTGCATAAAGGACCTTTAATGTCATTTTGTCAGCTGATGTTTTTGACTGCTGACATCTTGGGGCAGTGAGGATTGGAACACTGGTGAGGTTGTGTAGAATTGTTAGGGTTGTGTGGAGTGGCATATTTGATATGGTAGTAGCCAGAGTATATCACAGTTTTCTCAACTCAGATACATAAAGTTAAAAAAATCTGGAGTAGCCCTTATTACCCCAAACCAAGCTGAATATGAGGTAACTATTTTATTAATTAACTGGACTTTGAAAGATGCCTTTTGATTTCATTGTGCCTCACTGGTTGTTAGTTTATATGAAATTTCATGACAAATATTTTGGGTATGGTACATCTAGAAACAATCTCCTTCTACACAAAACCCTCCCACTTGCTTAGGTTATCTGGGCAGACTTTATTAAATGTTTTGCCTCTCTGTATGGTATGGAAAACATGACCTTGGGCCTTTCAGTTGTCATGACCTATCTGACAGAGTCCTCTTCAGAGCAGGGCATGCCTCAGCTGGAAAGCTAGTGGTGGGGGTATAGATGGGGAGCAAGAGTCTCCGATCAAAGTCACTAGGGGCAGAGCCTGACCCATCAAGAGTAGATTTGTTCAGTGGAAGCAGAGATGAAGGCTTGGAGGAAAAACACCCATCCAGCCCGAGAGCAAACTAGTGCATCAAAGTATGGCTGAGATGAAATGAGTATCTTCAGTTAAAATGAAATGAGTATCTGCAATTAAAAATCCAGCTGTCTCGAGGAACTGAGTAATGGCTGCTGGTATAGGGGAGGTGCTCAGGCTGCAGAGCCATAAAACCAAACATCCAGTCAGCGATAAGAAGCAGCATCCATTCCTGGCCAGCCATGATCCTTCATTTCCAGCTCTCAGTGTTCCTTGTTCACTGATTGATAGACCTCCAGCCACCGTGACCTTGACTGCTGATTGACTATACCTCTGCCTGTTCCTTGATGGGATTATTGACCCATTAATGCCTTGATTTATGAACAGATCCTAACTGACATTCTCCTAATTCTTCTGCTTCCTCCTTGAACTCTGATTACTGGATTCCCAGTGTCTCAACTCAGCTTATCTTCAGAGTTCCTCTTTGCACCCTGGCAAAGACTGCCACGGTACAGGAGTTTATGCTTAGCCTGCAAACACTTGTGCCTCAAAGTGGGACAGCAACATCTAGACAATGGTTCCCAGCCCTGGGTCCCCAGATGTTTTTGGACTGAAATTCCCAGCAGTAGGAGTGTTGGCCAGGATTTCTGGGAGTTGTAGTCCAAGAATGTCTGGGGACCCAAGATAGGGAAGCACTGATCTAGACTGTATAATTCACTTTTCTAGGGATACCCAACAGTCTATTAAGAGGGTGAAACAGTTACTCTTTCAGACAGTCACTTCCAGAATTCCTCAGCTAGCATGGCAATTTGCCATACTGGCTACAGAATTCTAGAAGTTGTAGTCAAAACCACAAATTTCCCCAAATCTAAATCAAGCTGTTTCCCAACCCTCCAGATCTATTGATCAACCGCAGCATTCATTCCCAGCCATCACAGTGCTGCAATCACAGCACATCACATCTAGAGGGCACCAGGTTTTACCCACTATATTGAGATGGGGGGGGGGGGTTTCCTAGCCTTTCATATTTCCTGTACCACCAATATTTCATATTTCCTGCCATGATAAAAAGAAAAATACCACTCTTTTACAAGAAGGGTATTTATACATTGTTGTTGGGAAAGTGTGAAGGCAAGAGGAGAAGGGGACGACAGAGGATGAGATGGTTGGACAGTGTCACTGAAGCTACCAACATGAATTTGACCAAACTCCGGGAGGCAGTGGAAGACAGGAGGGCCTGGCGTGCTCTGGTCCATGGGGTCACGAAGAGTCGGACACGACTAAATGACTAAACAAACAAATCTATACATTTACAGGTGTTCTGCAATCAAATTTATCGTTCACAGTAAGTTTTAAGGACATCAAAATTGCAGTAGTATTTATGAGAGTTTACTAAAATGAACAAATTAATAGTTCCATTAGTCATTGAAATTGTAATAAGACAGAGAATGGTAACTGTAAAACAAGATAACAGCATGTAATCGGGCATTTGACCAGTCTTGGGAGGATCACATGCTTCCCTCCTCTGGCAGCCACCCACGCAGACGAGGAGACGGGGCAGGGATTCCTGCAGCAATGCCTCTGAGTGGGCAGCTGCTGGTGGAGGCAGAAGTGGGAAGTCCATGCTCCTGTCACAACTGGTTGAATGCCCAGAGAGCAGGAGAAGAGCACCATGCGTCGGCTGGTGAGTGGAGCATCCGGCTGGGGGGATGGGGAAAGGAAACGTGTGGCACTTGTGGTGCCAGTCCGACAATCTGGCACAAACCTCCAAACCGAGGTTCGTGCCCATCTCTATGTGTAACATTTTCAGGAGGACATGAGGGAGAATGAATTCTTAGTAACTGCTATGAAAATCCTACATCCCATGTAGGTTATTTCTGTGTCCCATCAGTGGTTTATATATTGCCAGCTGAGAATCGCACTATATCACACCATCTCTTTAGACCTCCATAGTTGGTAGAGAGACATAGAGACACAGGCTGAGGCTCAAGAGCACCTACGTCTTAGGAGTTTCTTCATTATCTTCACTTCAGAATGTGCTTCCACATTATGAATCAAAATATGCTTTTGTTCTCAGAGAAAGCTGCTTCTTTTCTTCTGTTTTATAAAAACAGAAGAGAGGAGTTAGGAGAACCGCTGTCTATAAACCAAGGACTCACTTTGCATTTCTGGCTTTCTATGCCATCTCATTTCTTAAAGCCCCTCATGAGTTGTTCGTTAGCTCATGCCCACACAGATACGCACACAGGTTATCAGATGCTAGAGGAGCACGAAAAAATTTCCAGTCTAATAACCACCATCGTAACTGTCACCTCTTTATGATGTGCAAAAGGATGCATACACAGGATTGCCAGCTTTTCTTCCACATGAAATATGACACGCTTCCCCTGGGAATGCCATTTCTCATCAAACTGTCCTCCCCAGGAGTTAACACAGCACAGAGTAGACAGGTACACCCATCCTACATGCAAAACTATACACCTGCTTGCCCCCATCTGGGGAAAGTTGGGGGACTGAATGGATTAAGCTATTTTGATCCTCACTTTTAGTGATTCAGAAACAAAATGAAATACCGTCTCAGTAACAATAAGCACACACCCTCTTGCTAGTCATATATTTTTTTCTCAGTTTTGGAAATGCCATTGTGACGGTGACTGGTTGTGAACTACCAAAAAGGAGGGCACAAGTCAGCACTGATGAGGATAAAATTGCTCCTGCTAATTTATATGTAAAGATGCTGTTTCTTTTTAAAAACAGAACTACACTGCATCTCATGCAGGTATGGAGCACAATAACCAGATCACCTGGGAGCCTGCAGTTGCTCTTTATGCATGGGTGACTTAAAGTTCTCTGATTTATTCCTTTTCATTCTTTTCCTTTAAACCAGTGGTGGACTGGGCAGCCCTTCAAGTAACAGATACCTTCCATAGGATGATGGTCACAGGGCCACCCTAATTGCAATACTGGGACTTAATTTGCAGTAGGCATGGGTTTTCTTTTCTTGGCTTGCTTTTTAATAAAAGTTTATCAAAATATGCAAATCTCTGCCTATTCAGAATGAAAAAAACTTCAATCTGAATATGGTAGACGTTGAGAGAAACAGGTTTGTCCATCCAGACAAAGGGCTTTGAGTGTTTAGCTGTCAGAAATCTGGGTTTCAGTCCTTGTGTATTCAATCACATTCATGTCAAATTAAGACTGACAGGGAGGCTTCTAATCCTTGGCTCTTAAATGGCATACGGGTACAACATGATTCTATCTTAGCCAGAAATTAGGGATGCACACAGTATTTTTTGGATAAACGGTGCATGTGAGTAAATAGATGGAACCAGGGATGTTTGTGCATTTTCAGGGCAGAGCATGTAGCCACTCTTCACCTCCAGGGTGGAGCAACATTGCTGTGAATCCCATTTGACATTTGTAAGGTTAAAAAGATGGTCAGCGATATGAAATGCAGATTGTGGAAATAGGAAGTAATACAGCAAACTGAGCTGTTGGAAGCCAAGGAGGTGACAAGTAAAAGATGCATTTCCCAATAAAGCCCAGGATCTTATCTGGATACTCCAACTACTGAGGCACTAGAGCATCATCTGAGCATCATCACCCACTCCCCCAGCCATTGTGTGTAGTTCTAGGGCAAAAAGAAAGACATGCACTGCTGTTTGGATTGCCCTTTTTGCTTCTGGAATATTATTCTTTCTCTTTGTTCTCCCAATCAGCTTAGTTTTCTAAACTTCACTAAAATATATTATTAGGAGTGTGTGTATGATTGTAGAAAGGTGAATGCTGCATGCACTTTGAATGGGTAGGTCACCCCAAAGGAGTGATGCATAGTTCTTCCCCCTATCATAAGTCACTTGCCATCTTGCCATTTATGGGATTTTAAAAAACAGTGATCTGAAAATGCACAGATAATGTCACACACCTGGGGACACACACCTAGCTAGTTTTACCACCCTGCCTAAATCTTCTGCTAGATCTTCCACAGTACTTCCTCTCCGTTTTCTTGTATAAAGTTTGAGTCCTCATAACAGGGATGGGCAAAGCCCAGCCTTCCAGATGTTGCTGGATGCAACTCCCATCAGTCTTAGCCACCGTAGTCAATGGTGATTGATGCTGGGAACTGCAGTCCAACAGCATCTGGAGGGCAGCATTTTGCTCATAAAGAAAACTGTAACGGAACACCCCAGTGCATCCTCTGACATGTCCATGGATTAGTTTGGTTTGGTTTGGTTCTACTGGCCAGAGTTTTGTGTAGATCCAGTTTTCTTCTCAAGTGTGTTGCTAGATGTGTTTGTCCTCTTTTGACTTAATAAACAATTTTTCATGACCTACCTGTACGCTGGGTGCTGATGTGAGGGCAAGAATCACTGAGATAAGAAGCATAAATAGAGATGGGCACAAACCAGGAAAACGATGAATTGGACTGGTTTGTGGTTCATTGCTAACCATGAGCCACAAACCACCATGAACCTCAAGAAAAACAAACTGGTCCACGGTTTGGTTTTCCAGTTCATGCCTTGGGGGTGGGGAACCTACCTGTTGCTGCCCTCCACCACCTGCCCGCTCCCCTCCCACTGCCCCTCTTACCTCCCTACCTGGTCCTGCCAGCTCTTCCTCCACTGCCACCATCCTCAGAGGCAGCAGGCCCAGCCTCCCTTCCCAGAGCTAGGCCTGGTGCTTCTGTTTCTGCACCCACTGCCCAGCTGATAGGTGCGTGCATGTGCAGAGGCGTCAGGCTTGGCTTTGGGAAGGGAGGTCAGGCCTGCTGCCTCGGAGGAAGGCTGTGTGGTGGAAGAGGAGAGGGTGGTGGCAGGACCACATAGGGAGGTGAGGGGGGCAGTGGGAAGGGGGGGCAGTGGGGCATCCCCCTTTGCCCAACAAAACAAAGTACCAAGGGCAAAAGAGTTCCGCACTTCATTTGGTTTCAGCAAAACAAGATCCCTGAACTAGTTTGTGAAATGAACCACGAACCAGCCCAGTTTGTCAGTTTATATGGTCCATGGTTCAGTTCATGCCCATCTCTAATCCTGAATGAATGTTCTCCCAGAGAACTCACTGGAAAGGAATAAATTACACTCTTTTACCCCAGGTGAACTTTTGTATCATGTCTTCTGCAAGTGATCAGATGAAAGGTTGCCCCACTAGCTAGGCTGGGTGGGATAAGCAGCATTATACATTAAATTTTTTAATATTGTTTCAGAATTTTCTCTCATCTTTATGTGAACTTACAAATGGGAGTAAACTTAATCAGTATAGAGCAAATTTTTCAGGCAACTTTTGAATGCTTAGGAAATGTACTAACATGTTTCTCAATTAATTGATCTGCAATTAATCAAATTAATCAGCCATTTTTAAAAGTAATTTTAATGCCACGGATAATAATCAAACTCAGAATGACTGGCTTATCTCTTCAACAGCATGGACAAAAGAAGAAAACAAAAACTCTCCTACTCCATCACTGTAAACCTGGAACAGCTCCATTATGTTCCCAATTTATGCCAGTTTGACTGGATGCAGGATTCAATCCTATACCTGGCTATCCTCCTAGTCAGAAGATGAGCCTGGTAATGAAAAATCTGTCTTGCAAATGACTCACTGTTAAGAAGACTGAGCTGAGGCTGTTGAAAAACAGGATGATGTATGTGGAAATGAAATTAATCAATATGAAGATGAGGATCAGCAGTCTATCACAGCTGAGCTGTTTCATAATAATGAAATGGAGGAAACAGGCAGTGCCAGGGCAACACATGAAAGTACAGGAAGTGTCACTGACAATAATGAATTAGCAACTATTTCTAGAAATGCAAGAGGTAAGAATTTGCAGATGAAAGGCTGTGCATTTTAAGAAAGGTGGGGAATGAAAGGGAGAGGAAGTTGGGAGCCTACAAATAGTTGTACAATACATGGTCACATTTCTAGGTCTCACTTTCACTCCCACCTGACAGTCACTGCATTCAGGTTTTACAATTAATTGAGGCAAATAAATTTGATAAATGACTCATTTCCAATATATTCAAGAGAAATATGTAAATCAAGAATGGGTTGTTCTGTTGCTTGTTAGGTTTTCTTTTCTTGCTGGAAATGAAATATTTATTCAAAAACTGGAAGTCAGAGAGAAAGCTGAAGAGACATGGGTAGAACCAACACTCAGCAATCTAGTATCAATAGTGTGTTAAACTAGTGGTTAACAGAGTCTTTGGTTCTGTCCTAGGTAATTGTTGTTACTATATGCATTCAAGTTGGTTCCAACTTATGGTGACACTAAGAAGGCTTTAAAGGCATATGAGATATCTAAGGGGTAGTTTTACCAGTGCCAACCCCCTGTGAATTTTCATGGCCCAGGAGAGATTTGAATCAAGTTCTCTTGAGTGCTAGCTACCCACTGTTGTGTAGCAGATAAGAGTGATGAACTAGGACTCTGGAGACCAGAGTTCAAATCTCCATTTGGCCATGGAAACTCACCAGAGGAGTGGAACAGGTAAAACCACTCCTTAAATATCTCACTTACCTTGGAAGCCTTATTAGGTAAAGGTAAAGGTTCCCCTTGACAAATGTCCAGTCGTGTCCGATTCTAGGGGGCGGTGCTCATCCCTGTTTCCAAGCCGTAGAGCCAGCGTTTGTCCGAAGACAGTTTCCGTGGTCACGTGGCCACTGTGACTAGACACAGAACGCCGTTACCTTCCCACCGAGGTGGTACCTATTTATCTACTCACATTTTTACATGCTTTCGAACTGCTGGGTTGGCAGGAGCTGGGACAAGCTCACTCCGCCGTGTGGATTCAAACTGCTGATCTTTTGACCTTGCAGCCCAGAGGCTTATTAGGGTCACTGTAAGTCAGTTCCAACTTGACAGCATATAACTAACTCCTCAGTGCTAATCATCATCATCATCATAATCTTAGAACTGCAGAGCTGAAAGGGACCCTGTGAATTATTGAGTACAGCCCCTGTCAGGGAGGCACAGTGGGGATTCAAACTCCCAACCGTTGGCTCTGCAGCCAAATGCCTAAACCATTGGACCCAGTATGCGGTATCCACTACCTCACACTGGCTGTCAGAGAGATATGGTGGACAGAAAAAGAAGGAAAAGGAGAGGAGGCCTTTGGTAAATACTTGGGCTCTTGATAATTACTTAAGCAGACATTAGCAATGATGCAAGTCCAACTGCTAAGAAGGCCTTAGACTTATTTGTACATTGAGCAACAGCAACAGGCAACAATTATGACAGGTTGGTCCGATTAGAGATGGAAAAAGTTCGGTTTTGAACTATAAGAATTTCCCCATCACTGGTATTTTGAGGGCTGTAGTACCAAAAAAAAAAATTTTTTTTTTAATTTTTCCCCCATGTCTGGTCTAAATAAACCCTCATGGGTCATTCAGAGTTACACCATACATATGCCCAGAGATTCACAGGCTACTTTTAAGTTATGTAGTCTAGGTACTGCCTACAGATTGCTAATACTCACAGCCACCTGAATGTGTGGATATATAAACTGGAACACATGTTCAGTATGAGTACCCTTAAGAAAGGTCCATGTTCTGAATGAATAATCTTACATTTGGTTTTGGCCACTGGTGGAATGCCTAGCTCTAACCTCTTGTAATAACTTACACTTTGAGAGTGTCTCAGTTAGCTCAAAGGCTTTTCTTTAAAAAATGATACTCAGCTACTCTTGTGACAGAGTAATGACTCCAGCGTGTTTTGATTCCTTGTACCCCTCATTAGCAGCCTCACAGGATTTTAAAATGTTTGCTTATCAAGCCAGGGTCTTCTGAAAGCACCTTAATCTCTGCAAGGTCAGAAGAAGATAAACTTCAGCTTAATAAATTATTTGGCTCAATAGTTTTTCAAACCTTTTCTGACTGTCTTTTTCTCTGTCCTTCATCTAGCCACACAAAATATTTTAATGGCAAATGTTAAAGTACACAAGACAGAACTGTTCTTGATCATCTCAAAGTGCAGGACACATAATAATGAGCTCAAGCTACAGGAAGCCATATTTCAGCTGAATATCAAGAAAAATGTATTCTGTTAGAGCAGTACAACAATGGAATCAATTATTTTGGGAGGTGGTGAGCATTCCAACACTGGAGGCATTTCAAAGAAAATTGGATAACCATCTGTCAGATACACTTTTGATTTGGATTTGGATTGATGTGCTCAGCAGGGCACTGGACTAGATGGCCCCTTCCAACTCAATTATTCTATGTTTCTATGAAAGGCAAGTTATGGTTGGAGCAATACATATAATTCTGAACATGTACAATTAAGTTGGTTGTTGTAGGTTTTTTGGACTGTTTGGCCATGTTCTGGAACATGGCCAAACAGCCCGAAAAACCCAGTACACGGCCAAACACCCCGAAAAACCTACAACAACCATCAGATCAGATCCTGGCCGTGAAAGCCTTCGAGAATACAATGTACAATTAAGCATCAACCTGAAGTAGTGGAGGCTTATCCTTATGAACGGAGAATCAGCATTCAAACAGAGAATTCTAAGTATTAAATGAGGTTAGAGAAAGGAAGCTATTCAACCTATTTATTGACGACCAGGAGGGGGGAAAAAAGAAGGGCTTAAATTAATAAGATGGAATCAGTTTACAGTCCCTCTTCTCTATAAAGTCATACCTTGACACCTTTGCCTCAACCTGATCTGTTTACTCCATCTTGCGTTGTTGGCAATCTGCATACAAGAACAATAGTCATTATACCTGGGTCAACTACTTGCTCTCTCCCCATACCCAAATGTGCTACCATCTTTGTCCAGTGAAGAATTCTGGAAAACTCGAAACCTCACCTTCTTCTATTTATTTAAGGCTGGGATGCTCGTGGCAGAGCTGTAACTAGTAATGTTGTTACCTGGGGCTTTGCTATCCTATAAATTAAGCTGTAGACATGTGAGGTTGGATAAGACTATGCAATAGTATTGGTTACACTGTAGGTTTGTTTGTTTCTTCCCAGAGAGGAGCAGCTGGAGGCACAAGGCACATTCACAAAGGTGGGGTTAAACCTTTCAGCAGCAAAAACTAGTAGCTGGGTTCATACCCTTCCTGCACCACATTTTTATACCCTCTATATTTCAGCACCCTGGGTCAAAACCCCACTTTTCTGTCCTACATACAGCATTGCTTCTCTGTCAAAATGTCTGGTTGTTTTCTAGGTAAACTTGAGATCTGGGCCCCTGTATATTATGAACCAGTATTTTGAATGCTGTTTTCCACCATATAAAACATAAAGCGAAGTAATTGTACCCTAAATCATTTCAACCAGATTGGTCATAAATCTAAACAAACAAACCAGTCAATGAATTGACTGGATTAGAGGCAAATAATTGGTGAAGGGCCTTGGAGTCTATTGACAAGCTTACTTAGAAAGCTCTTCTGTTAAACTGGCAGATATAATATAGTAAATGACATTTAAAGGTAAGCATTAGAATGCTGTGATACACAGATTTACCAGAAGATGGGTCTCACTAAGTTTGGAGAGGTTCCAGGTAAGTGTGTATTAGGATGACAGCATTGAATAAGAAGAAATAATAGTCAGAAAATATCACCTTTTTTAAATCTGAAAAAGGAGACTACAACATTGATGGAGCCACCCTGTGTCCCAGTTCTGGGAAAAAGAAATGATATAAACAGGAAAAACAAAAACAAAATTCATCGAGTTATCTTCTTAGGTTAAATACATTTTAAAGCAAGTATATATTTCAACCAAAATAAATCAGCAATAAGTACACTCATCATGACATTTCAAGAACGGCAGGGGAGTGAAGAACCATCATTGCAACTCAGGAGCTTTCTTTTTGCGTAGTGTCGATCAGCAATGGCACAGGGCATGGTGGGGTGGAGTGAGAACTCCCCATGGACTAGCAGTGAGCCTTCCATAGGCCCCAGGAGCATTGCAGGCCCCAGGGCCTTCAAAAATTCCCCATATATATATATCATGCATTCTGCAGGCAAGGCAAGCTAGAGTTCAGAAAGGGCTGAAAATGCTCCTGGGCCAGCTCATTGTGGAAATGGGCATGAAAGAAATGCTGGAACACAGATAAAAGCCAGCTAACTAGTTAATGTGGCAACCTAGAGCTGAGGGGCTGTTTTTTGTGTCTGTTCTGTTGCAATGACTGCTATTATTTCTGCTAAGGCTCACATTCCACTCTGTCTTAACTACAGCACAGCTGACACATACAAAATAACACTTTATTCAGGTTTTTTACAGCTAACTGAATGCAGTTAAATTCAACTCAAACTTGTCTTGGTGGCTGGACATGGTTTAGACATTACTGGATGAAAACTAGTTCAGGATTATGTAAGGATTCAACTGCTAGACAACTTATTTAAAATACAATAAGCCACCTCCATGTCTCCTGTGGATTAGTTCCACAATCATCTGTGGATGCCTGAAACTGCAGATACAACGGAAACTTAAATACAGCATAAAAGAAGGTGGGACAAAGGCCACAAGGGGATGCCCTTGCATGTTATATATATAGCATTGTGGCAAACCGTAGATAAATGAAACCATGGATACATATCCTGTGGATATGAGTGTCCTACTGTATTGTTAAGCATATTCAATCTCCCTGAAATTAGCTTTCAGTGGGAGTAAAGGAGGTAATTCTATGTGTACATTTTTTCCCAAGTTGTCTACGAGTATTTGTAGGTATTTGTAGGAAGTGAAAGGAAAGTCCAATGCTGCAAAGAAAAATACTGCATAGGAACCTGGAATATAAGATCTATGAACCTTGGTAAGGTGGATGTGGTCAAACAGGAGATGGCAAGAATAAACATTGACATCCTGGGCGTCAGTGAACTAAAATGGACGGGAATGGGCGAATTCAAGTCAGATGATTATCATATCTACTACTGTGGGCAAGAATCCCGTAGAAGAAATGGAGTAGCCCTCATAGTCAACAAAAGAGTGGGAAAAGCTGTACTGGGATACAATCTCAAAAATGATAGAATGATTTCAGTACGAATCCAAGGCAGACCTTTCAACATCACATTAATCCAAGTTTATGCACCAACCGCCGATGCTGAAGAGGCTGAAATTGACCAATTCTATGAAGACTTACAACACCTTCTAGAACTGACACCAAAGAAAGATGTTCTTGTCATTATAGGGGACTGGAATGCTAAAGTAGGGAGTCAAGTGATAAAAGGAACAACAGGTAAGTTTGGCCTTGGAGTTCAAAACAAAGCAGGGCAAAGGCTAATAGAGTTTTGTCAAGAGAACAAGCTGGTCATCACAAACACTCTTTTCCAACAACACAACAGGCGACTCTACACATGGACATCACCAGATGGGCAATACCGAAATCAGATTGATTATATTCTTGGCAGCCAAAGATGGAGAAGCTCTATACAGTCAGCAAAAACAAGACCTGGAGCTGATTGTGGCTCTGATCATCAGCTTCTTATAGCAAAGCTCAAGCTTAAACTGAAGAAAGTAGGAAAAACCACTGGGCTAGTCAGGTATAATCTAAACCAAATCCCTTATGAATACACAGTGGAAGTGAAGAACAGATTTAAGGAACTCGACTTGGTGGACAGAGTGCCTGAAGAACTATGGATGGAGGCTCATAACATTGTACAGGAGGAAGCAACAAAAACCATCCCAAAGAAAAGGAAATGCAAGAAAGCAAAGTGGCTGTCCAACGAGGCCTTACAAATAGTAGAGAAGAGAAGGGAAACAAAATGCAAGGGAGATAGGGAAAGTTACAGAAAATTGAATGCTGACTTCCAAAGAATAGCAAGGAGAGACAAGAGGGCCTTCTTAAATGAACAGTGCAAAGATATAGAGGGAAATAATAGAAAGGGAAAAACCAGAGATCTGTTAAAGAAAATTTTAGATATTAAAGGAACATTTTGAGCAAAGATGGACATGATAAAGGACAAAAATGGTAGAGACCTCACAGAAGCAGAAGACATCAAGAAGAGGTGGCAAGAATACACAGAGGAATTATACCAGAAAGATCTGGATGTCCCGGACAACCCAGATAGTGTGGTTGCTGACCTTGAGCCAGACATCCTGGAGAGTGAAGTCAAGTGGGCCTTAGAAAGCATGGCTAACGACAAGGCCAGTGGAGGTGATGGCATTCCAGTCGAACTATTTAAAATCTTAAAAGATGACGCTGTTAAGGTGCTACACTCAATATGCCAGCAAGTTTGGAAAACTCAGCAGTGGCCAGAGGATTGGAAAAGATAAGTCTACATCCCAATCCCAAAGAAGGGCAGTGCCAAAGAATGCTCCAACTACCGTACAATTGCACTCATTTCACACGCTAGCAAGGTTATGCTCAAAATCCTACAAGGTAGGCTACAGCAGTATGTGGACCGAGAACTCCCAGAAGTACAAGCTGGATTTCGAAGGGGCAGAGGAACTAGAGACCAAATTGCTAACATGAGCTGGATTATGGAGAAAGCCAGAGAGTTCCAGAAAAACATCTACTTCTGCTTCATTGACTACGCAAAAGCCTTTGACTGTGTGGACCACAGCAAACTATGGCAAGTTCTTAAAGAAATGGGAGTGCCTGACCACCTTATCTATCTCCTGAGAAATCTATACGTTGGACAGGAAGCAACAGTTAGAACTGGATATAGAACAACGGATTGGTTCAAAATTGGGAAAGGAGTACGACAAGGCTGTATATTGTCTCCCTGCTTATTTAACTTATATGCAGAATACATCATGTGAAAGGCACGACTGGAGGAATCCCAAAACGGAATTAAGATTGCCGGAAGAAATATCAACAACCTCAGATATGCAGATGATACCACTCTAATGGAAGAAAGTGAGGAGGAATTAAAAAACCTCTTAATGAGGGTGAAAGAGGAGAGCGCAAAAAATGGTCTGGAACTCAACATAAAAAAAACTAAGATCATGGCCACTGGTCCCATCACCTAAGGGGAAGATATGGATGCAGTGACAGATTTTACTTTCTTGGGCTCCAGGATCACTGCAGATGGTGACAGCAGCCACAAAATTAAAAGACATCTGCTACTTGGGAGGAAAGCGATGACAAACCTAGACAGCATCTTAAAAAGCAGAGACATCACCTTGCCGACAAAGGTCCGCATAGTCAAAGCTATGGTTTTTCCAGTAGCGATGTATGGAAGTGAGAGCTGGATCATAAAGAAGGCTGACCGCCGAAGAATGGATGCTTTTGAATTGTGGTGCTGGAGGAGACTCTTGAGAGTCCCCTGGACTGCAAGGAGAACAAACCTATCCATTTTGCAGGAAATCAACCCTGAGTGCTCACTGGAAGGACAGATCCTGAAGCTGAGGCTCCAATACTTTGGCCATCTCATAAGAGAAGACTCCCTGGAAAAGACCCTGATTTTGGGAAAGTGTGAAGGCAAAAGGAGAAGGGGACGACAGAGGACGAGATGGTTGGACAGTGTCATCGAAGCTACCAACATGAATTTGACCCAACTCTGGGAGGCAGTGTAAGACAGGAGGACCTGGCGTGTTCTGGTCCATGGGGTCACGAAGAGTCGGACACGACTTAACGACTAAATAACAACAACAACAACAAATTTGTAGGTACTATATATTGTGTAGCCTGTCATTTCAATAAATTCCTAGTTAGAAGGAAAACAGCATAGTTGTGCGTCACAGGCAAGAAGGGCTAACAGTTTGTCATCTGTACATCAGATGAAATCCTGAGTCATTTTAATATTTCACTACTGCTCTGGTTCATCTTTTTAGTGCTGCTGGCATGTAGAAATTCCAACATTACCACACAGTTATTTTCTTGTTAGAACAACAGATAGTTTCAGTGGTCAGCCAAGCTGTGGATATTGTTCCCTCTTGCCTTATATTATGGGCTGATTTAAACCGCACATCAGATTTGAAAACATATATTCCAGCAGTTTTTCATAGCAAGATGCAAATGACATAAACTTACCGTAGCTATTTTTGTTATTTTAAATTTCATTTTCATCAACCCGTTTTAAATCCTCTGATGACAACAAGGGAAACCACACCAAAAAATATCACTTGTGACCTATTGTAATAAATTCTTTGCCTCAAGTTCCAAGGATGTTATGAAATGAAACTTGAGGTAATCTTCTAAGCAGAGCTCCGGGGCACCTGTGACTTTTCAATGAAATTATTCAGTTCCAAGGGAAATACACACTTTAAAAAAAAACACAAGAAGTTTCAAACAATAAATCTCTCCCACATGTGTGTTTCTCTGGAAATGACTAAATAATGAAATGAGTGGGACACAATGAGGCAGTCTTTCTCTGCTATCAGAGTCCCTCTGTCCTTGCTAAACTCTAGGTTTAAATAGTAGCATAGGAGTTTGTGTGTATTATGTGTAATCAAGTTGGAACTGACTTATCATGACCCTAATAGGGCTTTCAGGGTAAATAAGATATTTAAAGATATTTAAGGTTTTATCAGTTCCATCTCCCCTTCGTGAGTTTCCATAGCTAAGCAGAGATTTGAGCCCAAGCTTCCTGAGTTACCCCATGTGGTCTAGTGGACAGTATGATGGACTAGGACTCTGGAGAACAGAGTCTGAATCCCCACTTGGCCATGGAAACTCATTGGAGGTGTGGAACTAGTAAATACACTCCTTAAATATCTCACTTACCTTGAAAGCCCTATTAGAATTGCTAGACGGCAATTCCAAGTTGATGTCACCAGAAACAATAAAAACAATGACTCCTTATTTCCTAAGTCCTAGTCTGCCACTCTATCCACAAAGCAGAGGAAGCCAGGTTACGTTGGGCCAGACTGCTACCCCATCTAGCTCAGCTTTCTTTACCCTAACAGACACTGGCTGTCCAGTCCTATCCTACAATGGCAAAGGCTGAAATTTTGCACCAGTTTGCAAAACTTTGCAACTTTGCGTTTTACTTTCTTTAAGATTTATGCTTTTTTCCCCTCAAACACATTCATGCCATTAAAGTCTGCACGAAAATTCGTATGCATTTTTTTATATGCATAAAAATACATACACATTTGAGTATGCTGTTTACTAGCTAGCTTTTTGCAAGCACTTTCCCCTAATATTTTCTTAAAAATACTTTTTTATATGCCATTTATTCTATGGTACATATTTGCATATGTGGTTTTTGATGGGTGAATTGCATGGCACAATTAAGAGAAGTGCAAAAATGAAAGGGTGATTGCATTCTGCTTCATGTACGTATTAGTTTGGGAAGTGAAAATTAGTTTGATTCAGAAAAAATGCAAGCCCAATAAACTGCCTCCATTCCAAATGTAAAGCAGGGACTCTTCCCATCTAGTAGCCATCTTTTCCTTCTAAGATTTAAATGTCTTCCCAAAGATTCCAGAACTCCTCATATATAGTTTTGTTTTATTTTATTTCCATAATTAATCCAGTAAAATCTTCATATCTGGAAGAGTCTCTAATAGTTAAAAAAATAAATGAATTGCATGTTTTGACATTGGCCATGTTGCCATATGGTCTAAAGCTCAACATCAAAAAAACTAAGATCATGGCTATTGGTCCCATCACCTCCCGGCAAATAGAAAGGGAAGATATGGAGGCAGGGACAGATTTTACTTTCTTGGGCTCCATGATCACTGAAGATGGTGACAGCAGCCACGAAATTAAAAGATGCCTGCTTCTTGGGAGGAAAGCGATGACAAACCTAGACAGCATCTTAAAAAGCAGAGACATCACCTTGGCGACAAAGGTCCGCATCGTAAAAGCTATGGTTTTTCCAGTAGTGATGTATGGAAGCGAGAGCTGGACCATAGAGAAGGCTGACCACCGAAGAATTGATGCTTTAGATTTGTGGTGCTGGAGGAGACTCTTGAGAGTCCCCTGGACTGCAAGGAGATCAAACCTATCCATTCTGAAGGAAATCAACCCTGAGTGCTCACTGGAAGGGCAGATCCTGAAGCTGAGGCTTCAATACTTTGGCCATCTCATGAGAAGAGAAATCTCCCTGGAAAAAACTCTGATGCTGGGAAAGTGTGAAGGCAAGAGGAGAAGGGGATGACAGAGGACGAGATGGTTGGACAGTGTCATCGAAGCTACCAACATGAATTTGACCCAACTCCGGGAGGCAGTGGAAGACAGGAGGGCCTGGCGTGCTCTGGTCCATGGGGTCACGAAGAGTTGGACATGACTTAACGACTAAACAACAAACAACAACAACATGTTGTCTTAGTCAAAGTTCTTGTTTGCTTGGATTAATTAAGTCCACTATGTTTACCTAAAAATAGGAGGCTGCTAACATAATGGTCTCCTGGTATTTGGACAGCTATTTTATTTAGGTCTCTGGCTACAGAGCCAGAGGTTGGGAGTTCAATTCCCCACTGTGCCTCCTTGAGAGGGGCTGGACTCAATAATCCATTGGGTCCCTTCCAGCTCTGCAGTTCAAAGGTTATTACTCTTTATTATTCCCCTCACAGTCTCATGCTAACCAAGAATTATCATAGGTGGGCACTAAACGTTTCCTACATATGTTAAGATGTGAAATTTTTGTGTGTACAGAGTGCTAAAAAAATTAAAGTGTGTGGAGATAAAATGTAACCCTGAATGTATACAGTACATTGTGCTTTAAAAATGATCTTTGAGCAGCAGTTTACTAAAAGTCACTGCAAAACAAGCAGGTAGCTCCAGCCAAGTCTGAACGCAAGGTCAATGTAAAATAACATTGCCTCTCAAAGGTATTCCTTCCCTGACTAGTTGACAATTGGACGTGTAAACAATTGACAAAGAAATGCAAAACAACTGAGAAACTAAACCTCCTAGAGTCCTAAAGTGCAGATAGAGATAATTGATATATGGCCAAATTAGTCCACCAGAACTTTACACCATGGCCTATCCAGGAAAATGGTGCCAAAATAACTTCCTATTGCTTCAGGTACAGGACATACGTAGTTAGGCAAAATAAAGCTATTATCTGCTATAGGAGCCTTGTTAGTTACAAGAGTTGTATTTTGCCACCCTGATAAAAGTAACAGAGATTTCTATTGAATTTTTTATATATATTTATAGGGATCAGTAACTTACTAGACCAGCAAAATTCAATTGTTTACCACTAAAGGGAAATGAAAACAACTGAGAGAAATGGGGAGGCAAGACATGCATACAACATGACACCACGCCACACACACCAGATACCAACAGCACAAATACTGGGCACCTGACAGCAAAGACCAGGAGGCATGTAGCAGCACAGCACCATGCTTCAATTCCAGAAGCAAAGGAACACAAACATCATGGATTTTCCTCCATAGATGCAAACAGGCACATGGGTAGCTTAACTGGGTGAGAATATTATTTAATAATTTTCTCTGTGTGTCATTATAATAAGCTTAAAGGCTAAGGGATGTATTTTCTTTCATATATTCCTACTTTTAAGAATGTTGATATTTTAAGAGAGGTATTCTCTGCTGTTTCAATGTGCCTCTTTTAGGCTATAAGCTCCATTATTTTATTTTTGGATTCAAATATGATTTAAGTTCTTCTCTGCAACTTTTATAGCCAAAAGCTTACAACTGAGGTATATATTTTTCCCGATTTATTTTCTGCCTACAACTTAAATTTTGCCTTTGGATTATTTCTTATTTGCAGCTCTTCACAGTTGTAAGACTTTTGGGTGGCAATCACACCTTCAGCCTTTCACAATTTGCAAGAATGTACTTGTGTTTAAGCATTTATGTCTACAGTATTTCCATAGCTGTAAGACTGGAAAAAAATTACATGTTTTCAATAACTCTGAATTATTATTGTGCATATGGAAGATAGAAGCAATATAGATAAATAAAGCTTATAGAAATAGGGAAGCTTGATGTTGCCCGGAATCATTGCAGCAATGAAAAGATTTATATCTTGATATCAGTAGTTCTTAACCTTTTCTTTACCACGGACCCCCTTTAAATATCTTTTGTTGCTGCGGACCACCAAGACTTGACTCAAGATTTAAAACTCTAATGTACATCAAATATTTATTTAAAAATTCTCATGAAGATTCTCATTGACAGATTGTTGTTGTTTAGTCGTTAAGTCATGTCCGACTCTTTGTGACCCCATGGACCAGAGCACGCCAGGCCCTCCTGTCTTCCACTGCCTCCCGGAGTTTGGTCAAATTCATGTTGGTAGCTTCGGTGACACTGTCCAACCATCTCGTCCTCTGTCGTCCCCTTTTCCTCTTGCCCTCACACTTTCCCAACATCAGGGTCTTTTCCAGGGAGTCTTCTCTTCTCATGAGATGGCCAAAGTATTAGAGTCAAAGTATTGACAGATATTCCTTGATATAACAGCAACACTTTTTAAGATGACTGGAAGAAGCTTCATTTTGCTTTGAACCGGATGCACCTCATCAACAGCATCAGTTCTTTTGTTTCAAATTCAGCCAGCAATCCATTCTGAGGCTCAGCCAAAATGTATTGCTACGAAGTTCACTGTGATAATATCAAAAAGTTACTTTACCCGACAATAACCAAATGGTTTAATTAGTAGAAATCGAAGAAGAAACACTATCACGAAGTCCGTCTGAACACTCACTCACTCTGACTGACTCCAACTCTCTTCCCATGGCTTCTATCTGTGCAGTAGCAAGAAGTGTCATGTGCTGTCTCTGAGCTACTCAGCATTATTCACTTGCATGTTCTCACTATATGCTGAAATATCAAACAGTTATTTGCTATCAAACAGTTATTTTCATAACCTGTTTACTTTTGTTTGTTTTTAATGGAGGTAGTAGGTTAGAAAAGCCATGTTTTCCATAAACAAGCAAGGGAAATTAAGATTTTGTTCTATGTTTCTTTTTCTTTCTTGCTTTCATTTATTCATTCATTCTATTTTAACTGCAAAAGATCATAACATTCCTTCAAGTCTTCTCAGACCCCCTGTGAGGACATTGCGGGCCCTGGGGAGTCTGCGGACCACAAGTTAAGAACCTGTGATCTAGATGAATTCTGATATGATTTGAAATGGTTATCTGGTTTCATTCTGGAGTTAACCTACATGGGATACCCGTGTAACGTCCTGACTCCTCACACCCATACTTCCATCTTGTGATAGAATCCTTATGCAGTTTTTTATCTTGTGATCTTTTTATAGAAGCCTTATGCTTAAAGCATGTGAGGCCTACAGGACTGCCAGCCCTACCATTGTCTCTTTAGTCACAGAAAAATGAGTATCTGAAAAGGGGGAGGGTGTTCTACCTGGGTAACCTCTACATGTGAGCCAGAATCCTGATTTTGGAGTGGAGTGGAGGGGCTTAAATGAAAGGCTATTCAGGTACGGCAGCCTCTCTCTGTTCAGATAATCGTGTTTCTGTGATTAAAGAGATGATAGAGAGGGAGAGTGCTAGCATTCTTTCTGGAGCGTGTGTGAGAGAAAGTTCCATGTGATCTAAAGCATGTCTGAACAAGGCTTCAGTATAAATTGTAAATCTCTGTGGCTCAAAACACTTAACCTATTTGTTCAAACATACTTTTACTCAGTCTTTTCTTCCTTGTAAACCGCTTTGTGAGCCTATGGCCAAAATCCTCTTGCTTATCATAAAAAAATCACAGGAGAGTAACCCTGTGATTGTAACTGACTCAGTGAAGATTTGTTGAGTTAACTCATCTGTAACTTCCAATGATTCAAATGGCCCTGCTCTAGTTTACTTTAGCATAGTAAGTCACACTTATAGGCCCATTTGAATCAATGGAACTTATAGAGAAGTTGACTCACCAAATCTCCACTGATTAGTGCAATTTACTATACTAAGCAAGAGGATTTTGACCTATATCCCTGAAAAGTGGGATATATGCGTATTGAATAAATGACTTTAAGGAATGATGGAAGGAATAACTGAATGAGTAAGAGGGCTCATATAAACTTTGACAATTACCTTTCTTAATGCAATCATAAATTGTGCAATGGAAATCCTTAAACAGATACTATGGATAAAAATCCCTCAATTTCTTTAGCCTGGACAAAACTGGCAGCTATTTATTCTATGTAGTAAAACGAAATCTATTTGTCAATAAGATTTCCACCTTTCTTATTAGTCTAAACCAGCAATGTGACACACAGACATTTTTCAAGGGAAAAGTGTTTTGCCCACTGCTTATCAATATCACGAGCAGAGTCCAGGCAGACATGAGCTGGGGTGAGGTGACGGCTTCAGATGGCAGAATATTAGGAGTAGTGGAGAAGCTGCCACCACCCACCGAGTACACAGTGGTAATCATGGGATTTTCTGGGTGACAAATACCAGAATTCTCCAGTCTGAGAGTCCTACCTACCTTACTGCTGGATAAGCACTATAACAGAGGAAACGTTTTCTGCAAATATCTCAAGATCTAAATATTAAACCAGAAGAAGCTAGGCTAGAGAAAAAACAATGTACATTGCCAAATGGATGGATTCTGAAGAGTATATTCCACCAAGACAAGACTCCAGCTGGATCATCACTTAATAGATTCTGAAGCAAAGTAGGAAGCTCAAAGAATAATCAAGTAAAATGGGGCAACTTGGATACAGGACAACTTTTCTGTAACTGTGGAGAAATTCAATCTATACAGCCTTTATGTGTATTTAATTTATGTCCCATCACACATTCTAAAGAAGTTATACTAAATGGCTAAGATAATGCTATTGAAGTATTCCACGTTCGGGAAAGATCTACCTTACAGACACCTAAATATGATGTACCTGGGAGAAGGGCCTAAACTGGAAGGTTTTGAGGCCTAGCTAGGCCTTGTCCCACCCAAGCTTCCTGTTCCTGCCCCAATGCTAGCTGAGAGCAGGAAGCTTGAATGGGACTAGGCCTAGCTAGGCCTCAAAACCTTCCAGTTTAGGCTCTTCTTCCTGGGTACATCACATGTAGTGTCTGTAAGATATGTAGGACTCGCAGATTGGAGAATTATGGAATCTGTAGTCCAGAAAACCTTGTTCCTAGATACTGGATTTTTCTTTCTTCTCTTTCTTCTCCTCCCTCTCTGGGAGTGTTGTGCACAGGTGGTACCAGTATTATAGAAACATTCTTCTCTTCTTGCATTAGGGAGAAGAAGTACCCATGTTCTTACAATAAGAACAAATCCAACTGCTGAATTTCAGTAGGCTGATCATCTGTTCACATCAAGGCAGGACGGCCAGTGAAGAAGGAACCAGTCGTTTGTGACAATTTGTCTGATCCCTAGGGTGACTGTGCAGGCTGGACGTTTTTGAAAGTACAAGGACTAAAAGCAGAAAACCAATCATGTTCACTGGTTTGCTGTTTGAAAAATTTGTCATTCACCTTATTAAGTGTGCTTCCTTATTGTTTATCATGCATACATCCATGTTTATACCCATGCTATAGCTAGATTATTTGATTGTGTCCTCTTGTAGTCAGTTTAAATAATTGTGATACAAATTAATATAGTAACTTTTGAAACAATAGTTACCTACATGTTGTAATTAGATTGTTTGATTTTATACTCATGCAGTCTTTAGGGTGGAACAAGAGTCAGTTCTATTTGCTCCATCAATCCATTTGCAGAATGTCAATGAGTCGGTATCTAAATTCCAGTCTTTGGGAGAAATGAAGGGAAACATTCAGATTGTTGTTGTTTAGTCGTTAAGTCGTGTCCGACTCTTCGTGACCCCATGGACCAGAGCACGCCAGGCCCTCCTGTCTTCCACTGCCTCCTGAAGCTGGGTCAAACCCATGTTGGTAGCTTCGGTGACACTGTCCAACCATCTCGTCCTCTGTCGTCCCCTTCTCCTCTTGCCTTCACACTTTCCCAACATCAGGGTCTTTTCCAGGGAGTCTTCTCTTCTCATGAGATGGCCAAAGTATTGGAGCCTCAGCTTCAGGATCTGTCCTTCCAGTGAGCACTCAGGGTTGATTTCCTTCAAAATTGATAGGTTTGTTCTCTTTGCAGTCCAGGGGATTAACATTCAGATAACAAGAGACAAAATGGAAAAAAAATACAGTGAAATGTATACAAGATTTATTTCTGTGAGTTTTAAAATCCAGTTTTGAAAATGAATGCCTGGAGTCATCTGATTAATCCAATCAGACAGCTTTTATAAAGAATAAAAATGTTCTGGGTTTTTATTTCTCCAAAAGTTTTCTCACCACTGGGCAAGATTATAAGAAGTGTGCCTTTTTGTCCACCTCTGCATTTGTTTCCCCCTCAAAAAAGATTATAGAAGTGTTTTGCACAAAAACTCTACTTTGCACATAAAACTTCATATTTTGTGCAATAAACTGTAACTTGGGCATTTTTTTTTTTTTTACAAGAAAACCCAACAGATTTTAAGAAATGTTGTTGCTGGCCAGAAATGAAAAAAAAGAGAAATAAATAAAATGAAATAGAGGGTGATATTTTAAACTCATGTAGAACCAACATTTTTTGCTCTGGTTGCCCGGATACCTTTTCCATCAAGAATGAAACAAGAATGAAAAGCAAGAGATAATTACATCCTTAGTCCCAACAGCAATACGTATATGGTTTGTATGGTGTACCAATGTGTGTAAATAACATATGAGCATTTACCACCTTCCATAATGGCATGTTTACCTCATGCACCAACATAGAATGAGTCATGTGCTACAGCCGCTTTTCCTTCAAGTCCATTGTGGTTTTACTAGTTTGGTCAATATGGTGATTATTTCTATGATGACCCTTCTTAGACTGTTTAATGACGCTGTGCAGCATAACAGTATGGGCTAAGTTGAAATAACTTGCAGTTGATGGTTAGACACTTGTCAAATTCCTAAAGGGGCCATGACCCCAATTGTTAATCCTCTCTCCCACCCGCTTCCCCTGGAGCCATATAATAATTTTAGCTGTGAAAGGAAATTTTATGCCATCTAAGATTAGCCCACATTAATGCAAGGTCAAAAATAATAGAATCAATAAGCAAACTCAATACTGTTAACATTTTGAGAAAATTACTACAGAAAACAATGTCAACAACAGATTGAAATGGGGCTCCAATGTTGTCACATTGATTTCCTTTCTGTTTCACAACATTTTAACTCTTTTTTCTTTTGCAATATGGTATCTAGCGTTCTTCGTTTCCATCTTTCAGCTCTGCTACCTTAACTGGCAAACGATTTCTTTTTTCGCAGCATTTATTATTAAAAGATCTCTGTAGCAAAACGAAGAAGTTCATCTCAACCTGCACCACTGTTGAACAGAACTCTGATGAGTAGAATTTTATCCAGCCATTTTTCACAGGCATCAGAGATCCATGCACATTGTTTCTGATTGATCTGCCAGTGCTGTTTGATGTTATAAGTTATGGTATCCATCTTACCAGGTTCTCTGCGATGTGGAATACAGGCACTGTCCCCCACCCCACCCCGTGGGTCTGCCCCCCATCTAAAGCCCTGATTCCAGAAAGTGGTATTGGAGGGACATTGCTTTAGGCTTGTGTCATTTATATTATGTGATTGGTGAGGAATCACATTTGTTCGACCAGCTAAATGAATCTACTGAAGGAGAACACAGAAGCAGCCATGTTGACCAACAAACCAAGTCACAAATTCAAATGCCACGTTAGGGAAATGGCTTTATTAGGTCAACTAAAAGAACAAATATCAAAATCACAGGATTTCCTTAGTCAGGCACAATGTTACATAAAACAGGCGTTTTTGGACAAAGAGGGATAATGAAAGGGAAGAGGTTACCAACAAAACAAAGCAAAACCCCAGGCTAGATCTTCAAAGTCTTCATATCCCCATAACATCCCAGTTGTCACCACCCTGACTTCTTTGATCAAAACCATCCTTACTTTGTTCATGGCTAAGAACTTGTTTATGGCAGACGCCTTTCCCTATTTTTACCTTCATCTTTCCCTAGTTTTAGTCTCATCACATCTTTTGATTATAATGTTTCTGACCCCATGAACACTGGATTCAGCATGAGGGATCTTCTGGCAGTGCCACTCTACTCCATGAGCACCCCTGGGCTCTTTTTTTCCGCACCTTGGTAATCACAGAGAGACACATATATCCCTGATTCATTTAGTGTTTTAGCACATATTTATTTACTTACCGCTCCAGGAGCGTAGTGCGCTATTCTTGTGCATTGCTTATGCCTTTTTCTAAGACACTGATGGCAAGAGAGCACTAACCCTACTCCAGATAAACATTCAACAAATGTCTTTGTGAGGGTTCGACTTCGGGCTCCTTTTTTCGCTCAAATAAATCAGGAGATTTATGCGGTTTTGAAACAGGTGTAACATTTATTGGGGTGTTCAACAGGTAACCAGTGTCAACAAAATTAGTCCAACGTTTGTCTCCTTCTGACAACGGGTCAGCAAGGGGTTTCCAGTCTTCATTCAGGAATGGGTTTCCTTCACCCGAGTTCCATGGGCCTGGCCCATCCAGCGATAGGTTTGGGTTTAGTGTTTGTCCTGTCTCACCCTCCAGCAGGGGCACGGTGTCATTGTCCCCGTTGTCCATCCACACGGGGTCTCGGGTGGATCTGTGTGTCTTCCAGGGTCCCCCCTGTATCCCCTCATCCTCATTCCGCTCACCCTCCATTCGAGTCTCTCTCTTCTCTCTCTCTCTACCTTCTCCTTCTCCTCTCTTAGTCTTCTCCTCCACTCCTTAGCCTCTGCCTCTCCCCAATACGATGGTCTGGGGGGAATCTCTCTCCTTTTTCTGTAATCGGCCTCCTCTCTTGGGACTCTTAGTCTCTCCCACGCTCCGGTCCAGGGATCCTCCATCCAGACCCACTCCCAGCCTGGCAGCAACTGTTCTTCCCCCCTCTTTATATCTGCTACCCCCGCCTCTATCTCCACCCTCTTCTTCCGCTCCACTCCCTCCGTTTTCCTCTCAGTTCTTTCGACTGCCAACTTCCGTATTCCTCCCTCTATATCTCCTGTGTCTGTCTCCAGCTGCTCCGTTCTCTTAGGGGATGAGATGGGCATGGTCTGTATCTCCTTTTCCACTGTGAGGGGGAGGGACGGCACTCCGGCGAGAGGGGCACTGCTCTCGCCCCCTGTCTCACAGTCTTCAGATAAAATCCAACCAAGCCCAAAGTAAATAATGTGAATGAATAAATAAATTCCAGCACTGGGCTTTCTTTCCTCTACTTCCTTTGTGAATGAAAAAAACAAAACAAAACCCTCTCCCTCCATTTTATCAGAAAGTTAACTAATTGGTAAGGGTTCCTTCCAAGGCTGGCACTTCTTCATATCTCACCTGGACCTATAATGGTCTCAAAATAGAAATAGAAAAGAGGTGGGCAGTTTACTCTTTTCAGCATTCTCCAAGTTTTTCTTCAAGATAAAAACTGTAGCCCCACAACAGAGTGCATTCAAGTCTAAGTGTTCCTCCCAAAATCCTTCCATGCTGAGTTGCGCAACTTGGCAAGCAACATATAATGACTATGGAGATTTCTCTAAAGGCTACCCCTTTTGCATAAAAGTGCAATAGGATTTCAGCCAGTGTTTCAAAAGAATATGAGATTTACTCTGCAATAGTCTGTTCACAGGCCTTGAGCCACCCCCATGCAAGACATCTGTTCACTGGGCCGAGTCCATCTTTCAACCGGCATGCTTTCTCCTTGGTAACTTCATTGATTTCCTTTCACCCATTCACTTTATACCTCCATCTGAACTCAGGAGACCAGGATTGAAATCCTTACTTGGCCATGAAGCAAAGTGGATGATTCCAGGCATTACCCTGATGACTAGTTAGATCAAATGGTGTAAATATGTCTTGATCTACATGACATAGTTGTTGTGAGGATAAGGTGCAGTAGGTTTATTCCACTCTATGAAATAAAGTGGTGCACCACCCCACAAACTGCTTGGGGGGAAGGGTTCACAATATTTATGCTTCCAGTTCCCTTTTCAGGTTTTCAGAGGGTTTCCCCTATTATCTATGGAAACCAAGAAGGCAATACATGTAGATATAGTGGCAAGGCAAACCTAAACGGAGATTTCCCCCCCAATAATTTATCCCCCAAACAATTCTCTTGACAAACTTTAATGTGACCTTTCTTTAATGGAATCTTATCCATGTTTGTCCCCCAGAATTAGTGCACTGCTGATGCTAAATTGCACATACCAGTTGAGAGTGGGATGATATATCAGGTCCTGTCCAGCAGCTATTGAGGTGAAACTACTAGATTCATTTTGTGTAGGGTGTCAATTCACAGCTCAATGCAATGGATAAATGGTCAGTGTAAAGCTGGGTTTCATACTTCATCATCACGTCAACCTTTCGCCACATTCACCATCTAAAGTTAGCCCTTCTAATCTTCTATTCATGTTACAGGGCAGATGAACCTGACATAACAATGGCTGACCTGGAAAAAGGGCAGAGTGAGAGAGAAGCAACTTTTATTTCCACTTTCTGGTCTTGGGGTCATCATTGACTTTACTTGCTTTGAAAGAAGAAATTGTCCCTGTGATGGGAATATCCCTGTCATATGCAGAGTCTTTTGATGAAGAAAAGCAAAAGGCTGCTACAGCCACCTTGCAGCATGTTTCGATTTTACACAGTGGCATGCTTTTAAGATGAAAAAGGCCAGAATTGGTGGGGGGGGAAAGAGGCCAACGTAAAGCAGTGGTAGCAGACAGTTAACAGGATGAGTTCTGGATACTCTAGAGTTTTAAATAATCTAGCAAAATGATTGCAGTGATTGGTTTTTTTTTTAAAAAGGCTCCATGTTCATACCACACACTTTTGCATGTCAACTTTCTTCATTCCCTCCTCTGAGTCCTTCTCTCTTTTCTAGACTCTCTCTCTCTCTCTCTCTTACAGCAGTGACAAGAAGTGCATTTCAAACAAGTTCAGAGCAGCTGTCAGAGCTTGATCGGATGTACAAACTCTGTCACTGTTTGCTTGTTAAGTCCCACGCATGGAGCAGCTGCCAAAAGGAGCTTTGTTCAAGCAGCTGTTCCTGCTGGCGGCATCAGAATAGCCAGGAACACATTAAAAAAATCATCTGGTTCAATTGGACAGCCAACCTGTTGGACAAGCAAAGTCCCCACTGCAAAGAACCCAGCACTTGGTTATGCTGCAAATGCTACCACAAGGGCCATACTAGGATTAGGTAACACATCTGTGCTTGAAAAATAACTGCATCTGGTTGCTCAATGGAAAGTCAAGACCAACTGATATTTTTTTTTAGGTGGCAAACACATTTGCCATAAGCCAAAGCACACCAGGAGAAAGGGAGACCTGTGTCTGTAAATATGTGGTTGACAAGCACAGGAAAACTTCAGCCAATTTTATGAATAATTTTAATTCACAAACTCACAGTCAATGGATTGACATGCACATAGCCTAAATTTAAGACACTGCCATGAGTGGCATTCCAGAATACATTTGTGCTTTTCTTATGCTTATGAATTCACCTACTGAATATATGAGTGAGCTCAAAACAGAAGTGGAATGTACACTGCAGCCAGTATATGTTCTATACATTGTTAGCTCTAGATTTTTAAAGGGCCATTCATTGGGCAAGATACCTATGCAGGCATCCATGAGAATGTACAAAGCTGCCTCATATGGAGTCAGACATTTGATTCATCTAACCCCATATTGTTACCTCTCATGGGCAATAGATTTCCAAGTCTTTCAGGCAGGATTTTTTTCCTAGCCCTACCTGGAGGTCCCTGGTATCCCCTGATGGTACCCCATCCTAGCAACCAACTAGGCTTGGCCCTGCTTAGCTTCTGGAATCAGAAAAGGTCAGGTGTGTTGACTGAGGTGTCCAGCAACCTAACATGCCTCAGTCTAACTCAACTCCCCTCATAATTGTTACCTAGACAGGTACTACTTGGGCATGCAAAGGAGAAAGCCTGGGACGTGGATGTGGGAAAAAAAGGGCCTATTCTACAGTAGGAAAGGGAAGGGCCTGATGAATGAGCACCAATTGTGGCTGCTTGCTGCTGTTGGACTTGTCTACCCATCTTTCCAGGGTGGATGAGCAGATGAGAGAGGACCATGTGTTCTGCATTGAAAAGGACCACCTTCTATTTTAAAAGGTTGTCAGAAGATGACACTCTGCTTGAAAGTGTCCTGTGTTGGAAGATCTCATTCTGTGCATGTCTGTTTAAAAGACAAAGAACTATAACAAGAGTAAGGAACCTGTACTTCTCAAGATAACATTGGACGGCAACTCTCATGAGCTTTAGCCAATATGCTAAACTCCCAGAGATCCTGAGTCTAGAGGGTCAAAGGTTCTCTACTCCTGAACTATATGAAAGAAGAGCAGGAGCCTTAGAGTACCTTATCAACAGTTAGTGCCTGGATAATAGACTTAGCAGAGACCCAAATAACCTTAATGTCATCTCTGCTCTAGTAACAGAGGTATCGCATTTCTATAAAAATTATAGTAATTACTTCTCAATTTGCATCTATACCTATTAATTACTGTATGAAGATTTTATGCAAGCAATTGCCTCCTAAACTCGATTGAAGGTTGTACCTTCCGTGCTCCTGGGGGGAAGATATTGTAGGATACCTTAGTAGAGATACACATGTCCCTGTGACAGTGGGAATGTGGAAACTGTCAGGCACATTGTTTTACACTGATCTTTCTACTGGGACCCTCATCAAGAATCCCTTACATTCATTCTTCAAAAATTCCCAGGTAGATCAGAAGAATTTTATATTCTATTTCTCCTTTCTGATTAGGACCACCAGATTACTAACAAAATGACCAGATTCAGTGCAGCTGCTATAGCTTGTTGCAGTTTTATGCCAACACAGAGATTTTTTTATGCTTGCAATGTGAGCTTGTAAACTGTGTAGCTGCACAGTTTTGCAAGTTGCCTACTGCATATTTCTGCTATTTTGTGCAGTGCATTATTTATTTAGTGCTGATCTTTGACCATAATAAATTATGTTCATTTGCACACTTTTTTGGCAATACATGGCAACCCTGGGAGGTGATCATAAAGACTCCTTTGGTGAGCCATAGGACTGCAATTTGGGGGATCTCCACTGACTAACCTTTCACAATTTCGCACCCTCCAGATGTATGCAGAGTACCAACCCAGTGCTTGGACTGGCACCTATGGGTAGAGAAATAGCCCAGTTTTAGTAGGGGAAACAAAAAAAACCTTCTAGAATCTACCCATTTGGAGTTTATAACATCAAATGAATTTGGGTATACATTTCTGACATCTAGAGAGTAATGCATGACGGAGTGCTAAAGTGAATGACTAAAGACCAAGAAATTATAAAGGGCAGAAACCTAGAATACTGTAGTCTAGTGATGAGAAACAAACAGTACAGATTGTTACAGCTAATCCATTCATAGTTAAATGAATGAAAGGAGAAGTGTGGGAAGGAAAAAGGATGCAACACAGCACCCTTGCTTAGAGATCCAAAACCACAATAGCCATGACAATGTCCAACTACCAATAGTCAAGAAACAAGAATAAGACTTGATTTTGCGTTTGCTCAGGCTGCCTTTTCTCTGTAAAACCCCACCCCCAACATTACTGTGCCTTAAGCACACAAGAAGTGAAGGCGAGTCCATTAAAGCAGAGAAAACTGGGATGTGTCTCTATTTTGTCAGATGCATCTGTCTCTCCTAATGAATTAGTCTGATTACAACTCCATCTCAATCCCAGGCCAGATGTGATCTGTTAGCTCTTTGCGCATTAAGCCGCACAGCGCAGCTCACAACATCTGACCGGCCAAATGTAAATGTGCTCCAGTGCAAATCTGCTTCACGGCTTGAAACCAGAAAAAAATTATCCTTGGAGAAAGGTTTTAATATGAAGAAAATGAGGCTTGGTGCTGTAGATTTTTCTTCTTGAGATTATTTGACTGTGATGATTAATGAAGAATTGAGGGTAGCTATAAGTCAAGAGTAAGTTATATCTATTGCTCCTCACGGACGAGGGGTAAGGAAGTTGGCAGGAGGGGGAAAGAGGCTGAAAGAATTTCCTGAGAGAAAAAAAAAACAGGTTAGGATGTTTTATCTATTATTAAGTCATACAGTCCCCCCCCCCCCCCCCCGTATTGCTGCATGTACAGCAGTAATATTACTTCCTTCCAGGTTAAGTTTTAATAAACTTTAGCTGCCTTATTAAACTTTACCTGGGTAATATTTAATAAAGCAACAGGGCAAGCTCACTGCAAGGATATGGATATGCTTTGCCTTGTGACAGTCATGCCCATATCTTGCACTAGAGATGGGCAGAAACTCCAAGTTCGATGGTTCATGCTGGTTCATTTAATGCCTGAACAGGTGCTCAGCACTTCCGAAGGGGATTTTTCCCCCCTTTTGAGTCCCACCTCCTCCAGCAGGCACCCACTCAGAGGCAGCACCCTGGCTTCTTTGCCTCGCATCCTCCAGGGGCTGCCTCTAAATGGGCACTTGCCAGAGGAGGTGTACACCTGTTTGGGCAATAATTGAACCAGCACAAATCTCCAAACAGGTGGTTCATGCCCAACTCTATCTTGCACTGACATACAATATGATAAGATTGGATTGCAATGGAATCAATGGCCAAAGATCTTTATGTTCAGTACTAAGAACATGCGTTTTCTTTGGACAAATGTGAAAATGCAGACCAGACCAAGGTTATTTAGGCATTTCAGAGAGTGGAACAAAGAACCCAGTGTATTTATTGATAATACTAGTTTTATTTTTGATTGGGTTTTATTTGTGTTGCATGGCTTAATGGGCATGGGATTATCTGTGGGAGTCAGTACTGTCTTGCCATCAGTATCTCAGAAAAAGGCATAAGTAGTATTCTGTGCACCATGTCCATCTGATATTTGGTCTCCTTCTATTATCTTGTTCATATAAGGTTTGCTTAACTTCCCAAGGCTAAGTGCAGCTAATTGACAAGGCACCAGCTAGCAACTTGGTTGGGCAATCAGGTGTGTGACCAAGAACACACACAAGGTGTTCTCTAGCATCTTGTCAGTTAATTGAAATTAGCTGCAGCAAGTTATGCTGTTTTTACATAGCACCAATAAAATTCTGGAGAATATCTCTCAAGGCCCAGCCTGGCATTCTAACCAGCACATTGTAGTAGTTTATGCCGGTAAGGAGCCTCATATATTTTTTCAAAAGTTTTCAAATATTGGGATATGGAGTGATAGAATTGTGGAAATATTCAAGGAAGTCCACTTAGCAGGGCAATGGAGCTGCGTTTAAATATCATTTGCAGGAGAACATGAATACTGAAGGCACCAAACTCCCGCCTTGTTTGAGCAACTTTTAAGCCACCACCTTGTGAAAACTCCTTGTGATCTTTTTCCAGCTAGAAACATTGTCATAAAAATGTACATTTAACCTGCATGATTTGAAATGTATACTGCCACGGATGCTATAAAAGTCTAAACTCAGTCATACATAATGCAAGTGTGGGCTTTCTCATGTTATTTCTGTATCTGGAAAATTTCAGCTCTGGGGCCCTATCAATATTTATTCATGCATCGTGAACTAGAACCTGTGATTATTACTCATACAATCTCTTGCTTTACAAGCTTCAAGTCAGAAGAATAAAACCACATCTGCTCCTGCTCATTCCCCATATTTTATTCAATGTTTTAACAGCTTTGCTGTAAATATCTCATCCATTACGATTCAGTTGTGATTGTATCAACTTCACATCTCCTGCTTTATTGCTGTCATTACAGTTAAACAACGCACTGTTAATTTTTTTTAACTAACAAGTTTATTGTTCTCACCAGTCAGCCATCTCTCCTTGTTGAGTCCACACAGCATTATGGGTTATAAATCAGAGTGGGGCCTGATTGAAACATTGCCTTTGTTGGGGAAATGACATGGTTTTTCATTAACTGTTGAGATCTTCCCAAAACAAATCACAATGAGTAGGATTATTGCCCTCTGCTGACATATGGTAAGGAGGTTCAGAAGATCAGCATTGCTGAAGGCAGTTTTCTCCCAGCTTCCCAGTGAGCTGCCTCCCTAGGTCATCTATTGAAGCAGATCTGTGCAAAAATCAGGACATATAAAAGGAAATCTTTCTTCACATCGTGTGTAAAAAGGTTCTAGAATCTGGTCGCCATCGATGTCAGCAACATCCCATTTTCTGAGAGGTCAGGGCCAAAATAAAGACAAAGGTGCAGCTCCTTATGTCACAGAGGCAGGGCAGAAAAGGGAGAAGTTTTCAGAGCTGCTCCTCATGAATTGCAGTGCTGATGTATCACTCCCTGCCTTGCTCTGAACATGCAATTGGTGCAGTGTTGGTGCACTAGAAAGCCAGAGGTGGGGGCACTGCACTGGGAAGAAAGCTGATCTGTGCATAAAGCAAAACCAGTATGTCACCTAAGTTTGCTCTGGTATTTTTATAATAGCAACTTGCTCTTAAAATAGTAGCTAGCAGAGGAAGGTGGTTTTTTGTGTGGTTTTTTTGGTAGAATGGGACATAAAGAACTAATATTCTGTATTCAGTGACTAACTGTATTTAGTGACTACTAGTTCTGCCTCACATCTGGACCTAATTGTTTCAAAGCAGCAAGCTGAAAGTGTTGTGCAGATGAGCACTCAGTAGGGTGCAAATAACACTACAGCTTATCCCTTCTGGGGCCAACCACTCTTGAGTCCCTGCGTTAGAGTTGAGTAAAGTAAATATATTTTTCCAAAAGTATGCTCAGTTTGCATGGGGTGAGCATGGAATTTAGTGATGCCATTATGCATGTGTTTTTTTAATTGATCATTTATAGGGAAGTGTGGTGGTGGGTGACTAATGTATGTGGGGAAAATGCAATGTTGCTGCCTATATTCTCCATATTGGTCCAGTATTGCGTACCAACAACCCAGACAAGTTGCATCCAGGTACAGAAGACCAAGTCAAGTGCACACAGTTACATTAAACACAACCCAGCCTCACCTATCCCTTCACCTACCTGAAGCTTTGCTGCCAGTCTATATTAGAAACCTGATTGGAAAGCTACACAGAAGCCTTTTAGTAAGCTTGTTAAGCTGCCAACACTTGCATGAAGCCTGAATTCAGTTCATAAGATTCTGAAAGCTGACACACCAGTTTGAGGTTCAGTTAGTAAGAGACTGAAGGTTGGTGCACCAGGTTTTAAATTACAGCACTGACGGTGTTGTTTGTCCTACTTTAAAATGGTTTGTGTGTTGGGTTTTTTTTGCCTTGGGATGGGATGGCGAAAATAGGAAACGTTGGCTTCCTTGACGTGCACAAGTCAATTGATCTTACAACAAGAGCAAGTCTATCTTGTTTTGAGGCATATGTAGTCATTAGATCTAATTTTTTAAATGTCCGATTCCTAAAGGAAAATATACCTTGCCTGCGAGTTGAAAGCTGTCTCCTGAGAAATCTGGGATGCCTAGTGATCATTTGAATTCCTTGCACTCTTTAAACTTGATTGCTGTGTGTTAGAAGTAATTTTAAATGAACTGAATAAAATGCACAAGTAATATGTGCCAGGATATGATGAATTCCCAGGCAATATGACTCAAATCTTGTAGGGATTTATTTTTCTCCTTTTAAAATTCATAAATGGGAATGGACACATACAGTTTTAATAGCACATTGCTGTCTTATTGCTGTCTTTATGGGGATGGGAAGAGGGGTTATCAGATAGAATGAGAACAAGGAACTTACTCAGCACTAACATCGCCACTGGAAATGGATCATGAGCCAAAGAGTTTCAAGTCATTTGCATATTTTCCTTGTAAGCAATTAGCATAATTTCCATGTGATTAGCATGAAAAACTATATGGGTATGGATACGATGAGCAGCTATAGTGCAAACTCTGAAGAATTTTCTGTTTGCAACTAGAGGTTGCCTGGTTTGATGTTTCTTCCTTAGAGCAGAGATGCGAAACCATTTTTGGGCAGTCAGCAGATATCTTCTTCTGCAGCTCTCTGTGGGTATGATGGCCATGCCCTGATATAGAGTACTGTGTCCAGCACTTTAAGAAGGATGTCAACAAACTAGAGAAAGTTCAGAGGAGGGCAATAAGGATGATCAGGGAACTGGTAACCAAGCCCTATGAGGAAAGACGGAAAGAACTGGGCATGTTTAGCCCTGAGATCAGACGGAGGGGAGATTTGGTAGCACTTTTCAAATACTTGAAAGATGCTCATACAGAGGAGGGGCAGGATCCGTTCTTGATCATCCCAGAGTACAGGACACATAATAATGAGCTCAAGCTACAGGAAGCCAGATATAGGCTGAATATCAGGAAAACCTTCTTAACTGTTAGAGCAGTATGACAATGGAATTAATTACCTCAGGAGGGGGTGAGCGCTCCAACACTGGAGGCATTCATGAGAAAACTGGGCAACCATCTCTGCTTTGAGCAGGGGGGTTGGACTTGATGGCCTTATAGGCCCCTTCCAACTCAAGTATCCCATGATTCTAGATCAGTGATTCCAAACTTTGGGTCCCCAAGTATTCTTGAACTTCAACTCCCAGAGATCCTGGCCAGCGCAGCTAGTGGGGAAGGCTTCTGTGATTTTTATTCCAAGAACATCTGGGGATCCAAGGCTAGGAACCACTGTATCAGATTATTCCTAACCTGAGGACTTCACCAATGCTTGCAAATGCTCTCTGACAGTTTCCAGCTTTGAGCCCGCTGCCCTTGTCTTGTTGGGAGAAGGTGGAAAAGAGAGATGAAGCACCTGGCTCTTCAAAAAAGCTGGCCCTGTTCCTGATAGGACGCCATCAACTGTTAGAAGTACCAACTGAGCAGGAAAGAGTGATGTCTGGTTGGAGATAGCACAGACTCTTCTTCTTTTCTCCATTAATCAGGAGAGAGTGGAACTTCAGGGGAAGAGACCTGGACCCTCCACAGGCTAGATTAGGCCCTGGGGGCTGAACATCTCTTCCCCCTAACCCTGCAATACATACCTTAAAGGAAGGACAGAAAGCAAAGAGATTGAACAGCAGTTGATCTCTCATGGAGTCCAGCCGTCAGCTTAAAAAACCCAACAAACTTGGAAGGGTTCAGAGGAAGGTTTGTTTTCTCTTGTCCCTGAGATCACAACTCGATCTAATGGGCTTCTGTTACCAGAGGGGATATTTCAGCTAAACATTAGGATGAACATTTCATGGTAAGAACCATTTTGCAGAGGAAACAGTGACTTGGACCAGCCTAAGATTTTTTGCTGCCTAAAGAAAAGGGCAAAATGACACAGAATTAGAGCTGAATATTATTGGACCTCATTTCCACTACAGGTGGGGCAACCAGTAAACTGAGGTCACATAGGCAAGCTATGTGTCAGACATGACTTTGAATTTCAATGACTCTTTGCTACTCCCCATGGATCTCATATGCTAATAGTTGGGTTGCTTCCAGCTGTCCAGCAGAGATTTGATAGACATTATCCCTGGGGAAAAAAATACAAATAGCGGCACCAGAGGTGCTACGGAGACCCAGAACCAGCTGGTCGAACTGTTCACTTCATGGCATCAGGCTCCATCATCATTGTGCCAATCACGAAAAGAGTCCAGTCGGCTCTTCCCCGCCTCCCTGCTCATCGACCTCTGCGGCGCAGAGGCAGGATGGGGAGTCTCCCCACTCAGCTGATGAGTGGTTGGCTGTGCAGGGAGGCAGGGAAGTGCCCAGTGGGCTCCTTCCACAATTGGCGAAACGACAACGATGGAGCCAAGTGCCACATGGTGAACTGTGAGTGCACCAGCCAGTTTTGGGGGGAGGGAATGGGTCTCCACAGCACCTGTGTTGCCACTATTCATATCCGCATCCCCAGGGGTACAAATACAAATAGCCCATGCCTAATAGACATCTGTTGTGGGGGCAAGGGTGAGGGCTCCAGGTTTGCATTTCTTGCCTTGAGGAGGGTGTTGGGCTAGAGGCCACAACTGAGCAGTCTGTGTTCAGTGTCAGTGGCCAGAATCCTATTGCTGTAAATTTGCACCAGGGGAAGCTGATGATGTCATCAGCTTGTACCACTAAAATTTAATTTAAAGTAATTGAAATCTTCCTATTCTCCCATTTTAGGTTCTGAAGTTCCCTAGGGTTCCCTTTTGTGGTCTCAATCCCAGCAGTGGTAAGCCAGCTCTGATTTTTTAAATATTAAAAGCTTCCTTCTTCAGTGCACTTATCTTCAGTGCAATCTATTTTATCTCTCACATCAGTGATCCTTCCATTTGTTCCAGACAGGTCTTTGGATCACTCCAGTTTGTCCCCTTTTCGATTAGTGGCACTCCCCTTCCCACTTTCCTGCAGCCATCATTCAGTGGGCCACAGTGACTTTCCTCTTTGTTTGTTAAATAAAGTAAGTGACATAGCGAAACAGCATTGCATCTACCTAGCATGGCATGCATACTACCGTCAATGTGTCTTGTATCTATCAGCTAGGCAGCAGATGCCTGCTCGGTAGGGAAGTTGGACCTGCTGCTTATAAGGATGGTTATAGAAGAGGAGGCGACAGCAGCAACAGAAGGTAAGGAGAGAACAGAAGCAGTGTGTGTGTGTGGGGGGGGGAACAGCAGCAGAGGAGGTGAAGGTTCAGGAAGGTAGGAGCACATAGGTTTCCCCCCACCCCCAGGTAAAAAACTGGAAAACAGCAAACAGTTTCCTTTGGAGGTTCATGAAAACCATGAACAATCGCAAACAACTGGTTTTCAGGTTTGTGCTCATCTCTAGTTGAGACTAATGGAGGATTTATCTCTACGTATATTTTATTCAAAATAAGTTACATGGTGTTCAAAAGGATTTATGCATGGTGGAGTTGCAGGACATGGAAAATTTGAGTAGCAAAAATGTTTTGTATAAAACCAAACAGCTTTGAAATCATACCTTTGGTTCTCCTGGTAAAAATGTCTTCCCTACAGACAAGCCACTGAAAACAGTTTAATGCTCACACTGCATTGAGTTTTACATTGTATGTCAAAACTAAGCTATGTAGTTTTGCCACTAAGCCTGAGAAAATGGAGTTTTAAAAGCCCATTTAATTTTAACGTTCAGAAATTGTGATAACACATGGAAGGAGTGGGATTTCATTCTGAAGCGTTTAATAACTATATTAAGAATAATCCAAAGAGTTCTTCCCATAAAGGTTAACAAGGGATAATTGCTTTCTCAGGAAATCACAAGAACGACATGGTTTGCTGCTTTGTTTTTACTGAAGTTTCATGATGCTCACTTTTCACTACTTATAAATGAAACAAATGGGGTTAGATGGCAAAGATTATGAAAGAAATTAGCTCTAATGAGTCTAGTAACTAAAAACATTACTAGGGGAAATTGAGTTGACCTTACTTTTATAATTATTCATTTTCTTAATTGTTTTTTACAGGAATAATTGGAACAAAATTAAGTGATATCAAGTACAAATCTCTCACACAATCATGTGCTTGCTTTAAATTAATAACTTTTCCAAGCAGAAAACCAGTTACACAACTTGTAAGGGCCTCCAAATGGAAGCTGGGTCTCATATATTTTTAGGGAGATGAATTTTGTATATGCATACAATAAAATAAATGCTAATATAATGTATGCATAAACATATTGAACAGTCCTGTGGCACTTTGAAGAATTACAAACTTTAGCAGCTTTTGTGAAACTGCAGTACAAGTGCATCAGAGTAAACCAGCTTGAATCCAGGAAAGTAAATCTACTCGTGGTAGAGTAAAGCTACCACTGTCCATTATTTCATTTCATTTCAGCCTTCTCTCCACACCCCTTTCCTCTTCCTCTTACCAGACTGAACTTAGGATCTGAACTCAGAGCGCCACTTTCCTCTGTGGTTAATCAGCACACAATCACCCCAGATATATATGCCATAATAATCTCTGATGCTGTTAGGGGTTTTAGGTTTGTTCAAAGTGTGTGTCACTAGGCTGAATGCTGATTATTCAACATTGAATATTGACCACATGTTTCGCATAATATCTGGGCTTCTATAAGAATGCTTTCTTTTGAAAAACAGAATCTGAGAATCCAGACATGTAAATGGGCTCTTGAGTGGCATGGCTAGTATCCTGGTTGTTGTTGTTGTTGTTTAGTTATTAAGTCGTGTCCAACTCTTCGTGACCCCATGGACCAGAGCACGCCAGGCCCTCCTGTCTTCCACTGCCTCCCATACTTTGGTCAAATTCATGTTGGTAGCTTCGATGACACTGTCCAACCATCTCGTCCTCTGTCGTCCCCTTCTCCTCTTGCCTTCACACGTTCCCAACATCAGGGTCTTTTCCAGGGAGTCTTCTCTTCTTATGAGATGGCCAAAATATTGGAGCCTCAGCTTCAGGATCTGTCCTTCCAGTGAGCACTCAGGGTTGATTTCCTTCAGAACGGATAGGTTTGTTCTCCTTGCAGTCCAGGGGACTCTCAAGAGTCTCCTCCAGCACCACAATTCAAAAGCATCAATTCTTCGGCGGTCAGCCTTCTTTATGGTCCAGCTCTCGCTTCCATACATCGCTACTGGAAAAACCATAGCTTTGACTAGGCTGACCTTTGTCAGCAAGGTGATGTCTCTGCTTTTGAAGATGCTGTCTAGGTTTGTCATCGCTTTCCTCCCAAGAAGCAGGCATCTTTTAATTTCGTGGCTGCTGTCACCATCTTCAGTGATCATGGAGCCCAAGAAAGTAAAATCTGTCACTGCCTCCATATCTTCCCCTTCTATTTGCCAGGAGGTGATGGGACCAGTGGCTATGATCTTAGTTTTTTTTATGTTGAGCTTCAGACCATTTTTTGTGCTCTCCTCTTTCACCCTCATTAAGAGGTTCTTTTATTCCTCCTCACTTTCTGCCATCAGAGTGGTATCATCTGCATATCTGAGGTTGTTGATATTTCTTCCGGCAATCTTAATTCCGCCTTGGGATTCCTCCAGTCCAGCCTTTCGCATGATGTATTCTGCATATAAGTTATATAAGCAGTATCCTGGTTAGAACTGACCAAATAAGCAATATCATAGTTTTTTGAGTGGAGCTTATAGCACTAACATCCGGAATGGGAGACCTCCATGTGGTGCCCTCATCACCTTGCATGTGTTTGAGCCATACCAATCCTAGAAAACGAAGCTCCCAAATTGTACATCAATATCCCCAATGAAATCTGCTGATTCGTGAAGAATGACAGGGCTAGCCATGGGTGGGTGCTAGAAAACTGTGTTCCTGATGCAACTCTAGGTGCTTTGAGCACCTAGAAAGGTGGGGTATAAACAAACAAAAAAATAAACATATGAGGCATTTGACCAATTTATAAGGCCAGCGAGAACTGCTAACAGGTTCTTCTCAGTCCTACTAAAGCAGGAGGTGAGGTATCCAGTAAATACCAGCCATCAAAAGTCATGAGCATACAGAAGCCTTGGGAATCAGTCATGTTGCATATAGAAAGAAGATGCTTGCCACACATACCTTGAAAAGGGTGTCTCAGCTTCATTAAAAGTCTGACAAGAAAGTTATTCTTGATCATCTGGAAGCCCTGCTTTCTGTTCCCAGAAGTATGTGGCCAAATCACATGCTGAGAGAACCTCTTTCATCATTTCTTCAAATATTGTAAAGTAGGATCATGCCACTGAAAAGGAGGTTCAGATCTGAGCTCTGGACTGCCTGATGCAAATTCCCCCTTAAGCAGAAGGCTTCTCCTTTATTTTGCAGTAAGAGTCTATAGGGGGCAGATTTTCAATGTATACAGAATAGGGTTGCATTTTGCTATGTACATTCACAATGTATTAGGGAATTGATGGGAAATACCAAACCAAACACCAAAAGCACAGAAGAAAAAGTAATATAGATTCTAGTAGCTGCCTGTGTCTCTCAACATTCCACATAGCCCATTAAAAATTCAATTTAATAAGGCCATTGAGCAATGGGTAAACCGATTGTCACTGAGCATAACGACACGTTCTGTTCAGTGTGATGCAGTACCTAACCATAAGTTTTTAAATGGGGAAATGGGAATTAACGGCGCTCCCTCTCCAATTACTAATTCGGCAGAAACACAAATAGCTCAGCAAAGGGAAACGGCAGCAGCTCTTGGGCTTCTTCTAAACAAATAGACTTAAGTAGTTGAGAGGGTATTCTTTCTGAATAAAGCAGACCTTTGTTTTGTTTTTCTTTCTGCTATCCCCTCAAGTTCTTTCACTTCTCTGCCAATAGATTTAATAATTTATTATCAAATCAAATTGGGACCAGAACACAGCTGTAGCAGAACAATGGCAGCCTTCTATGAATATATTTTGCACCGAAGCTGGTGGGAAAGCAAGGGAACAGGTTCATTGCTTTAATATTATATTCCAGAGCTGGAAGCCATTCTAATAGCCAAGTCTCATGGCAAAGTTTTGTACATGTCGCTCACCAATGGCATTTTGAGAAAGGGGGCAGACACTCTTGATAATCCAATAACCGCAAAGTGAGATTCTCTTCAATGTAAAAATTACATTTTTGTCATCCAAGAACAGCAGTTTTCCAACCAAACAGGGTGTCGCCTCACTCATGAAATCAGAGGTGGATGTTTTGCAATGTGTGCATTTCTCCAAAGGGTCCTTGGAGAAGAACACCTGTTCCTGGAGCCTCTGAAATTCCCCACCCTTCACTTCATGCATATTGTTAACTGAGCATACAGAAACAAAATTAAGTAGTCCCCGAATATAGTAAAAAGGAGCCTCGTGGCACAGTGATTAAGCTAAAGTACTGCAGCCAAAACTCTGCTCAAAATCCAGGTTCCATCCCAGGTAGTCAGCTTGAGGTTCACTCAGCCTTCCATCCTTCTATCCTTCCAAGGCTGATAAACTGAGAACCCAGCTTGCTGGAGGGGGGCAATGTGTAGCTTGCATAATTAAATTTAGACCATCCAGAAAGTGCTTCAGGTGCTATGGGGTGGTATATAAGCAGCACTTTTACTTAGAAATAAGTCCCAACAAGTTCCATAAGACTTACCTAAGTAAATGTGCATAGGATTTCAGCCTTAATATTTTATGCTCCTAATACAATATCTTTAGGTATGCAAAGTTGGTTCGTTTTGATTGAAGATTCATGTAAAACAACACTAACACCAGGGTTATGTTATTTTATTTTATATCAAATGAGCTATTATTTGTTTTGACCTATAATGAAGTAATGGCAGTAGCTCTGGGGGAAAGCACTTCTATAATTTTAAATCAGACTCATGGCACAGTCTTGGAACACTGTTGATATACAGCCTCCATAAATTCACCCATGGCATATTGATGTGCACCTTCATAATTCCTTAATTGTATAGAAACCATTAAACAAGAATGTTAAGGTGAAAAGGAAACCCTGGTGGATGTTTAAAAAGAGTACAAGCATATCAAGATGCCTAAATTAAAAGGGGTGATGAAGGTCAAAAGCACTCTTTCACTGCTGGTGGATTTATGGAGGAGGCAGAAACTCAGGAACGGATTTTAAGTTCTTCATACAACTGTTTGGTACAAGACAACAAATAAAATGGATTTTTTGGGGTGGGGCTATACAGTCAAAATGTATGTTATCAAAAAGAACTATATTGGTAATATAATTTTAAAAATAAATATTGTATTATGTTACTTTCCCCAAGCAAAGTCAGTATTTGGTAACAATATACTGTTCTAGGATTAAGAAGATAAGACAGTTTCAAGATATTTGGGATGAGGAAAAATAGATAAGGAGTTTTTATCTTATAAAATCAGAGAGAAAGAGGAGCAAAGGAATTTATTGAATGGACTCATTGTGTCTGTTAATACCTATAATATTTACATGATGCAAAGGAAGTTAAATATGTGTTTAGTAGTTTAGGTATCTGGCTGCGGAGCTAGAGGTTGGGAGTTCGATTCCCCACTATGCGTCCTGGAAGAGGAGCCGGCCTGTGTGGCCTTGTCAAGATGCACAGTCCCAGGGCACCCCCAGAAGATGGGAATGGTAAACCACTTCTGAGTATGATATATATAGAAAACCCAACATAGGTGAAAATTGATTTGAGAGTGCATACACAGACACAAACACACAGAGAGTGACAGAGTACAGTCCCTCCATCATCTCCCACCATCTTGCCTGCGGCAGATGACTCCAAAATGTCTCTAGGCCTTGAACTAAACTCTTTGTACCTCCACTTGTGTGGGATGCCCAATTCTTTGGTTATGGTGGTATTAACCGTCACTGGAGTGGGTAAAATATCCATCCCACCTGAGGCTCCCAAACCTTCTTGCTCGGGGTTGGCCATAATCTGGGTCAGAAAGGAATTGCCCCATAGGACCTCCCAGAGGGTTTCTGGACATGTCTTATTCTCACGGTTTTGGGTTTGTCTTCTCTGCCACTCTGAACTTCCTCCTTTGTTCCCTTTTCTCTGTTTCTCCCCAATAGGGTAGCTTATGGTACACCTGTCTCTTCCACTCGTTCTCGGCAAATTCCCTAGGAACTTTAAACTCCATCCACCACCACCCCATGTCCACAGATCCTCCTGCACAATCTCAACCCAGTTTTCTTCTTGTTTAGTCTTTTCATCTTTGTCTACCACCCAACAATATGCTCCCTCCTCAACCACTTCCAACTGCCCCCTCTTTTATATACCATTTTCAGTAATGGGCATACCCATGCAACTATTACAGTTAAAAGAACAGCCTCTTCAGCTTATATTGCTTGCAATAATTTTTTACATCATAGCATATCATCACCCAAGCCATATGATATTTGACATATTGATTAAAATCCTCCTGCTGTGTTATAAAATAAAAGAGAGAACAGAGAAGAAGAGACAAACTACTTCAGTCATAACCAAAGGTAAAGAACTTCACCCTATGCTGAGTTGCTACTAAAAGCTCATTCTGATTGGGTCAAACTGGACCCTGATGTCTAGGTGTAGCCAATATTCAAGTTTGGCAATTGGTAATATGCTGGTTGGATAGCTCAGTGAGTTGGAGTATCAGGTGTCAGGAGTTTGATTCCCGTCACCCTGAAAGCCCCTTGCCAAATTCAAGCACAATTGCATAGAAAACCCTGGGAAAGGAAATGCTTAATGTATCCCACTGCTAGGAGGGAAAGTATGGTTTAAATTAAATATAGAAAAGAACCAACAGTCCTTTCATTTGGTACCCAGTTTCTGAAACTCCTTCCTATTTTCATTTGAAACAACATGGCTTACCTCCAGAACATATCAGGTAGCCTTCTTATTTCAGATTTCATTTGCTAACAATTAAAACCTGCTCAATGGGGATATAAAATAAAGACAGTCTTTCTGTTTGCAGAATGCCAAGGTAGATGCCGTTGTCTCCATAACTGATTATGCTTTGGCTCTACAATTTTTGAACCATTCTATGTTTCAGCACTCACAGAAGCTTATTTTATAGAGAAGGTGTAGTGTTAAATACCCGTTCAAAGAAAGGACAGCCCGTGATTGAAGAGGGGTATATTTGTTAGAGTTATTTCAGCATTGTATGCTGCCTTTTATGGGTTTGGCAGTGAGAGACTTTTCTGGGCTGGGGTGACTGTCAATCAATCTAGCAATGACCAATTGTTCCTTCCCTGTCTCTGATTTTAAAGCGAGCCACGCCTCTCTGCCTAAGTGTCTTTCCCCGTCTCTTTTAGTCTACTGGCAGTTAGTCAGTCTGTTGAAGCAGTCATGTTTATCAGTTTGCTGTTTGATCTGTTCAACTGTGAGTAATGAAATCTTTTATTCTTTCTTCTAAGAATATATCAGAGTGAGTTATTGAGACTGTAAGTGCCAGTTGATGAGACCAAACGGGTTGAACTAAATTGGGGAATTTGAAGCTATTCTGCTCTGTGAATCCCTGCACTTCTGCTGCACAGCTAGAGGAATTTAATCAAAACTGCAACAAGTTTAAAATACAAAGTCACAGCTGACTATTCCATGCAATTCTATTTTTAATTGAACCCACTTTTTTTTAACATTTATATTTATATTTATAAAGGGGGGGCGGACTGAAAAGTTTAAAAGACACCCTATGCCTTTTGAAGGAGGGGTGGAATCAGAGACCAGCAGTGCAACCTTATATAAGTTTAGTCAGAAGTAAATGCCACTGAATTCCATGAGACTTTTTTCCAAGTAGATGTGCTCAGGAATCAGCAATATGATTTGAAGAGGCAAGGTCAGGGGAGGGATCTTCACTGTTTCTCTCCAGCACTCCTTTACCCCTTCTTGATTCTACAACAGTACCCAGAATAGACTTTTAATCTTTTTAATTTTTAATTTTAATTTTTTGCTTAGGAGTTATTAGCAACCTTGAGCACTATATTATGGGGGTGTGGGGGTGTGGGATGCCAAGTCGTTTAATGTGTGAAGAACTAAACTGAGAGAATTCAAGTAGATGACTGCGGATTTTATTTTTATTTTTTACTTTTTGCCAGCAAAATTGGAGGACTAGTATGTTCTGTCTCATTTGTTTCATCTTTTGTGCAGGATTGTTTTCTTCATGTTATTTCCATACACACAGCGTGGCCTGTCTCAATTCTGGTAGCTTTTTGAGATGATTTCTTTCCTGTGTTTATATTGTTTTGTCGAGTAAAGAGATTTCACATACCTTGTATTTAAAATCAGCTGCTGGTACATCACAACATCTTCTAAGGCGGCAGGAAAAATGGCTCTCAAGCATACATTTGCTTTGCCAGCTTTATGATTTGTTACCCATCTTGTGGGTTTTTAAACAGAGACCTGTACTTAGTCTTCAAATTAATGGCCCTGCAGTATATGTATGGGTAAAAACATTCAGTACAATGTACATAATAGTTGCGTTTCTGTGATATACATACTTGGTAAAAGCTTTCCCATTTTCATCATTCCGACAGATATAATCTAATAAATCATGAATGGGAAATAGCAGCAGGATAAAGGGTTGAAGAAAATAGTGCATTTTACAGGGGATTATACAAAATGCCTTTTAGATGTCCAGTTGCACCAACATTTTCTTATCTTCCCAAACCCCTTGGGCAGAGGAATAGGCAGTGTTTTCGGTTATAACAAGCCACATCAGGCCATTGTGGTGGGGTAAGGGTAGGGTAATGGTTAGAGTAGCAGACTAATCCTCAGGAGATCTGAGTTCAAATCCTTGCTTGGCCATGGAAATTCACAGGGTGGTGGAACTAATAATATCTCTCCTTAAGTATCTCATTTACCTTGAAAGCCCTATTCAGGTTGTTCTGACCTGAGGGTGTGTAACATATAACAAAGGGCATGCAGAGTCATGTAAGCAGTGAATTCTGGGTTTTCATCCAAACTCTCGGCATAGATAATTTAGTCCCAAATTATTTGGTTAGTACCTTTTGTTAAATCCCACCTTGCTAAGGAGACAGGAATCATTACTTTCCTTCTCTGGATTTTAAATGCACAAAGCAGCTCCACATCGCCACTCACGTAATTTCTAGCATTGACTGTAACCTTTTATTTTATTTTATTTTATTTTATTTTCCCATTCGCCATATTGTACAGACATCTTTGGCAATGCCAAGCAATGCCTTCTCTTTGGGGCAGTTTTTCAGTCCTCACAAGGGAAAAAATATTTACTCTATAAAATATAAACTCTACCCAGCCACAAGGACCAGTGATCACTGCACACAAAAGACCAGCTAACGACACCCATCAATCACAGTAACAGATAATCTCTCCCCCTTTTCACAACAACACACCCACAACAAAAAACACGTTGATCACCAAAATCACCCAATCTCCTGAAAAGGACAAAAAGCTGATCCCACAGCTATAAATACTCAACTATCCCACAAACTGCACCAGAGCACAGACAGAGTTCTGACTCCTGTCCTCTGAAGATGCCAGCCACAGAGACTGGCGAAATGTTAGGAAGAAAAACCTCAAGAACACGGCCAGACAGCCCGAAAAACCTACAACCACCATCGGATCCTGGCCGTGAAAGCCTTCGAGAATACATTGAAAAAAATATTCATTTGTATTTCCCTTACTCTTCTTGATTTTAGCCCCAATCAGATGTTCACTGTTCACTCAAAGTGCTGTAACTGGAGTTGAAGAGGTGAGCATGTTTGCTCCATCTGCAAATATCACAAAGCCTCCCAAAATATGTTAGACCAGAGGCTTAGGTATCTGGCTGTGGAGGCAGAGGTTTGGAGTTCAATTCCCCTACTCTTGAGAGTAGAGCCAGCTTGTCTGGCCTTGGGCAAGCTGCACAGACCCATGATGCCCCGAGTATAGAACCATAGAATCATAGAAAAGTGAAGTTGGAAGGGGCCTACAAAACCATCAAGTCCAACCCCCTGCTCAGTGCAGGAATACAATGAAAGCATATCTGCCAGGTGATTATCTAGGTTTTTCTTGAATGCCTCCAGTGTTGGAGTACTCACCAACATAACGGGATTGCAATCCAGTTCTGTGTATTTTCTACCTAGAAAACCCTGGAAAGGGTCACCAATAAGTCAAAATTGACTTGACAGCAGATGATGATGATGTCAACAATGAGATTTTAATAAGGAGAAATAATTCCATGATCTTAGTGGCTTTAAAGTAAAAACTGTTCTAATGAAATTTATATTTCTGAGTAGAAAAGAAAATTAGAGAATATTTGTCATAGCAGAGATTATTTCTGTTCAACACATTTCCACATTCAATAATCATCAGCATTTCCTTCAGTACATCAGTTTATTAGTGGTGTTTTTAAAGTGTGCCAACAATCCATTGCCAGATTCTACAATTGTGTTGTTGTTTTTTAAATGAAGACAATAACCTTTTACTTACCTTGAAGCCTAAACCAATAGGCATTTAACCAAGTGTCAGGGAGAGAAAATTAAAATAATCAATGAACGTCGTTTGCAGGCTGGTCAATGTCATTGCCATTAACTTGCCTTGCCTTTCAAGTGATCAGAATAGTTTTCACTCCACTTGCTCCTGATGGTCTCTCAATGAAATTATCAACTCTGACCCACTCCACATCGAAGGCGAGAGAAGCACTATCGTTTATTGGCTTAAACCTGCAGGTTGTAAAGGGGCTCAGTGTTTTCCTTTTGACTTCCCAAATGCGAGGGTTTTTTCTGCTGTGCTGTGCCAAGGATATCAATAATAATACTAATTCACATTCTTCATCCCATGAATGTTAATACTCTTTAACTCTAAGTAAATATTGAACGCAGCCTGTTTTAGTTATGATGTGTCCCCCTAAGATGAATGCATAGCTGTGTTTAGCTTTGTGAGAGACTCCAGCTGGGCCATGTAGATTGTTGTTTTGTTTTTAGTCGTTAAGTCGTGTCCGACTCTTCATGACCCCATGGACCAGAGCACGCCAGGCCCTCCTGTCTTCCACTGTCTCCTGGAGTTTGGTCAAATTCATGTTGGTAGCTTCGATGACACTGTCCAACCATCTCATCCTCTGTCGTCCCCTTCTCCTCTTGCCTTCACACTTTCCCAACATCAGGGTCTTTTCCAGGGAGTCTTCTCTTCTCCTGAGATGGCCAAAGTATTGGAGCCTCAGCTTCAGGATCTGTCCTTCCAGTGAGCACTCAGGGTTGATTTCCTGCAAAATGGATAGGTTTGTTCTCCTTGCAGTCCAGGGGACTCTCAAGAGTCTCCTCCAGCACCACAATTCAAAAGCATCAATTCTTCGGCAGTCAGCCTTCTTTATGATCCAGCTCTCACTTCCATACATCACTACTAGAAAAACCATAGCTTTGACTATGCGGGCCTTTGTCGGCAAGGTGATGTCTCTGCTTTTTAAGATGCTGTCTAGGTTTGTCATCGCTTTCCTCCCAAGAAGCATGTGTCTTTTAATTTTGTGGCTGCTGTCACCATCTGCAGTGATCATGGAGCCCAAGAAAGTAAAATCTGTCACTGCCTCCATATCTTCCCCTTCTATTTGCCAGGAGGTGATGGGACGAGTGGCCATGATCTTAGTTTTTTTGATGTTGAGCTTCAGACCATTTTTGGCGCTCTCCTCTTTCACCCTCATTAAGAGGTTCTTTAATTCCTCCTCACTTTCTGCCATCAGAGTGGTATCATCTGCATATCTGAGGTTGTTGATATTTCTTCCGGCAATCTTAATTCCGGCTTGGGATTCCTCCAGTCCAGCCTTTCGCATGATGTATTCTGCATATAAGTTAAATAAGCAGGGAGACAATATACAGCCTTGTCGTACTCCTTTCCCAATTTTGAACCAATCAGTTGTTCCATATCCAGTTCTAACTGTCGCTTCCTGTCCCACATAGAGATTTCTCAGGAGATAGATAAGGTGGTCAGGCACTCCCATTTCTTTAAGGACTTGCCATAGTTTGTTGTGGTTGACACAGTCAAAGGCTTTTGCGTAGTCAATGAAGCAGAAGTAGATGTTTTTTCTGGAACTCTCTGGCTTTCTCCATAATCCAGCGCATGTTAGCAATTTGGTCTCTAGTTCCTCTGCCCCTTCGAAATCCAGCTTGTACTTCTGGGAGTTCTCGGTTCACATACTGCTGAAGCCTACCTTGTAGGATTTTGAGCATAACCTTGCTAGCGTGTGAGATGAGTGCAATTGTACGGTAGTTGGAGCATTCTTTGGCACTGCCCTTCTTTGGGATTGGAATGTAGACTGATCTTTTCCAATCCTCTGGCCACTGCTGAGTTTTCCAAACTTGCTGGCATATTGAATGTAGCACCTTAACAGCATCATATTTTAAGATTTTAAATAGTCCAACCGGAATGCCATCACCTCCACTGGCCTTGTTGTTAGCCATGTAGCTGCTGCTGTTTATTGTTGAGCATTTTTCCTGACCTTCCACAGGATCTCAAGTATGTATGTCAATGATGGAGTCACAACTGTAATCACATGCACCTTCCTGATCTGGCATTACCCCCAGCCCCCCACTGAATTATCCCAGATTGCAACTATCTGAAATTCCACTCTTTTTAATAGAACTAAAAGTGTGTGTGCATTGCATTGTTTTATCAACAGGATCAGCAAGGTGACAGTACAATGCTTGTGGAAATGAAGGACTGGCTGGCTGCACGCCATTGTCCAGGGGATGCCCGAGTGAACTCACAATGCTTTCCCACTCTTCGAGGAGACTCCTATGTCTCAAGACACAGGGTAAGACTCTAGCTGGACCATCTGGAAGTCACTTAATGGACTTTGAAGCAAAGTAGAAAGATAAAAGGATAATCAAGAGAAATGGGTCTACTTGGAACGGGACATATTTTCTGTGACTGTGGAGAAATTCAATCAACGTAGCATTTATGTGCATGCAATTTATGCCCCACCATATGTATAAAAGAAGATCTAGCAAATGGCTATTAAAGTAACCCACTTATGGTGAAAGTCTAATTACCTTAATATTTTAATTCATTTTTAATTTTACCTTTCATATATGTCTATAATTTTTAATTGTGCAACACTCTGATACAAATAAAGAAATGTCAACTTGATGTAACTTCTAACACTCATGACTCCAGCCTAAGGAACTGGAGGAGTTGTAGTTTGGTGAGGTACTTCAAATTCTGTATTATAATTATCTCTAGCAGAGAATTCAAAGTACCTCACTAAACTGACACCAGTGGTGGTATAGTAGTATAGTGAATAGAGTGATGGTTAAAATTCCTGCTTGACAATGGACATTCATGCAGGTTGTGGCACTAGTAAAACCACTCAAATATCTGTCTCACTTACATAATTTGTTTCCGACTTCATGGCATATCTCACACACAGAGAGAGACAAACACACAGATACCACCCCCCAAATTATGAATGCCAGGATTCCGAAGTAAGGGCCCATGACAGTTAAAAGTGGTTCCAAATTGTTCAATGCAGACAGTCATGACTAAGAGTTGGTACTCTTGACTAGAGATGGTCATAGACTGGGAAAATGGTGGTTCATGATGGTTCGTGGTTCATGAACTTTCATGAATTTTCCAACAAAACAAACTGTTTCATAATTCATGTGATTCTGGACTTCTGGGAGCATTAGAATGGCCCCTGCATGAGTTAGAGATGCAGCTGACTAAAAAGCACTTTCCTGAGAGGGCTGATTTCGGGGCCTTTAACTCAGAAGTCTCAAATCCAATCTTCCCCAAACTTGGCAAATGTGGGGAGGACAGTCACATGAAGACTCACTGTGAGTTTGGCATTTCCAACTCATGCAGAGTCCATTCTACCACTCCCAGTATTCCCACATTATGTGAACCTTGAAGCATACAAATTGCCAACACTGATAATAGTTTGTCATTTCATTTAATCGTCTCCTCCTCCTCCTCCTCCTTTGTGGTTCACTTCATGCACATTTCTACTCCTGACTGATTTCTAGCTGAATTATGACTGAGCCAGAGGACCATTTTCATCTGAGAAGTCTCAGGGCACCTCATGGAACAACCAAGTTCTAGTATAATTGCCATGGTTAAAGATGAAAGATTTAATGCTGCCAAGTGTAAGTGATAAATAATGCCTTAGAATGCTCCCCTTTACAATTAGCCAGACAGCCTAAAGAGTTAATAGCGTCTGCAATAATTACTCCAGGACTTTCAGTGATTATGCACATTCAAATAATAAGGAAAATGCTTCCTGTCTACAAAACTCCAGTGTGGTAAGTATAGGATAGCACTTTTAGAGACAGAAGGGTTTTATTGACTGGTGTTGTTTTAAAATCATTGAAAAGTTGATATGACGGTCCATCTAAATTCTTTTAGCTTCAGCACCATAATTAGCAACACTAGTGCTTTCATTTTAGTGCCTTATATATTACAGAGGAATTTATTTTGAGAGTGGAGCCTAGAGACTTCAGAATAAAGTGTGTTAACATGTCATACAGAAGATTTTGTAGATGATCATGTACACTGTGGGCAGGCAATGTGTGGTCTTCTAGATGTTGTGGGACTGCAACACCTATCAGCCTTAGGGCCTGTCCACCCTGGCATATAGCTTATTATATGGATCGTTGTTGGCACTGTTTGGATCAAGCCAAATGATGGTGACCACATGTGTTTCTAGTTAGAATCCTTCCCCTTTAACAGCCGCCGCACACCTTTCTGACACAGTAGTAAGGCATGTATTCTTTTTGGCACAATTCAGCATAATCCAAAATAGCTCTTTGTTTAGCCTATCCAGATGGGTACCTTGCACCAAAATGGCACTGGAGACAAGTGTTAAATGTGGTGACAACCCTGGGACATATTAGGTGGGTTGTGGCATTGAAAGGGAGGGCAGAGTAACACCCTCCTCTATTTTTATCTTCTTCAGTTTTTATATTTCTCAAACCAAAACAGTGAAATTCTACTGCCATGGTTGATGCATTTCCATTTTGAATGCCTCTAACATATATATAAATGGAAAGTCACTCCAGCCTTCTGAATGATGGCCAAGAGAAAAGGCAGGGAACGAGGCTTTGTTGACTCCATGGGCTCAGCCCCACAAGGAACTGCAGCCCCAGCAGAGGCTCAGCTGAGGAGAAAGGCAGGAAAAGAGGATGAGGTTTAACTCAAATAGGTCAGGGAGAGATTGGACTTGATGGGAGCTAACTCAGCCCCCTAGCAGACTGATGGAATGGTTTGCAACAGACACCCTCCCTTTTATTTTATCCCATTCCCCTACTTTAATAAATTCATGTTCAAGCAGCTCCAGGCATTTGGAGTTTATGGAAACCAGGTCTAAAGAGGGAGTCTCTGCCACCATTGTTGCTAGCTTTGCTACAATGTGAGGGTGGCAGTGCTCACAGTTATCTTAAGACTTTTTGTTGGTTTTGCTGCAGCAGCCTATAGACTAACACTGTTGCCCTTCTGGACATGATGTTACAAACAAGATGCGGGAACAAAGACCCAACAATATTACTTCAAAAATAACACAACTACGAGCGTCATTGGACTTTTGGAGTAAGAAGTACTGCTTATGTGTCATTTATAAGTTTTAATTTTAGAGGGTCATTCCCTAACATTTGGACATGTTTTGTGTCATTTAAAGTGACTTTGTAAGAAGGAGCCATAAGCAGTGAGCAAAAAAATCACTTCAGTGATGATGATGGTGGTGGTAATCATGGATGCCTCAAGGTTGAGGGCAGGTGTGCGCTCTCTGAAACTCGGATGGAGCCACCTATTGTCTTGGTCTACAAGCTACCCTTGATTTTAATGCTACCCTATTAGTTTTTGGAGTATGATTTCTAAGTTCTTCCCATTATGCTGAGAGGTTGGAGAGAAGGAGAAAAAAGGAAAGGAACCCTCCCACCTTTCCCCCTGAATGCCTCTACTGTAGGTTCCACCCCTGCAAAAATAAAGAGGAGGTGTCCATTTCCATGAAAGGTGAGAAAGTGTGGATGGTTCTTGAACATGGGGAAAGCTGGTGCAGACAAATGGTGGGTGATAATTTTTCAGAGCTGTCATCTGAATGGTTCTAAAATTACATTCCATATTATTAGTTTCTAGTTAAATCCAAGGTGAGCTTCAGTGAACTTACCTCTGGAGATAAACAAAGGAGGAACATCTTGCGTGGCACCTTCAGAAAGCTGGAGTATTTTTTACACAGCTATGTTTACCTGAAAATATTTCAGACAGTGCTGAAAATTCAAATTTGATGGAAGAAATAACTGATTTGGCTAGGCAATTTCACTATAAGACCTCTCAGAATCATGTGATTCAGAATCCTCACTCTTGTTTTGAGATAATTTGGGAGAATAATGCTTTCTCTGCACACATATCCTTGGGGACTCCACCCCCTCACCCCATGTGGACAATACCTGACCTTTACCGTTTCAACAGTGAAATGGGTTCTCCATGTGCGTCCACTTTCTGACATCCGCGAAAATGATGCTACTTCTAAAATGATGGATACTCACTATCAAAAATGATGGATAGGCATTTTCTTTTGTTTGGGTTTTCTTGAAAGTGGGGGAACAGAACGTGACACGGTGATGTTTGAAAAATGGGATGGCTGTTCAAGGACTGCCACTTCTTATTTTCTTTATTTGAAGGCAAATATCAAATGTGAAATATCTGTTCTTTGCCTCTCTGTCCCATCCCCCATTCCTGCTTCCGGTTCAACCATCGCTTTCCTCCACTTGAATTATTTATCTTCAATCCTGCTTGTTCTGTTCTGTTCTGTTGACATGACATTGGGGTGGCTCTGTAATTTGTTTCTAACCTTACAACTAAATGCTTATGTGATCCACACATAAAGTTACTTAGCTGTTTTTCCACTACATTTCAGCACTCACGTCTGTTAAGAACATTAAGCTCAAAACTTCAGCCTTTGGCTTGTTTGCAACGTCAGTGCTTGTTTCTAGTGTGCCTTGTCTATTGGCCATCAACGTAAATAAAAATCTTTCCTCTGACGTCCGTGGGAATTGGAATAGGCTTTTGTCACAAACCAGTGAATAAGCACATGAACACCTGGGAGCAGAGTTAATGCAATACTCTTTTACAAGTATCCGTAGTAAAGAACAAAATTTGTTTCCTTCTCTTTACCTGGGCTTTGCTTTCACCCTTGCAGTAAATTAAGGGGAGTTCTTATGGGATTCACTGTTCTATTAATGTGATCTTTTCTCTTGGACATTATACGAATTGCTCAATTTCTTTCATGGAATACCTATCAAAGTCTATCAGGCATCAGTCCAGGAATGGGAATGGAGAAGTAAAGAAATGGTAGAGACAAACTGATTGTTTTTCTTGGAAATCTTTATGAACCAGAACTTTAGAACAAATATGCTTGGTCCTACAGATGAAATTATAGAATATGTAGATCCCTGTGACAAGCAGGGAACCTCATCTCAGTGAACTTGATGGCCCTTGGTGTCCCTTGCAGTTCTACAATTATGTGATTCATCTTGGGCTGTGACTATACAGTGGGGATGGTATACTTTGATCCGCTGTGATCTGTAGTTTTTCAAATTGGGTCTCTGCCAATTTCTGTGAGTGAAATTGTTCTAGCCATCCAAACAACAAAGCTATGTTCATATGGAGTTCCAACAGCAGATGCAGAAGTGGCCTTTGATCTGATGAGATGCTAATTGGCAATTTCCATTTCTGTTTTTAAAAATAATTTTCCTAAGTGACCTAGTGATATTCTGTTGCAGTCCTGACTTGAAAGCCTTTAAGAAAAGGAAGGGAGGGAGGAAGGAAGGAAGGAAGGAAGGAAGGGAGGAAGGAACTGTTAGGAGAAAACATCAGTGCCCCATTGCCTTTGAATCAGGTGATCACAGGCAGTAGAAAGTGGAGGGAAACAATACCAGACAACTGGAGCAAATTTAAATTCCCAGGTGGCTGGGAGAAAAAAAGGATGATTCCCCACTGAACAGAGACAACTCCCCACCAATCCTCTCCACATTGAGCTTTATGTTCTGTAGTGGCCAGTTTTTAATTCCATTTCATCTGCGTCTAATTTGATGCAAATTGTGGGGTAAATGGTCAGCATAGTCGCCCCTTTGGACAGGCTGTTTTGAGCTTCATATTTTGGTGCTGTCTCAAAGGGAACATAGGCCAGTGGATATCTTCAAAACCTACAGAAGAACAATATTGTTATTAAGACCAACTAAAAAGTCGCCAAAACAATGTGAGCAAAATTCTGGATTCTTCAGAACATTTCTTCTGGCTGAAAATTAAATAAAAGAGGGACACGGATGGATGTGGTGAGTGGAGAGATAAAGCTGGGCACAATCTTGAGGTCCTGGCAATGAAGTGTTATAATTTGTTTTTCACCTGGGGAGATGTAGGCTATGTCAGCTTCAAGCGTTCTGCATTCCACCTGAAGTCTGTTATGAAATGAAGTGCCTTCAGGATTTGTCTGTTCCTTGTGTTCAGTTACCCACCCTGCCAGAACAGGAGTTGCTTGTAGGAAAAATGAAATATGCAAATATCTCTTGGAAGCAAAATGGGTCAGGAACAAAGTCCCAGATATCTTTATCGCCCAGGGTAGGAGATCCACAAAACAAAGAGAGCAACTCCAGCTGTATGATCTTTAAAGCCCTTAACCAAGGTACTAAAGTACTAAGGGCCTATACTATCCTCCAGGAAAACAACAGCTCCTGCACCTTCCAGTTCTCTCTCTCTCTCACCTTCCAAACTGAAATGATGAAATCATAGCTCTTTTTTAAAATTTCTCCAACTACTGGGCTCAATCATAGAGTTCATATATTCCTTTAAATTCCTTTGTAAGCCACCTTTTGAGTGCTGGTTTTTAGTAGAAAGGTAGGGTATGAAGGTAATAAATAAAAGAAAATAGATAATAAATAAAATAAATAATAATTACACTGTTCTTTCCTATTGCCATCTAGTTGTCCCATTGCAAGGCTCTCATCTTCTATGTAAGGTGCTTGAGAAGGAACCAAGAGTAGACCCTTGGTCTAGATGGGCGGGATAAAAATCTAATAAATAAAATAAATAAACAAAATAATAACCAGGGACCCAGACAAGAGAGGGAGATGTGTTTAACATTATATACCAATCAAGGATAGTAGGAGTAGAACAGCAGACTCTTTGCTGGGGATACACAAATCCATGCCCTGTGCCTTTGTGTGGCATTCCATCCCAATTCTTATCTGGGGCTGTGATCATCTTTGTAAATACCCAGTTCTCAGTGTAGACTCCTTTCCCTTGAATGGGGAAATGTAAATGATGGGTCTAGAGCAGTGGTTCCCAATCTTGGGTCCCAATATGTTCTTGGACTAGCACTCCCAGAAATCCTGGTAGTGGTGGAGGCTTCTGGGAGTTTTAGTCCAAGAACATCCGTTGATCTAAGGTTGGGAATCACTGGTATAGATGGACAGAAAGGCACTAGCCACAATCTGCAGAACTCAGTGCTCTGTCTGATTTTTATTTCATTTCCTCCCTTTTTTCCAGTCACCAGGAGAAAGTTTCAGTCAACCCTCCTAAGGAAGCCACCAGGAAGGGAGGGAGTGAAGGACTTTAAAAGGGCAATGGACAGAGTAGTATTTGGTCTTAATGTGGCAATACAGGCAGATTGCTGTTCTGTACTTAATTTTTTCCCCCTTTCTGTTCTTGCCCTTCCTGTTCCCTGAATCTGAAATGAATGGTGCTGTGGCCACAGAGCTTTGATGATTTAATCCATGTCTTTGCTGCAGGAAAGTGAAAGAAGTTTAATTTCTGAAGTAAAGAACATACTCCTTCCATAAATAGCCCAATTTGGTTTGTACTTAAATATCTGAAGAGATTGCATCTGCCTGTCGCCCTGTGTAAAATCAGATACTTGGCTATCCTGCTCAAGAGTATCTCAGGTCCAGGAAGATCATGACCAAGGAAAAGATGCTTGGGGCTCTTCTATTTCCAGCAAACCTGTCCCTCCATCAGGTGTCTCCTCTTCTTTTTATTTTATTTTATATACATTGGAAAGGATGGAAAGTTTGTCAGGAAGGAAGAAATTCCCATTTCAAGGTGGGCCAAACATCAGTGGTTCTTCAGCCTATCCTATAATGATGTGATGTTCTTGGGCATGAAGGACTTCACATCCTGAACTGGCCAGTTCTGATTTAACCCCCATCATGAGGCAGTCAAGAGCCTGCATTCAACAGAGACTTTGTGTACAACTTCCACATGTAGGTATTGGATCAACAAGTGGTTCTACCTCCACATTCTTTAGCCACAAGGGATTGCAGACACACAATCTGGAATACATGGGGAACAAGAGTTGTGTGTTTTTATGCCTCTGCCAACAGATGGGAATGGAATTTTTCTGATGTATCTGAGCATGGGATAGAATTTCATAAAAGATGGGATTCTGAGCTAACAATTCTTTTTCAATGCCCTTTTGAAAACCAGACATTCAACGGAGCCATTTACAATTGATTTCTTTAACCATATGGACATTTGTCCTTCCAAATCTCTCTCCAGTAGCATGGTTGTAATAATACAGCCTGTGAAAAACACCGGTCTTTGGTGGTAGCTACCTGTCAGCACTTGTACTCAGGAACCTTGAATATCAGCGACTCACTAATGTTTTATGATATTTTACCTCACTTTATGGTAGTCATTTATGACAAGACCAGAATGACATAAACTGCCATAAAGTAAAGCAATGCAATCACACAAATGACCATAAATCAAGGCAGCAACTGAAAAAAGGTCATAAAAAGGAAGGAAAATTGAAGAAAACAACATTTGAGTTGAGATCTTTGAAAACGAGAGGTAAGAGCTCTAAACTTCAGGATGGACAGATGCGAAGTGCAAGAATTTTTAGTGTTCTGCCATTATTCTAATCATTTCCCATTATTCTGTGAGTGTACATTTATTCCCCATATATGTATTATAATGCACCTGCCCTTAAGCTAAACAGAGGCTATGACTATTATGTGTTAAACAGCTAGACTTGAAACGTGACCTAGACCAGAGTTGCAATTGTTTTTTAAACCCAAAAGCACAGCTATAATTTCAGTGAGCTCAACCACAATTTAGACAAGTGACAGGGATGAACCCAAAGCACCTCTTGCTATTATATATTTTAGTCAAAACTAAACTAGCTCTCTTGAAGAAAAGACCTCAAATGAGGGCAATAAAATCTCCTTTCCCCACTATCCAGTTCATTTCATTTTGCTGCAAAAATGAGTTCCAAATGATCAGCACTATGCATGTTTCAGATCCATTTTTCTCTTAATCTAAAGAAATTATTTGGCATTGTTTCCTGGACTGTCATGCTAAAGGATGTAGAACAACAACCAAAGCTAAGCTTATTTTTGAATGATGGCTCCCAGACTTCTTTTGGTCATGGGGATGGTCACTGACCATGTTGGCTGGGGGATTGTGGGAGTTGTAGTCTTAAAAACAATGTTTGCCAGCATTGATGACTATGTCTTTTTTAGTGCAAAATATTTATTTATTTATTTATTTATTTATTTATTTTCTATACCACCCATCTGGCTACCAAGAGCATTCTGGGTGGTTTGCAACATAATAAAACAACACATTACATTTTAAATAAAATTCACAAACATAATAACAGTATAAGAAATCAAATTAAACATATCAATCAACTTAAAACTATGTATGAAAAAGTCAAGATGAAACTATAAAACAATTTAAAAAGACAAGGTGGTGGAGCAATTAACTTAAGCACTGAAAGCAGCGCAGCGCTCTGTCCATATAATATCCAGGAAAGTCTGTCTAAACAGCCATGTTTTCAAAGATCTCTTAAAAATTCCCAGTGAAGGAGCCAGGTGTATTTCGGGTGGGAGTTTATTCCAAAGATGGGGAGCAACTTCCAAGAAGGCCCGGTTTCTGGTCTTCTCTTTCCAGGCCTCTCTTGGGGTCAATGTTCTCAGCCGCTCAGCCTGGGAAGATTGAGTAGGTTGGTCAGATCTCCCTGGAAGAAGGCTTTCTGTCAGGTATCGAGGTCCCAGACTGTTTAGGACCTTCTATGTCAGCATCATCACCTTGAACCAGTGCAAGGCAGCCAGAGCAGGGGAGATATGATGGTATTTATTTATGCCACTTAATAATCTAGCCGTCATATTCTGGACCTGCTGACGTTTCCATAGCATCCTCATGGAGAGTCCCACACAGAGAACGTAACAGTAGTCCAATCTCGAGACAACCAAAGCATAGACCAGCATGGTGAGGGACCTGGTGTCAAGGTAGGGATGCAGCTGGGCAATATGCCTCAGGTGGGAAAAGGCAGAATGAACGACAGATGCTACCTGAGAGTCCATTGATAACGCTGGTTCAAGAAGTATGCCCAGACTGCAAACCTCATTCTTAGCCCCCCCAAGTAGCTCCTCCAAAGGAGAGGGAGGCCCCCAAACCGCAGACACTAGGGGCACCCATCCACAGGACTTCCATCTTGTCTGGGTTCAGCCTCAGTCTATTGTCCCTCATCCATCCCAGCACAGCACCCAGGCAGCGCTCAAGGGACGGGAATGCATCCTCTGCATAAGGGTGGAAGGAGAGATAGAGCTGAGTGTCATCCACATATTGGTGACACGATGCTCCAAAACTTGTGATGACCTCCCTCAGCATCCTCATATACATATTAAACAACAATGGGGAGATAGTCAACCCCTGAGGGACAACACAATTAAGAGTCCAAGGGGTAGGCACCACCTTTCACTTTCTGAGGATGGTCCTCTAGGAAGGACCGGAGCCAAGACAAAAACAGGCCACCGATCCCCAACCCAGAAAGCCTCCCTAGGAGGATTCTGTGATCGACAGTATCAAAGGCCGCTGAGAGGTTGAGGAGGACCAGCAGGGACTTTTTGCTCCTGTTGGTCTCCCCCAAAAAGTCACCCTGCAGGGCGACCAATGCCGTTTCTGTGCCATGATGCGGCCTGAACCCAGACTGGAATGGGTCGAGGGCATCAGTCTCCTTCAGGAGTGCCTGTAGGTGGGAAGTAGGTAAATTTGGAAAGGTCTGCAGAGCACATAATGTTGTATTTGTTGTTATGAACGGTCGAGGGGGTTTCAAGATATGTGAGATGTTCCAAGACTGGTTTACAGTTGCCACCTCCTGGGGTTGAGCAGGGATTTGGACCCAGGTCTCCTGAGTCGTAGTCCAACACACTATCCCCATATTACACTGGTTTTCATATCTATCATCCTTAGGCAATTGCCAGGGTGCCAGAGCCCCACCATAGCTCCATGTGCCTCTCTTTCACTGGGCCCTTCTGTCTGTTGCTCTCCTCCATTGCCACAGACATGGGTTTATCAAGCAGGGGATGGAGGACAGGCTGCCATTTGGACACTCTCATGGTGTTCTAGAGCAGGGTTACCCAAGCCAGCATATTCAAAATACATTAGGCTACACATCCTGTCATGTCATCCAGGGGTGGGGGTGAAGTATATAGTCCAAAACATTTGGAGGGTGCTGGGTTGGACAAAGCAGCCATAGATTGATACTATGTTGAGTCCTTGTAGGAATATCAAAATGGCAGATAGCCCACAGACCTGTGCTGTAGTTTGCAGCTGTGTGACCATTCAGTACCACATTGCAATGCTGCCTGTCACTGATAAGCCCATGAGATGTCAGGGTGCAAGTGTTGGAGGGGGCCCAACAGCAGTGACTCACATCTGTCACCAGATTTGGCCCTGTCTCTTCCCTACAGATAGGGCTTTGTCAAAGGCTGTCAGAGAGATATCAGGCTGAAAAGATTACCCAAGGAAGGTTTCAGCCAGAAGCCTTGGGACAACCTAGAGTGTGTTCACTGACTCCCTCTCTAGGGAAGCTATTGGCCTGAGGAATGCTGAGTTACATTGTCACCTCCATTTGTAACCCACTGGTGCCTCAATCAGATCACTGGTGTGTCCAGCATTTCACCAGACCAGATGTTTTTAAAGGCTTGGATGAGAAAGAGAGAGGGATATGTGTACGTACAACACCTCTTAAAGTTATATTCTCGTAAAAATGAGAAACTGCTAGTGGTGGAGGTAACAGCATTTATGAGGAGGATTTATGGACCACTCATGTGGTGTAAATATATACTGTACACAAGCACCAGTGAGGATAAATTCCACTGGACATCCTTGTTATTTTAACGGTAACCTTGAAAGGTTTGTCATCCTCATTTGGGTAAGGAAAGCATAAAGAGAATAAATACCAAACCTCACAATATTTTTCTCTTCCCCATGCCCATTCATTCAGCACTTCTGATGCTAATATTAAATAAGATTGTCTATTTAATTGCATGTCTTTTGATTACTCTTGAGCCTATTCCTCTTGTGTTTTCATTGTAGCCTTCTGATCCTTTATTGCTGGATCCTATGCTAATAATATTTGGAAATCCATTTAGTTCTGTGTGCCCATCTGCAGCTTTTAGTGATTGAATCTGTTATTCAAAACAGCTCATTCCTCTTATTACTCATATTACTAGAAGGCTGCAGAGGAGGTGGAAGTTACAAAGGTTAGTAAATAAATACATCTGCAGTGACATTTTTTCAGAAGAACTATATTTGACATGGTAGCAAAGCAGCTACCATGTTCTCTAGACTCACAAAGAGAGTATGGCTCAATAAGAAGCTGACGACATATACCAAGATCCAGGTCTATAGAGCCTGTGTCCTGAGCACACTCCTGTACTGCAGTGAGTCCTGGACCCTTTGTGCACGGCAGGAGAGGATGCTGAACACCTTCCATATGCGTTGCCTCCGACGCATTTTTGGTATCACCTGGCAGGACAAAGTTCCAAACAGAGTAGTCCTAGAACGAGCTGGAATTTTTAGCATGTATACATTACTGAAACAGCGACGTCTACGTTGGCTTGGGCATGTCGTGAGAATGGCTGATGGTCGGATTCCAAAAGATCTCCTGTATGGAGAATTAGTGGAGGGAAAGCGCCCCAGAGGGAGACCACAGCTGCGATACAAGGACATCTGCAAGCGGGATCTGAAGGCCTTAGGAATGGACCTCAACAGATGGGAAACCCTGACATCGGAGCGTTCAGCCTGGAGGCAGGTGTTGCATCGTGGCCTCTCCCAATTTGAAGAGACACTTGTCCAGCAGACCGAGGCAAAGAGGCAGTCACGGAAGCAGCAAAATCAGGGAGCTGGACAGGGGACAGATTGTATTTGTCTTCAGTGTGGAAGGGATTGTCACTCTCGAATTGGCCTTCTCAGCCACACTAGACGCTGTTCCAAGTCCTCCATACAGAGCACGTTACCATAGTCTTTCGAGACTGAAGGATGCCTAATACAATATATAATACATATTTGACAAGGTACTTAGCTTCTTCAGAAAGCAGCTGCCAAACTTCAGTTCAGTTCCCAACTGTGCCTCCTTGACAGGGGCTAGACTCGATGATCCATAGGGTCCCTTTCAGCTCTGCAGTTCTAAGATTATTATTATTTACCTCAGGAAGTATGGTATCTTGAGCCAGTCTGGCTGTGGGGCTGTACCATTTTGGGCTGCCCTTAGTGGCCATATAGAATTTTACTATGTTTTGCGGGAGCCCACATGGAAAAAATTGGTCCATACCTCACTAGAGGGGTCTTGGCAGTCAGATTAAAAATAATAATAAAATCAGGGCTTAGGAGGTGCTTAGGGCAGCAGTATCGGAGCCGAGTAAATGCACCTGTGGGACAAACACCTGGGGAACATGCTGTGAAAGTGATTACGTACTCTGTAGTATCTGCTGCTTTTAGCTGTATTCATTTCTTCTGTTTCAGTCTCTCCGGTTTTCTTTCCAATTTTATGCATCAGATTTAAAAGACCTGATTTCTGGTTCAGCAGCAAGTGCTGTCTCTAGTGGTGGTGATTTTGGAGGCAGAGTCTGGAGAAGGCAAAAAAGAGCATAAGGGAGAGAATCAAGAGCTCATCCTCACATCCTATTTGCTCCTGTTTAAGAAGTGGTTCAGCTGCCTGTTGGCTTGGATTAGTTTAACAGAGCTACACAATGTTAGTGGAGGATCCAATCAATCCCTTCTACTTCCCTTCTATTTCAGGACTAGGAACTTCTTAGTTTGTTTGTGTTTGTGTTTTGTTTTGGTGTTTTGTAGCCCAGGTCCCTCCAGATCTGTTATTTCCATCTGTTCTCTTGTCTTGAACAAACCCGGTTCCTGTCAAGGTGTGCACAATTAAAACTCCTTTGGCATCAGCAGCGATATTAGCTGTGGGAGTGTTTTCCCCAACACCACTGACTTCTTGTGGCTTTTAGCAACGTCTTGTGGGTTTCTCCCGTGCCCCGTTTGCCCTGATCTGAAAGCCTTGCTGGAACCCCAGTGAAATGGACTAATCTAAACCAATTTCACAAAACTAACTACCAGGTATAGCAGTTAGGAGTAAGTGGTTCCAGATTTACAAGGGGAAGGAACCACAATTCTAATGCACATCAGTCTAAGCCACATAACTTGTGTGGATGAACCCTGAGAACATTCTCAACATTTGTATAATATGTAAATGTTTCATATATGTTTAATTTCTAAATCATCATCATCATCATCATCTTAGAACTGCAGACCTGGAAGGGACCCTATGATCATTGAGTCCAGCTCCTGTAAAGGAAGCATAGTGGGGAATCAAATTATCAACCTCTGTGCTTTAATTCATGTATATATGTGACGTGGCCTATAGGCTGTAGCTTGGTTTAGTTTCTTAAGGGAGATGTATCTCCTGCATTTTGATGGGCACGGACAATGTTGTATTTGCATGATTGCACAGACTGTATAGAGATTTCAATTGCCTTTATATCATATCTTAATAATACTACTTTGAAGAAAGGAACTTCCATGTGTGTGAAATAGTTTAGATGAGAGGTGGTAATATGTGGCCCCCAGATCCTTTTTTTTAAGTTCTCACGGCCATTGTTCAGCCCTGAGCCTTCTGCCCCCACCCTCTGTTCCCCCCCAAATTAAAGAAATTTTTAAAAGGCCACAAAGGCCCTTTGAATCTTCTACAGGATGTGGTGGCTATTTTGTCATGTTCTTTGGTCTCCACAGCACCCCTTCTTTATCACCCCAAATTTTGAAAAAATAAACTATTGGCCACTAGAGGGCATCAGAGAGCTTTATCATACTGTATAAGATTCCTGCATTTTTTTAAAAAATTAAACTCCCTTTCTTCATCTAAAAAGAACCTATTATGGCAACTATTCCGGTACATCACTGTTGCTTTTTTTTTTTTTTTTTAACAAAATGCACATCTTTATCTCTTTAACCCAGAGTTGCAGATGATCCTTACAGGCACAGGGAGCAATATCCCTTTAAAGGGATATTAAAGATGTTGGCAGGGGAAGCTAGAATATAGAGGGAATGAAAAATATCTTATTGTAACTAAGATGAAGCACATATAATTGAAACAATTAAATATACTTTTACTGCATGCCCAAGACCCCATTTCCCCAGTGTAGATTTCAGATTGTAAGTTTGATAAGTCAGGGAACTGTCATGTCTAATTTTTAAAAAAAGTTTTATTTGCATAGTAGCTGGCTGGATAGCTTATTGGTGGCAAAGCCAGGAGTTGGAAGTTTCATTCCTGGCTGTGCTTCCAGAGAAAAAAAGCCAGCCTGTGTGGCCTTGGGCAAGCTGCACAATCTCAGAGTACCCCCAGAAGAACGGAATGGTAACCACTTCTGGGTACTCTCTACCTAGACAGCACACACACACGTTTGCATAATAGTTTATGATAGCATGCGTATTATGGAGACTTCTACAGATGAGGTGACCAATGTGGTGTAGTGGTTAGAGTGCTTGACTTGCTCTTAGCAGATTCCATTTAATGTTCCTGCTAATCTAGGAAATGCATTGGGCCAGTCATTCCTACTCAACCTGACCTGCCTTGAAGCTGACTGCAAGCACCAAGTGCAGGCTACAGAAAATGTTCCTGAAGCCTGGGTTGCAATCTCAGGAGCTTCACTCACACGGCATTATCTCTACTTTAAGACTGGAGCTAACAGTAGGGTTTCCCCACACACCAGTGGCATTCCCAAATGGGAGGACAATTGGATTAAGGGCAAGGTATCCATTCTGTTTATCTCCAGTTTCTGATTAGAGATAATGAGGTATCCTTGCTGTCTCACTGGTTGGCCATATGCAGTGAGAGAATCCTCAAGTTGTGGGGACAGGATGGGACATCCTACAGATCCTTGATGGGCTGGATTTGGAACGGTCACAAGCTAGACTTTGTCTACAGTAGGAACAGCTCATGCATTAAGCCGGGGCCACTTTGCCCCAGAAAATTCAGAGGGCTGTCTCCCTGTTCCAGTAACCTGTGGCCTATGATTTTCAGGTCAAATATGCTACACCTGCTGATGACTGCTAACCACATTCAGCCCTCCTTGGGCTGTGCTTCTAGGTTTCCTGATCCCACTGGATTACTTTGAAATGCTTTGCAAGCTTCACCTGCATATGGTAATAACTCCCCAGGTGGCCCTGGTTCTGGTTTCAATTCTGTTGGCTCTCTGTGTTCATTATTTCAGAGAATGATGGAAGAAATAGCCAGCCAGATAAATATTTTCACCATTCCGACTGGAAACAAAGACAGGCTAACCACTCTTCTTTAGGAAGGCAAAGATACACAGGTTCTCAGTGTCTATGCTGACTGTGCAGGATTCTGGAATTTGTACTTCTACTGTCTTTGAAGTATTCTGTGAGTTAAGTATCTATTTATTACTTTTAAAATTGCTGTTTTCAATCAAGCAGACAAAGAGGGTGTATGCCCCAGTCCAGCCTTTCTGGTGCACATGCAGATGTTCTGGCATAGATGCTGAGTTCCGCACAAGCAGTTGCCACTTCCCCCCCCCCATTCCCAGCACTGCATCATGTTCCATGTTCAGTGCTTTATCTATGCATGCCGTTGCATGCATGGAATGCTGCATGCACAGTAACACCCCCCCCCAAGAATATTGCAACAACTATTGGAACGCTGCTGACTTCTTAGTCTCTTAACTGTTTCAGTTTTCTGATTATGACATTCTAGTATTTCATAGCACTTTTTTGGAAAAGCAGTACTGTATTTTAAATATAACAAAGATATGCTGAGGACCTGACATTATGTTGAATAACTTTTTCTGGGGTCCCCATTATTGTTGACAAATACTTTTTCACAATCTCCAGTTCTTCAGGGCTGCTGTCATTTCTGCAGGAATGAGATAAAACCATTCTAGCAGTTGCCTTTATTTTAAATTATATGCCGATTTGCATGCACCACAGATACTGCTGAGCTTGGAAAGTGCCATTTTTGAACTACTACTCCCAGAATCCCCACAAAGTATGGTCACTGGGGAGGGAGTCACATGGCCCTCACCAGGCACTTTCCTAAGCTCTGAAATTCTATACCTTTACCCTGAGCTTCTAGGTAGAAAGCATCACAAATTCAGACCTCATTCACATTTGTACGAGCAATGTGACATTAATCTATAGCAACAAGTTCAGTTTCAGCGCGATGCTGTCTGCTCAAGCCCTTCTCCATTATCTCATTCCGATGTATGTATGCTCGCAGGTGCACTGCCCCTACCTGTAAGGAACTACAATATGTTCAAAATAACATATGGTGCCAACAATATATTTCTTTAAGCCATCCGATAAATCTGTTTTTGAAATATATCATCCCGTTACCTCATCTTTAGAACACATCTGGAATGTTTAAGAAGTCCATGTTCTTGCCAAGTCACATGTAAATTAATTTCAGTCATTCTAATAATTATATTCGCCTTCAGAACCCATCTTTAAAAGCAGGATGCAGATTGTGTGTGCTTGTGGAACAGAGGAAAAGGCTGAAGTTAAGATCTGGATTTATTTTTTTAATTTTGGGATTCCAATTTTGCTAAAATGTGTGGATTGGCTCCCTAAAGGAAGTAAGCCGCAGGCTTGAGTTTGTAAGAGCTGAGCGGGGCAGTTGAGGACAAGACATTTTGGAGATGGCTCATTCATAGGGACATAACAACAACATACATATGTTTATTGTGATAAAATGAAATGACTGTGATGGAGCAGTCAACATGAGAGTGTGACAGCTCAGGAGGTTCAGGAAGTGCTTTGCTAAGCAGGAAAGACAGAAATGAAGAGAAGAAGGTGGCTCACAGTATTTTTAAAAAAATAGAATTAAAAACAGTAAATTATACATTAAAAACCAACTGTAAGATTAACTAAAATACATTGAAAGTTTTAAAACATATAAAAAAGTTTTAAAACTCTTTTAATTAAGAAAAAGCATTCAGGGACTCCGTCTTGACTGTTAAAAACCATGATTGTTAAAAGCCTGCCTGAAAAAGTAGGTCCTCAGCTGCCATCGGAAGGATAAAAAGGCCTCCTCCGATGACCTTAAGCACCGAGAAGGCTCATATGGGCAGATACGGTCCTTCAGATAGATAACCTCTGCCAGCGGTTTCATGTAGATGTTACATAAAGCATGGGGGACAAAAAGAACCTCGGCACCACCTGCTGAGTTCTTCCTTCCAAAAAGGACTGGAGCCACTGTAAAACACTGCCTCCAAGTACCATCCCAGAGAGACAATCCAGAAGGACACCATGGTTGATGGTATTGAAAGCCACAGAGAGGTCCAGAGACACACTCCCCTTGCCCAGTTCTTGGCATAGGGCATCCACCAAGGTGACCAAAGTTGTCTCTGTTCCATAGCCAGGTCTGAAATCTGTTTGAAATGCATCTAGTTAATCTGTTTCCTCCAGGAATCCTTAGAGTTGAGAAACCACCACATGCTCTAGTACCTTGCCTAGAAATAGAATATCTGAGACTGGCTAATAGCTGTCTAGTAAAGTGGGGTCTAGGGAGGGCATTTTCAATAATGGACTTGTTACTGCCTCCTTTAAACATGCTCGGATCCTACCCTGCTGCAAGGGTATCCTGCTCCATTTGGGGTGATGATCAAACCAAGGTATACGAAATATAAGGTTCTCAGTTTCTTCATTGTCCACATTAAAATTATGTAGTTGTTCTGTAGTCCTAATTGTTGTTTTCTTAATGTTCAACTGCAATATAGAGCCAGAGCCAGGTACAAGTTGCAAAATTAGAAATGACAGAGTAACAAATAATCTCATTCTAATAGAAAATACTATGACCAGGTGACTTGTATTTGCGGAAATCTGATGTTCAAATGCTGTTAACTGTGAGCAGTCAACTTCAAGGACCCTGATTACCCTTCCTTATAGCTGTCAATCTTCAAATCAGACTTGGTATGAATAGCCCTTTCAATAGAGGAAAGTCTCAAAAGGAATAGCTTCCCTCTGGCACCCTTTCAAATATAGGTCTGCCTTCCCTGCAAGAAATGTAGTAAGGAATTTTCTTCAAGTTCTGCATATCTATTTTATTTCTGTATTTATTTTATGCATTTATATACTGCTGACTTAGTGCAAAGTACTACTCTAAGTGGTTTACAACAGCACAATGTAACAGTGACCCAACCACCCAACATTAAACATCTCAAATAAAACAAACAATAGATACAAACCAAAAATAATGTCGACACTGGGAATGCACATAGAATAGTTTAAGAGAGGGTGCTTTTGAATGCCTCTTGAAACAGGACAGTTGTTAGCATCCTCTTAAAGCAGTGGCTTCCAACTGGGGATACAAACCAGGATATTTAGGGGGTTAAAAAAAGCATAATGGCAGGAAAAGGCCTTGGGAAGTGGAGGGAGGTGGAACAGAAGTATACATTATGGATTGGTATTGGGACAAAACATGCATGAGAGCTTCCTGACATGCATCCACAACCCTCCAGAGTCCTCAAAATGTGGATCCATTCTGTCTCCTCTCGGCTTTATTTTCTTCCTTGATTGGCTCCTGTGTGATAGGTGAGAGGCAGGTTCAGTCAATGCCATGGGACAGGATTGGCTGGGCTGCCTTTCCATTCTGTGGCTGTGTGTCAGAATTGCTGCTACCCTGTCACCCTTTAGCTTAGGGAAGTGGTTCCCAACGTTGAGTAATCCAGGTGTACTTGGACTGCAATTCCCAGAAGCCTTCACCACCAGCTGTGCTGCTCCAGGTTTCTGGGATGTGCAGTCCTGGGTTACCCAAGATTGGGAGCCACCACCTTAGGGGGGAAAACTGGTGGTTCTTGTGTTGGGATTCTTGAAGGGACTGCAGAAAGCATAGCACCAGGTGGGTTTGGAGGTATTTCAGGATCAGAGACAGAGGAACATGGTGCTAGTAGACTGAGGTGGCTGTTACAGTCTCAGGAACTTTGCTGGTCCCAGCCCTTCCTTATTCTCTTCAGCGCCAAGGCCTGGGTGGGGGAAGAGAAGCAGGCTGTGCCACACAATCCATCCCCACCTTCAGTTCCCACAGTCCAGCTGAGAGGACAGGGCTGTGTGGGGTCAATTCTTGAGAAATGGGATGGGGTTGCCATGGGGAAAAAGAGGAGCTGACCGGGCAGGGTTGCAGCTTCTGTGGATTGTGCCATGCTGCTCATTTCAAGAAAGGAAAGAAGGTGGGGGAGGGTCGGGGAAAGAGCCAGGTTGGGAGTGGGGTGGGCCAACATAAGAAATTTATCTATGTCTGCTGCTTTGTTATTTGGTGAATAGTTCAGGGGTGCAATTTATGGAAATGGGCTTCCAAGGGGTATGTAAGTGAAAAAAGGTTGGGAACCACTGTCTTAAAGGATGGGATGGAGGGGATCTAATGTTCCCCTGCCAGGAGCCCATTCCATAAGGATAGGACCACAACCGAGAGGGCACGAATTCTGGTGACATTCTTCTTTGCCTCCCTTGGCATGGCAACCAGGAGAAGTAGGGTCTGAGAAGAATGGGTGGCAGGGGCTGATGTGCTCCGACATATACCCTAGGGCTAGCATCAGCCAACACTGTATCAATTACAGTTGATGCTCTTTTTCTGACAACTGGCCCTTTGCAAAAGACAGTGTCTGAAACTGAAACCTAGGAATATTGTCCATCAGGTTAATATCTGCCACACCTAGAATGATGTTACAGAACTGATGAATGCACTGAATACCACCAAAATATCCAAATAATCCGTGGCCACCGATCTCAAGAAGTGCTATCCTTGAAGTTGATAACGCTTCAGATGCCTAGTCTAAGAAAGGTGACCGTAAGTCATATACAAGGAGTGTGAATGGTTCTACATTAATTCAAAGAGGGAAAAGATGGTATTCTCCAGACAAAGGGAAGAAAATGTGGATCATTAATGTGGCAGGCATGGGAAGAGAGAGGAACCCAACACACTGTAAATAAAGCCCTGTAATTATGCATCACCCCTCCCAAAAAGGCAAATGGTTCAGTAATCTCATTACTGAACACACTAATAATCATTTCAGCATTCTCTATCTCCCCTAAGATAATGAGCAGCACACTGTATGTTGTGAAATAAATAAACTCCCAAGCAACGATTTCTCATCTCAAGGCTTAATGGAACAAATATGCTCGCCTTAAGGTTTGCTATTCAGCGGCTCGCTCGCTCGCTCTCTTTTAGTTTGCATTTTCTTTTCCTTTTTTAAAAAAATTATGCATCCCTAATTTTAAAGGGAGGCGGGGTAGCAGCGGTTAGGGAATTGTAAACATGGCAGTTGTCGGCACTGATGATACTTTAAAAGGAGAAAGGAAAAGAAAATCCTTGCGATTTTAACTACGATCAAAATTAGCCCGAGTTAAAGGCAATGATTAGTAAACAACTTTGTCATATTCAGAATAGCATCGTTCCCATTAACATTTCTATAGTTCCCCAATTACATTATAAATCAAAAGTAATACAAAAAGACAATGCTATAATGAGAATGCATAGACTGCATCAAAAATTCAGATGCCAGCCCTTTCTTTGCTCTTAGATCCCTCTCTTAATTTGTTCCATTTTATTTTCTAGAGCAGTGTTAGCAACAGAAGGGCAATCATCATAAATAAAAGTTATACCTCAGTGAATAACTCATGAGTATTTGAGCAGTACAACTTAGTAGAACTTTTTTTTTTTTTTAAAGCAGAATGTCTTCCTTCTGGCATGTGCTTACTGACTAACTGATCACGCTGTATCATTGCAAAAAAAATTTCACACACTCCTGTGACCGACAGACAATGTGGGGCTATGCAAAATGAGAGCTTGCTAAGTTTTTTCAGCATCTCCTGCTGCGTTCTGTGAGATGAAGCAAACAGCATGGGATTTAGAGCACAGTGTGAAGAGGGAGACTAAACTTGCTCCTGGCTAGGGATGTGGAAATGTGTTAGTGTTGCAGTGTCCAGGTTATCATAGGTTTACCTAAAATGTAAGGTGCCTCCTCAGTTATTCTTGTTAGCAGATGTTGTGTTTGTTGGAGTCTTTGCAACCTCTGATGCTGCCCTTTAGCAGGTTTGGTTGGGAGGAATCTTTCTGGGCTGGGCTGACTGTCAATCTATCCAGCATTAACCAATTGTTCCTTCCCCTGCCTTTGAATTCAAAGATAGCCCTGCGTCTCTGCTCTGTGCCCTTTTCCCTCTCTTGAGTCAGTTGAGGCCTGTTTGCTGAAAGCAGTCATGTTTGTCAGTTTGCTGTTTGTAATTGTAAGTAATGAAACCTTTTATTGCTTCTCATGTCTCGGAGTGAGTTATTGAGATTGTAAAGCGCCAGTTAACGAGGAAAGGGGTGAGCTACTCTGAAGAACCTGAACCTATTTGCTCTGTGAATCCCTGCACCTCTGCTGTGCAGTTGGAAGAATTTAACCCCAGATTCCAAACTCTGCAACCGTGTTTCTGTTTTCTGCCAAAAGGAACTAATGAGAATGAGAAGAGCCACGTAAGCCACCTCAAACTTTCTGGAGGAAAAATAGAATAGAAGTGCAAACAGATGTGATGATAAATAAACAAACAAAAAAAAAGGATTTTGGTAAAATCCAACAAATTATTGGGGGTTTTTTTTGGTTTTGTTTTTGTTTTTTGTGTGTGGTTTTTTTTTTTTGGTAGGGAAGAAATTCACAAATGTAGAGGGCTAAGTTTGACACGGCATTAGTTACAGCCAGTTCAGATCCTGGAAAGGTATTTTTTATCCCAAAGTACATAGCTTTACATTCATAACTGATTTCTACGTTTGAAAGCTGTTATTCCAGCCATATGCTTATGCATACCCCTGTGATCCCCCACGAAAGGCTTCCTGCACATTCTTGAAACCAAGCTGAATGGCAAACAAGACTCATGGGTTGCCCTCTATAGTTGCTTTACGACAACACATCCTTCTGTCAAGGAAGTGTATGTACTGCGTCCTGCCGCCACCGCCACTGCTGCTGTAAATACACCAGATTTCACAGCAAACCTGTTCTCTTCCCATCACACAATGTGACAGAGGAGCTGATTAGAGTCCCTATTCTGGAAGAGCAATGCAGTCAACAGATATAGCATGCTCAGGGTTAATTTTCTCTTCAAATTACAGATGCAGCTAAACTGCCATCCGCCTCCTCGCGATAACTCGTCACACTGTCAGAACTGAAGAACCTGAGTGATCAACTGGGACTAAATGTCCTCATGAACAATTCCTAAAAGATAGCTATCCTGGGGTTTCTATCAAGCCTACGTGATCCATATGGAGGCTGGGCTTATTCATTTCAGAGCTTCTGAAGTATGGTTAATAATTTCATGTCCTGAGTGGTGCACCTTTTTTTTTTTACTGTTTCTTTTTATGCATTGCATTGGCTTAGGAACAAATCTTAGCAAAGGCTTTTGGATAAATCAAGAGATATACTGTGTGCGTTAAGTTCTACATGCAAGAATATGAGTGTGGACAATGCCTCTTCTCTCACGGGGTGAGCAAAGCAAACAAGCAGGGAGGGAGGGAGGGACGAAGGAAGGAAGGAAGGAAGGAAGGAAGGAAGGAAGGAAGGAAGGAAGAAAGGCTTACTAAAGCTGCTCAGAATTCCAGAACTTCCTGCTTAAATGGAGTACCTCCTCAGTATTTTATAATTCCATTTTTCCAGGCTTCTAAAGTCTTGGGGAGTGCTTCCACAGCTGGAAGAGGCACTTCTTAACAGATAGCCACCCTTCTTGAAATAAGGTATACCAGAAATTGGGGGGTGGTAGAGTTAGCATACTTGTCCACACCTCCCTCGTTTCATGGAGATCTTGCCCAGGAGGAATATGTCTGAAGAGAGATAGCATGCAAGCCTTCTAATAGTCAACAGGGCTCTTCCGTGTTAAAGAGCCTCTGAAAGAGACAGAGTGTATGCACTTTGTTTCCTTCGGTTTTAGGATATCATTGTAAATTCTGTGTTAAGAATCTTAAAATCCAAAATTGTGTGAGTTGGATCCAGCGTTTCAGTTTGAGGAAACTGGTAGGTCCTTCTGCTCCTGCTTGTCTCCCACACTAGAATAGGAACATGAGATTATATTAGTCAATTCCTCTTCTTCCTCTTGTTTTGGGACTACCTCCTAGAGCAAGGGTTAGCAAACTTTGGCCCTTCACACATCCTTGGACTCCAAGCCCCGGCATTCCTCACCATTGCTATGCTGGGTTGGGCTGAAGGGAATTTTGTTCCTATAATACTACTCTCTGCCTGTCCTAGTACTGTTCCCCAGATCCCCCAGCCTTCTAGCATTGATTTTCAGAGAACCCAGGGGCCTGCATGAGGGAGACTGTTCTATTTTTTTCTGTGCTCTCAAGCCGCTTCTGATGTATGAAGACTAGAATAGCACTTCTGAGGTATGCGAGATATTCAGAGAGTGGCTTCCCATTTGTCACCCTCACCTCAGAGAATTTCCCTGGCCAAGCAGAGATGTGAACCCAGGTCTCCTGAGTCCTAGTCCAACATTCTGTCTCCTCCACCACATTGCAGTCAAGATGGAAAGAAGGACTGGAAAATTGACTTCCTCCTTTTCTGACCTCAGCAGCATCTTTTGAGTCAGAATAACTCTGGATCCAGCACAGTATTCAGATGTCAAACTGTGTCACAAGAAAACCTGGTGTTTTGCAACCTTTATAAATTAACGAAACTGAGAAAACATAGACAACTTTGATTCTTCTTTTACATAACTTACTCTGTACTTCCTGCTGCTGTGCACAATGTGTCTATACATCACAGGTAAAGACTAGAGATGGGCACAAACAGCTGGTTTGTTTAGTGGCCGAACATATGTTTGGCACTTCGCAGCCCCACTTCCTCCAGTGGGGTCCTACTCAGGCAGTGCCCAGCTTCCCTGCCCCGTCTCCTCTGGGCATTGCCTCTGAACGGGCACCCACTGAAGGATGCAGGGCTGCGAAGTGCCAAACACCTGTTTGGCTGCTAAACGAACTGGCACAAACCACTGGACCAGCAGTTCGTGCCCATCTCTAGTAAAGAGAAAAACTGAAAACATAACACTATGGTTCAAACTAGACAGAAAAGGGAACTCATATTCCCGGTATAATATGTGTTCCCTCCCACAATGCAATCTCCTCAGAGATATGTGCTTCAGCACTCTGACTTTCAAATTAAGTCCCTGTTCACCTTCCAATAACCAATCATAAAACAGAGCACACTAAATGCAAGCTATGTAGGATTGGAAAACACATACTATGACAAACAGATATCTTGTATCACTTCAGAACCATGTCTGCAAAAAATGTGATAAATGACCACTCCATGTATTTTCAGTGCCATCTCTGCTGTCTGACAGTTCATCAGCTATGCCTGTTTGCTTGCAGTCTGACAGCTAGGAACTTGTAGTACTTAAAACAGCAGTGTAGGTCCCTATGATGTTGGATTCCGTGTCTGACATCATGTTTGCACTTTTTTTTTTTGCACTCCCGCATTCACAACAGCCCCTCTATCCCATCCCACACATGACCACGGATCTTTGCCCACATGAGAGGGCAAAGCAAATAAAACCATTAATTCAATTTCTCATGGTTTTGTCTCTGGTGATTACTGTCCGTTTGGGTAATAGGTTGTCTGTGGTTCTGACCCAATTCCAAAAGCCTGTCTCACTGTACTCAACCAATTAATCTAATGCTTCATTAATTGCCAGCATCTGAAATCATTAGAAACTGATTGAGCACAAAATGCATCAAAGCCAGGGAGGCTTCGACTGCTTAGCCAGCAAATAGTCTCAACGCAAAGGAATGTCAATGTTTATAGTAAAAGTAACGTAAACTGGAGTGTTCATTGACATCTTCTTCCATTTGTATACAGCCGTTCTGACATCTATCAGTTCAAGAGTGTGTGATTTATCCACTGCTATATCCTGGAACTGACAAGCCAAAGATTACAGCTTAACCTTCATGAAAGCAGAGGCTGGATGTATCCCTAAAATAAATATTTAGCAACTGACAAGCTCTGGTTAATATTAATTTGTGATCAAGAGCAGTCAATTTAAGTTGGTGTCTGCCAGAATCTGTTTGTATTTTGTAAATCGTCTTGCACACAAATCAGGTCTCAAAAAGGCTCTCCTCTCACCATTAAAATAATAATAATAATGAAAAAATAATGTGAGGATTTTGCTATTATCTCTTGGCTGTGAGTTCATTTCTGCCTGCATTCGTATATTGACATTGCTGGAGTCTTCCATCAACCCAAAATGCCTTCTAGAACTTTTCAAAAGGAACTCTAACAGTAACCAGAGAAGGGTAATTTTCACTTTTTGTTTGCTCTGGATTTTCTTTCCTTTTTGTCTTTTAATCAAATTAATTCTGTCCACGTAAAAGATGCCAAGAGTTAATTCCTAGAAAATGACATGTTCTGTTTTCCCACCGACATCAAAGAGTGCATGGATGTGATACTGGCCACATTATTATCAAGGGCACCAGCCTCAGAAGATGATGGGAAACCAGCCCTGATGGGTTTTCTGGCATAGAGCCGATTGTGACATTTTAGGTAATCAGCTCTTCTGGGATAACAAACCTTCAGATCACTTCAGTCTCTAATTTGCTTAGATGCTCAAGAGGTGAATCAGAAGCTGAAGTGAACTAAGAGGCTGAAAGAGCTCTTTGACACTGGAGAGCTGTGAGGAGTGCCTTTTTGGGACTACAAATCCCAGAATCCTTACCCAGCGTAATCACTAGCTATGCTGATTGTGGCATTATTCTTGATGTTGTAGCCCTAAAAGGTCACTTCTGCTGTAAGGGACTATTTCACAACAGGTTAATTCTGCTGTGTGTGAAATTCCATATAGACTACCTTTCCCTATTAGGGCCTTGTGGGAAGAACTAGTGCTAAAGTTCCTTATTGTATACCACAGCTATGATGGGTGGCCAACATACCAGTTATGTGGCCCACCTACCCATTTTTGTGGTTTCTATTTATTATTACTGCAGCTGTAGTTCTTGTTAAGATGAAGAGAATCACATTCCAGGAAGAACCCCAGGAAGGTAGAGGCACCAACATCTCCTTGTTGCTGAGCTACTTTTCCTATTTTTTTCCCCAAAAGAGGTGCATAGAAACCAAAAATACATTCGAACGAACACAAGATTCCATAGAACTGCACTAACAGTTAAATGCTAAAATTTAGTTCAGACTCAGGTAAAAGAGAAGAATTTAAAAAGCAGACCGAAATAAAAATATTTTACAATCTCATTTTAAAGATGACAGGGAGAGGACAAAAGATAAATCCATAATATACAATTCTACCAATAAGGGGCCACCACTGAAAAGGCCCTCTCTTGTGTCTGTTGACTAATTATTCCTAATCACAAACTAGTTGGTCACCCTCCGTTTGGGTTGAGAAACAAGGTGGCGCCTCTTTTAAGCCTAATAACAGCAGCATGGAATGCTGCAAGAATACCAGACGGAGTTGTGCCCAAGCAGGTTGCCCTGGTGTCGTTTATTCTCCCTGACATCTAGCGGAGAGCGCTTTTATTTGGGACGGCCTTCAAGTATGCTTTGTCCCGCCACCCTTCTGAAGCAGCGCTATCCAGGAAGACTTCTATCACATTAGTCTGCTGTTTGTATAGACTTGGCCTAAGAAACTATGATTCACTCTCTGTCAATTTGTCATTTCTATGGCAACTTTTACAAACACACATTTTTTGAAGATTATCATTCCTCCTACCACTTCAAAATTCTCATCTGTTTGAGACTAAACACACACAGCTCTTTCACTGTTTTCTTTTAAGTTGTTCTTCCTCAACAATTTATCATATTTGCTCGTCTCCTGTGAACCTTTTTCAAATGTATCAGCCTTTTTCTTATTATGGGTTGAAAACTGAGCTATGCTGAGCACAGGCGCTATTGGGTTCCATCTCTTGTCTATGATATTTCTGCAAATGGATCCCAAAATAGCGCTTGCCTTTTTTTTTTACAGCAATTTCCCATTGTTGACTCACTTGTCAAGTTACTATAACACCTCTATCTGCCTAGCTAGTTAACCACAGTTTTGTATCCACGCATATGGATTTCCCTTTCTAATATATCACAGCAGTTGTCCTTAAATTTTATCCTGCTGACTGAGGTCCATGATTCCAGTTTATAGAAGGTTCTAAAATTCCCTGGCTATTCTTCTAGCATGTTTGCATTCCAGCCCATATTTGCCATTTGAAGATCTGAAGAACATATTTCCTTTCCCTTTCTATGAATGACTTATACCTACGTTTGATAGCAATGGATTGAAGACTCTCATCAGAGGCTCTTCTCAAAACTCATCTTTAATCTGAAATACAGGGTAAAGTTATGAAGGGCAAAGCCTTCTTAGCCCTTAAAAGAACTGCCAGGTTATCAGCACCTTATTTTCAGATATTTCAGGGCCAAATCCTGAGACCTAGGGATCGGCCATTGTGATATTATGGGGTAAGTCCCCTTAACGTCAATTGCAAAATGGTGGGGGGGGGGCAGGGGCTGCCACTGGCACTCAGGTAAGCTATCTGTTCTCATCCCAACCCACCCCTGAGAATCTGGGTGGAACAATCACTCTGGGCTCTAAGGAGGGCTTGGAAGAGGGAAGCCCAGGTGTCTCTGGGTATGTGAGATGTAACTGGCAGGACAGAAGTAGGGTTCAAGGCAGTGCCGGGAGGAGGTTTTGGGGTCTTTCAGGCCTGTGGTTAGTGGAAGAGAAGGAGGAGACCTGGGGCTCAGCTGCAAAGGAGGCAGACCCCATATTTTGTGCAGTGGGCAAGGTGGTGTGGGACACTGAAGACAATCCCTGGCAGAAATTGATGAGTGGCTATCCAGAGGCCAAGGGCTGAGGTTGGGGAAGAGGGTCCAGCTTCTGAGAAAGCTCCGGCTCCACCAGTGCCTTGGCACCCAAGATGCTTGACAGGTCCGGTGGTGCCCGCCCAAACCCAACTGAGGTACTGGCAGCCCAATCGCCAGTGTGAGAGGAGAAGGAGGCTCCTCAAGGAACAAGGGAACAGCCATCATTCACTGCGAGCCACCCTTGGACTTGGTTCATTCCTGCAGCCTTCCAGCCATGGGACTTCACAGGCCCCACTGAACTGACTGTTTCCAGGGGGCTAAAGAAGGAAACTCAGTCCCCTGGGATGTGGGAGGGAAGTGACAGGGCTAACTGACGGGGCTAGCAGGGAACTACTATTAGAAAAACCCAGGGAGGAATAAAGAACACTGTTACCAGCAACTTGGAGCTGATGGAGTTATTGGCAGGAACAGCAATGCCACTGGCTTCATCAGGGGCAGAGGCAGTGGGCTTCACAGTATAACAGACAGTGCAGAGAGATTGCGATGAATATAAAGGCTAATATGTGAATTCCAGCAGAAACAGCTCCTCCACTACCACCTCTAGAGCATGCAGATAATGACAAAGACAAGGGTACTTCTGAGCATGTCTATGTGGGATGTCTTAAAGCCAAGAGAATGAAACCTAATATGTAAAGCTTCCAAGTTGGCATTTCCTGAGAGTCCAGGTACAAAGCCTGGTATTGATGTTGCTGTTGTTTTGTTTAAGTCTTTCCACCAATGAAACACTTTAATTTAATCATGTAACCTTCGCTAGCTGGACGGATGTACGAGTTACAGGTTCATTAACTGTTAAGTTGCCTTAATTGTTATTGTTGGTTCACAGGAACATGTTTATTGCTTGATGATCACTTATTATTAAAAATGCGAAGCAAAATTCTAAGTGACATAGATTTTCCACGCTTAATTGTCTGGTGCCCCTTTCCTGCCTTGCTCGCTGACTAAAGCTGAAACTTTATTTCTGAAGTGCATTTTTTTCTACAATTCAAGGAAAGCACCTGCTACAATGGATATGAATTTAATCACAATTACATAAAGAAACACAAACAGTCCACTGCTTCAAGAAACGTATGAGAAGACGGAGCAAAATTGTATTTTTAAATCTTACTAAGAAGCATCATGAAGTTCACCATAACTGATGTTCACGTTACTCTGTGATGCTTGAGTATTTTCAAACCACTGCTCAGTGTTGGCTTCTCAATAAAGCCATTATTTCCACAGGAAAGAAATGGCTTCTCCATACAGAAAGGAGATCAAAATGGAGGAAGGAGCCATAATGAAGCTGAGCGTCATTTGGGGACATTTCAGTGCTGAATATGACAAAAGAGAAGAAGATAGAAGCCCTCTATAATGAGGATATGTGGAACAGGACAATACGACAGAAACTATAAATGTACTGAAAGTAGAGAGATGGACACAGCACATTCCTCTAACAAGAAGTGACCACTAGTGTGTTCTAATGGCTCCATGAAGAATGAAATAGACACAAGTAGACAAGAGGAGACAGCTTGGTGGAATGGATACACCATTGCTAAGCACATCCAGTTAAGGATCAGAGTAGAGGAATGATTAGCTTGGTACATTTCAAAGCCTAGCTCCGGGTGTCTGTGCATCTTTGCACACCTGACATGTCAAGCAAAAAGACATCTTGTGTTAAAATTACTCTGCAAAGAGCATTCTTTCCCAAATCATGACAGAGGAGAAGCTGAAACACTAGCAGCTCCAGAGAGCCTGAGTGGCACAATGGTTAGGGGATTAAGACCGGATGGAAAAAATCCAGATGCAAACCCTTGCTTTTCTGTGAACCCGTCTGGCTGAACTGGGGGAAATCAGTATTTTTTGCCCAACCTATCTCAGAAGATTCCTATAGGCAAAGGTGTCAGAGAAGGCCACATTTTATAACTTTATCTTTTCAATCTGTACACTGAATTGATCATACAGAAAGCCAGACTAGGTTCAGATGAAGGAGGAGTGAAAATTGGTGTAAAAAGCAGCAATAATTTAAGATATGCAGATGACACCATCTTACTGGCAGAAAGCAGCAATGACTTGAAATGACTTTTAGTGGAAGTGGAAGAAGAAATTTGAAGAAAACTCCTTAACTCTTCCTTACTACATTTCTCTTAGAGAAGGCAGACCTCTATTTGGAGTTCCAAATGGAAAATATTCCTTTTGAGGCTCTCATCCATTGAAAAGGCAATTCAAACCAAGTCTAATGTCAACTATCAGGAAAGGTAATCAGGGTCCTTGAAGTTGCCTGTCCATGGTTAGCAGCACCTGGACATCAGACTTCCACAAATACAAGTCACCTGGTCATAGTATTTTCTATTAAAATGAGATCCTTTGTTATTCTGTCATTTCTAATTTTACAGCTTGTGCCTACTACCTATATATTGCAGTTCAATATTCAGAAGAAGAAAAATCATGACTACTGAAGAACTACAGAACTTTAATGTTGACAATGAAGAAATTGAAACAGTGAAAGATTTTGTATACTTTGGTTCAATCATCAATCCAAACAGAGACTGCAGCCAAGAAATCAGAAGAAGAAGACTGAGACTCAGAAGGATAGCAATGAAGGAACCAGAAAAGCTCCTCAAGTGCAAGTATGTGTCATGTCACTGAAAGCTACGGCCAGGATTATCTATAGTATTGTATTTCTGATGAATGTGTACAGGTGTGAAAGCTGGAGAGTGAAGAAAGCCAACAGTGAAAAATTCAATTCATTTCAAATATAATGCTAGAAGATACCCTGGACTGCCAGAAAGGTGGGTCCCAGATCAAGCCTGAACTATCTCTGGAGACAAAAATGATTAAGCTGAAGCTGTCATACTTTGAACACATCGTGAGAATGCAAGATTGTTTATAAAAGACAATAATGCTGGGAGAGGCTGAAGACGGCAGGAAAAGAGGAAGACCAACTGCAAAATGTATTGACTCCATAAAATAAGTCACAGGCTTGAGTTTACAAGTGCTGAGCAGGGCTCATTTTGTTGGGGAGTTCTTTGGGCTCCTGTTGGTTGAGCTTATTAGTTCCCAGGTAATTGTAAATGTCTAAACATTCCACCACACACTGTCTTTCAACATGTGGCCTCCACTTAGGCATGCACTGTGCTGTATGGATCTGGTTTAATTGAGGTATTTCTGTTTAGGCACTGTGTTTTCCTGTTGTCTCAGTCTTTATTGTTTTGATTTGTTTGCATGCAGAGTAGCCCAGGTGTGCCTTTCTCATCTCCTATTGACTAGCTTTTGGCCTATCTTTAAGTGGGCCCTCAGATACCGGGCTGGGTTCCTTCACCTTTGGGACTCTTTCTTTTGCATGGGATGGCATATGTGGGCCATTGACCACATGAATTTCAAGGCCTTTTGGTTCCATGTTTGTTCCTTTCTTTCAGTTTCTGAGTGATACCAGTGCTTGTTTCTAACCCTTCTTTTCTTTATTATAATAATAATAATAATCTTAGAGTTGTAGAACTGGAAAGGACCCTATGATTATTGAGTCCAGCCCCTGTCAGGGAGGCACAGTGGGGAATCAAACTCCCAACCCCTGGCTCCACAACCAGCTTCTTAAACCGTTGAACTATCCAGCAGTTTTCTTCAACAAATTGCTGGATGCACTAGAAGCGAGCCCAGCTCCTCATGTATGACCACAGCATCATTTTCTGGGTGAGTTACCAAGCATCATCATCAACTTTTAGAACCCACACAGGGCTCAAAGAGTTTGCCTCTATCTAGTCTGCTTGGGGGCTTCCATAGTTCCTTCCTATTCTTTTCCAGTAGATTTAGCTATGCCCCCCCCCCACATTTTGGTTAAACCTTTGGGGGATAATTTGGGTCCTTGGAAAGGCAGGGCCCTTATCCTAGAGAGTTGATTCTGAGTACCTTAAGATTTCTTGGTCAGAGATATTGCCCTGGTGGGTTTAGGAACCAAGGATCACTGTTGCCTGATTAGGACCTCTAGAAAGGTTAACAGTGTGTTTCCACTTGCTCTTCAGAATTGTTCTGGAGCTGTCCCTCTTCACCTGGCTATCCTTTGTTTAAAGATTAAACTGTACAGGGCAGATAATGTTCCTGTGTCTGATACTGGGAATGACAGAGTTCTGGGTGATCTGCAGAGGGTCCTGCAGGATTTCATCCTTCCCATTGGGGAGGGGGGAAGTAGACTAAATTCCTTGTCCATCTTCTGTGGAAGAGATGTTTGGATCAAGTGGTTTGGTATCCCTTGGTGAGCTCCAAGGGGACCTTTAAGAGATCATGGGTCACACCAGAGCCCTGGACCCTTGGAGTGTGTGTCCATGTACAGGCTAGGATTGGCTCTTCTGGTTACCCACCTAGACTTGTGAGGCCCTGTTGGAAAGATGTAGAAGGCCAGCTTCCACTCCTAATGGCATAGTTCACAATAAGAGCTTAAAGGATACCCCACCCTCATTTTAAGCAGGGGGATTTTCACCTTAATTAAAGAAGGCTTTGGCTTGTGCAGTTGGATAGGTGTGGACGAGAGAAATAAGGAATCACATCCCATATTAACATAGGCTCATAACTTCTCTTCTGTGAGAAGGTGATAACAACAACAACAACAACAACAAGAAGAAGAATGTTGTACCCTTTTCAGGGGTTTCCAAGTTGAGAATACTCAGAAGTTGTTTACCTTTCCCTTCTTCTGCGGGTCTGGGGGGCATCCTGGGACTATACAGCTTGCCACAAGCTAGCTCTACTCACAGGAGGCACAGTGGGGAATCAAAGTCCCAACCTCTGGCTTTGCACCCAGAAACTTAAACCACTGAGCTATCCAACCAGCATTCAATCAGAATTAATCAGGCGGAATGTTCCACCTTTCTAATACACAACACTCCATATGTTATGTGACACTGACAGATAGTCACTGAAAGTATATAACCCCATCACCTAAGAGAGAGATCACTTCATCATTGATTTAGCAACCTTGCCTAACCAACTGGCTTAAAACAAAAGAGGATTGAAATTTAGAATATAAATGAAATAAATAGAATAGAATAGAATAGAACCCGTATGTACATGAATGCCAGCAGTGTCTAAGCTTCTTCCACCTATTCCGCCTGGAATCAAACAGGTACTTTTCTCCATGCACAAGCAAGGGATCTCACAGGTGCTTTTCTCCACGCACAAGCAGTGATGTGAGAACCTTCACCTTGTGAAGTATAATCTGCATAGTTGCTGAGTGGATGTGAAGACCAGAACCAGAGAGACTAAGCCAGCTGCATGGACACTTCCCTTTCCACATGCCAGTCATCAGTCAGGTGAGTGAAGGCATGTTAAAGTCCACAATCCTAATATGACGTTAAGGGAGGAATGTTTTTTAATACTGAAGACATGGTTCTTTTCAGAACTAAAGGCACTGAGATATGCTTTAACATGTGCTTTTCATTCTCAAATCAATTTTCTTTTCCTCTGACCTTGACATGGGATCATCTTTCTAAAGTGTCTGCAGTCGAAAAGGGGAATTTTCAGAATGTCAGATGATGTTATAATGAACAATGTCTTTTCTGTTCTACATTTTTGAAAGCATCTGCCAAAAGAGATGTATTGGGCACAGGATTACATGGATGGGAAGGTAAATGGGTGGTAAAGTCGTAGTTCAGGTTCAGGCTACTACATCAGAATATATTTGTCTGTTTAGATCCAATTATCAATGAGAACAACATTTTTCCTGACCTGTGATACCCCTTCATTCTCATACACAAATGTACAAGCACACATACGCACAGGCACAACTATTTTGGGGAACCAAACATTTGTTTATTGTTCATTTTATTTCATGTCTATGCCATTCTTCTCCTAGCACATGGACTCATGGTGGTTGACAAATGATTTTTAAAAAACTCAAACATACTAAACACACAATGGCTGAAAATCTGGTAGTGGGACTTATGTCACATGTCAATCATGGCAGGGTTTGGGTTTTTGGTTTTATTTTCCTTTGATTTGCTTTGTCGTAAATAAAGAATTTCCAATACAACCCCATAAGAATTCCCAATACCACCCATTCTAGGGAAGTTGTTGAATGGCTGAGGGATGGGGTGTGGGAATAGTCTTTGAATTTATGAAAAACCACCACTGCTGATATGTTGTCAGCCTTATGTGGCATCAATTCCACTACTGAATTCCAGCCAATAAATTATGTCATGAAAAAAACAACTATATAATGATATTAAAGTAAACAGACTACTAATTTAAGAGCAATTTAAAAAAACACTTTAAAATACTCACAGATATTCTAGTCCTATGAAACTTCATCATCATCACCTCCATAGGCACAGGCCTTGTTGAGGTGGAGGGCCTTTTGTGCTTCAGTGAGGCTGAGAGCTATGCTGAAGGTTCTCCCAAGATAGGCAGGTCTCACCTGAGAAGCCAGACCAACTGTGCCCACTAACCATCAAATATGATGAGAGGAAATAAACAGAAATCCATACCGGATCAGTCAACCCCCCAGGTCAACAAGGACTGCATCAGATGGCATAGCACCTGGACATTTGGTGACACGTGGGCTACAGGGCTCAGCAGACACTGTTGAGAAACCAGGACAGGCTGCTGCAAAGCTACTGGAACAACATAAATGCAAAACTTGGACTCCCGCCAAAAATGGAGAAATTATGAAATGTTATTGCGAAGCAAACCCAACAGCCCATTGTTTTCAAAAAAGAATGATGGACATTTGGAAACCGAAACACCAAAGTAGTGACAATGATTAATGGACCAGAGAAGGTTGATCACCAAGTGTTTTCAGAACTGGAATTGCAAGAATTAGAAAAGGTGTCAAAAGACACAGAACAATGACTGTAGTATGGAGGACAAATGGAGGGTAGGGGTAGATGCAATAGTGGAATAAAATGTATCAATAGAGGAACAACTTAAGGCACAACCCAGAAATTCACAGAACAGGAGACATCACTGAGGAAAAAAATAGTAACCCATATTAGCCAGAACACAGAAAGACAAGGCTCCCCAATTTGCGCCAATTACAAAGTAAGCCAGTAAAAGATCTACTGAATGATGCAAATGTCATCAGAACAATCCCGACCAACACGCTAAAGGAAACAAACCAGCTCATGTATAGCACAGCTACCATAGTAACCATGGAACTTGGTTACAAGCTGCAAAACCCCCAGAAAATTCATGGCACCCCAAAATGGAAAAATTGGCTGGAAAGAAAAAATAAACAAATTACGTGCAGACATTAGCAACTTAAAACATTTGAAAGATTCAAAACTTAAAAATGAAAAAGTAAAAGCCAGACTATGCAAAATATATGACCTAGAAAGGAAAAGACTCTGAGACTCTGATGTTGGGAAAGTGTGAAGGCAAGAGGAGAAGGGGACGACAGAGGACGAGATGGTTGGACAGTGTCATCGAAGCTACCAACATGAATTTGACCCAACTCCGGGAGGCAGTGGAAGACAGGAGGGCCTGGCGTGCTCTGGTCCATGGGGTCACAAAGAGTCGGACACGACTTAATGACTAAACAACAAAAAACAACAAAGGAAAACGATTGTTGAAACTATGGAAGAATTAAAACAGTGGGTAACAGCTACAGCAAAGAAAATTGAAAGATATGATGGACGCTTGAAACAATATAGAGAAAACACGCAATTTTGAAATAACCAACGATTATTCTATACATCACTAGAAGAAAATACAGAGTAAAAGAAATTAGGTCTATGTAAAGATGATGCTCTAAAATTTTGGAAAGAAATGTGAGAAAGCCCAACAAAGATGCTTCATGGATTAAAGACATTTGTAAAGAAACTCAAGGAAAACAAATGGATTGTAATAACAACTGAAATGATTAAGAGACAAGTAAAGGCTATGAAAAATTAGAGTGCACCTGGTCCAGATGAGCTGCATGGGTTTTGGTTAAAGCATGTAACAAGTCTCCATCACATTATAGCAGTGCAATTTAATCACTTACTTCAGAATTCTACAACTGAAGATTGGATGACAACAGGCCGCACATTCTGATAATAAAAGATCATCAAAAGGGCAATGAACCCAGTAATTATCAACTAATTACATGCCTTCCAACAATGTTCAAGCTCCTCACAGGAGTACTTGCAAGATCAATATATACTTACTTAACCGAAAACTCCCTATACCCAACTGAACACAAAGGGAACTTTAAAAAGTTAAGAGGCATGAAAGATCAGCTGCTTATTGATAAAATGATACTGAAGAATCAAAAAGACAAAAAACAAACCTCAAGATGGCCTGGATAGACTATAAAAAGGCATTTGACTCATTGCCACACAGCTGGATTAACACCTGCCTAAATTTTTTGGGATGAGTAAAAATATTCAGATGTTCCTCAAGAAAATCATGGAAAAATGGAAAACTGTCCTAATGGTCTATGGTGAAGTAACTGGGGAAGTTAGCATCAAAAGAGGAATATTTCAAGGGGATTCTTTGTCATCACTGCTGTTTAACATCTTGCTAATCCCCATGTCAATAATTTTAGATAAAACTGGATCCGGCTAACATATTTCAGAACAAGCAGGAAAAATCAATAATCTGTTATATATGGATGACCTAAAACTATATGCAGAAAGTTCCATGGAAATACAATCACTGCTAAACACAGTGCAAATATTTAATGAAGATATCCAAATGAAATTTGGAATTGACAAATGTGCAGCTCTGTCTATACCGTGACAAGATCCAAAAACTAGATGGAATAGAGTTTTAAAATGGCAGTATTATAAAATCACTATCAAGTGATGAAAATTATAAATACCTTGGAATACTAGAAGCAGATAACATCCTGCACACAAAAATTAAATAACTGACAGAAAGGGAATATATCAAAAGACTGTGGAAAATCTTAAAATCAAAATTAAATGGGGGAAATACAATCAAAGCCAGAAACACACGGGCCGTTCCAGTGATCAGATACCGGCTGGAATAATAGATTGGACTCAAAATGAATTAGAAGAATTGGATGGAAAAACACGGAAACTAATGAACATGCATCACACACTACATCCAAAAAGAGATGTGGACAGATTATATTTACCAAGAAAAATTGGAGGGTGTCGATGACTGCTAATACAGCAGGTAGTAGAGGAGGAAGAAAGATGTCTAAATGATTACATCAGTACAAGTAGAGAAAAATTACTTAAGGCAGTGAAAATGGAGAATATTTTGAAAACCACAGAAACAAAGGGTCAATATAAGAAACAACAATCTGAAAATAAATTAAACAGCTGGAAAAATAAACCATTACATGGACAACATCTGAGAAATATTGATGGAAAGCATGATCATAATTCAACATGGGCATGGCTAAAACTGGGGACCATTAAGAAAAAAAAGAGAAAGGCTTGATCTTTGCTGCACAAGAACACGCACTTGAAACCAATGTGATGAAAGCTAGGATCCAAGGAATCGGTGCTGACAGCAAATGTCAACTCTGCGAAGAAAAAGATGAAACTGTGCCACACCTCATCTACGAATGTCCAAAGATAGCACAAACAGATTACAAAATTAGAGATGATAGAGTGACAAAATTAGTGCATTGGTCATTATGGAAAAAATTTAACTTGCCAGCCTCCAAAAACCAATTGGGAACATCAGGTATAGAAGGTGTCAGAAAATGATTATGTGAAGATCTTGTGGGATTTCCAGATTGAAACTGATAGACACTTTGAACATAACACAGCAGACATAGTAGTAATAGAACGAAGAAATGTCTGGATCATTGCAATTCCCGGGGATGCCAGACTTGAAAATAAAGAATTGGAAAAACGAACAAAGTATAGAGACCTGGCAATTGAAACACTGTAGTCATTGGGGCTTTGGGAACAATATCAAGAAATTTCACACAGTATTATAAACTGTTGCAGATCCCAGAAATAATACCATCAGAGCTACAAAAAAACAAACAGCAGTATTAGGAACAGCATACATACTGCACTGATATTTGACAGATATTTAGGGTTTTGGTTAAAACTTTTATCTGTAATATAATACCAGTCAAAGTTTTTATAATCTTGATTGACTGTGCCTGGCATTTTTGAATAATAATAATAATAGCTACAGATCTCAGAAATGACACTGTCAGAGCTACAAGAAACCCAGCAACATTAGGAATAGCATATATACTGTTTATATTTAACAGATACTTAGGGGTTGTTTTTTTTTGTTAATACTTGTATCAGTTATATAATGCCAGTCAATGTTTTTATAATTTTGATTGACTGTGCCTGGTATTTTAGAATCATCATCACCATCTTAGAACTGCAGAGGTGGAGGGGACCCTATGGATCATCGAGTCCAGCCCTTGTCAGGGAGGCACAGTGGGGAATTGAACTCCCAATCCCTGGCTCCACAACCAGATGCCTGAACCATTGAGCTGTCCAGCAACCAGCAAGGTGTTTCTTTGACTGAATATGTTGCCAGACTAGTAGAAGAATAGCTGCACTACTACCGATGACACATGAATGTTCTGTATCTTCCAAAGCAGAACATCCAAATTATTTCTACTTGTACCCATGAGACATTAGTTCTATGCAGCTGTTCAGTCTGTTCTATGCTGCCTGGAGATTCTTGGAGTTCTTCTGCAACAAAAGTAACTTTTCTAAGCTTTGATCCCAGCAAGGTCAACTACCCACCCCCTACATTTGGTCACAAGGTATGGGAACTTGTTGTCAGCTTCAGCATCCATTTCAATAAGGTCCATACCAGTAATGGTTTCAGAAGGTGTTGTATTACAAGCTCTTGACATTATAAATGGGTGGAAAGGCTCACAAATCAGAATCAAATTGTTAAGTGGTTGGTACAGAGTAGGCGGACGGTGGGGATTGCCAGAAACACAGCCTGTTATTTTCATATTAAAATGTAATGGCACCATTAAAGTTAAAACCACTGTTAAACTTGATTGAGTAAATTAGTTAATTAACCATAGCATCTAATGCATTCCTCCAAGGCATACCTCGAAATCCTCAAGATGCAGAGAAGTGATAGCGCCCAAGCCGTCCATTATCCTAACTGCACATTGTAGTATGATTACACTCATCTCAGAGTGACTTATTACGAGATCAGTTATAAAAGAGGAGATGGCAAGTTGAAGCACTGCTGTGACTTTGAGACAGATAAGGGGGAAGAAAAAACAGTGAGAGATTAAGATGCTTGTCTTCCAGTCCTCAAGGCAAAGCTTTAAAGAAGCCTTTTCAAATGTATTATAATGCACTTGCAAAGCATTTTATTTATGCCACATCCATTTGATTTTCATTTTTTGTACTCTACCAATATCTTGTCTTTCTGGTTGTATTTTCTACATGAATGTCTAAAATATGATGTTCATATTTTGGGCCGTAAATGTTAAGTATGCTGAAATCTGCTGCTTTTCTTGCATTTTTAAATCCACGTTGGATTTACGATTTGATTGCATCTGATTTATTCATCTTCTCCTGGAACTGAGACTTGCAACAAATTGTGGCCCTTGATTCCAACTGGTGACTCAGAAAACAACTCTCAAAAATCCAATGTACCACATGTCAAAGTGCTTGAGGTACCCTGTTTGCTGCCTTCTGTGCCTGGCACAGAACACAGGTACATTCAGAAGGATGAGTCCAAAGTTATGAAGACACAAATTATAGTTTCTGTGCATGAACTGGGAAAAAGGGAAGATATTGCTGCATTAATATAAGAAAATAAAAGCCATGCAGATCACACCAAAGGCCCCATCTTGTCCAATGTTGTGTTCACACAGTGGCCAATCAGTCACCTCTGGGGTTCTGTCCTGCTGTGAGACAAAGGTACAGTAAACAGCAGTTTTAAAAAAATGACTGGAGAAGTCTTATCTGACCACGGTGACACATGTCTTAGTTACATCCTGGCTGGATAACTGTAACACGGTTTATATGGGGCTGCCTTTAGAAAGTGCTCAGGAACTTCAGTGGGTCCAAAACATTGCAGCCAGATTGCTAACTGGGGTGGGTTACAATAACCCCCCTATTACAGCAGCTCCACTGGCTGCCAATCCGGTTGTGGGCACAATTCAAAATGCTGGTTTTATTTATTTATTTATTTATTAGATTTATAAATCTAATATAAATTGGGCGGTATATAAATCTATAATTTAGATTTATATACCGCCCATCTAGAACGTGTCTACTCTGGGCGGTTTACATATTTTAATTTACAAAACTCTAAAGAGCTTGGTCCAAGCAATCTCAAGGACTCCCATCACCCTTTATGAGCCTGCCCAATCCGTAAGATCATCAGGGGAGGCTTTCTCTTGATTCCGCCACCTTCACAGGTATGTTTGGTGAGAACACAGGCGAGGGCCTTCTCTTGTCACTGCAACCAGACTCTGGAACTCCCTTCCCGCAGGAGGCCAGGCTGGCCCCACCTTTGCTGCCCTTCCACAAGCAGATGAAGACCTTTCTCTTTAGACAGGCTTTCCCTTAGTAATAGACCGGAAGGGTTGTTTTTTTTTTTTTTTTTTTATTAAGTGTTGTGCCTTGTTGCTTTGAGTCTGTTTTGATGTTGATTCCGTTTACCAGTTTTAGTATGGTATTGGCCTGATTCTTTTTTAATACCTGCATGCCTACTGTTTTTAGCTTTTCAATATTGTCTTTTAATGATGTAAGCTGCCTTGGGTCCTTTTTAAGGTGAGGAAATTAATGAATGAATGAATGAATGAACGGACCGGTGTAGTACAGTGATAGGTATGTTGGACAAGGATGGAGGAAACCTGCATTCAGATTGCTGTTCAGCCTTATAGCTAACTGGATGATCACGGGATGCACAGAAAGGAGAGGTCGTACAACAATACATTTACACCTTTGTCATAGGTCGTCTGCAAGCTCCATCTTGCCACGCTAGCAATCTGCATGCAAAAACAATGGGCATCCCATCTGGCCCATTTTTTTTTTTAATTCTCTGTTTTCTCTCCTACCCATGAGTTTTATACAATCTTTACCTGCTGGAGAGTTCCGGAAGAACTCAGAAATTCCCCTTGTTTGTATTTTTTAAAAATTATTTCTCTGAAAAAGGGGGTTACCTAACCTAGCATTCGTACTATCAAACATCTCCCAGCCTAACGTACTTCACAAGGCTGTTGTGAAGAGCAGGAACAATGGGGAAAAACAGGAGCACCACCTTGAACTCTCAGAAAGAGAAGGAGTATAAATAAAATAAATAATGCACCTCCCTGTTCCTTCCGTTTCCTCATTATTCCACTTGACTTGACTTATAAACATCCACACTGCATGTGTGTGCTTGTAGATCAGCCTGAAGTCTGCTTTATATGAGCAGTGCTTGCCGAATTGGTGATTTCTAAAAGCAGTCCACATTGTTAATATTGCATGATTTAGTTACTCGCCGCACCTCTAACACAGTGACAGTATGCACAAATTATATGCAATACTTAGCAGTGAGAGCGTTCTGATTTATACCTACAGTGCAATTTGCTGGTTCAAAATTTGCAGCAACATCTTTGCAGCCATAAATTGCAAGTGAGAGGAAAAGAGAGAGAAAAAGGCAGGCCTGATTCTTTTGAATGCTTAATCAATAAGCAATGTTCCCCTCTCCTGACTGCAAACTCATTGGGCTCAAGGAGCTTTTCTGGACAATGGATGTCCTCTAATTCATGTGTAATACAATAGAACAGGTAAAAATAGCTTTAAAACACAGACACACAAACACACACACACACACAGAGAGAGAGAGAGAGAGAGAGAGAGAGAGAGGATGTTGATAGAATACTCATACGCTGATACTACACCTTCTGGTCCAGCCAGGTAAGAAAAAACATGGCCATAATTATACATTTAATGATGTATTGTAATAGGAAAAACCTGGTGCCTAAGAATGTTTTGTATTGAGTGTGAACCCCACATTTAACATTGTCTTCAATGGCTTTTCTCTAGATAGGTTTGGATTCTTTTCTCCAAGACAAGGAAGTATGGTGCTTTCTCTTTTTGCAGAATTATGTAGCATCATGTCTCATGTATTGCAGCCCTATTCAGGCTTTCAGAAGTGTGTTGACACACGAGGAGGTGAGGGCTCTGATCCCACCCATCCCCAATTCACTAGTGCACTTTTGCATGTTGAATAAACACACTTAGAACACCTGAATTGGATTTTTGTCTGTGCCACTATTAAATGAAGGCTGGAATTACATTGTTGGTGTTCATGTAAGGATTGGGTAAGTGGCTTTGGATAATGGTGGTTAACTGATAAAGTGCCAGATTGAAGCTTGGTTTGACAATTTAGGTACAGAGCCAAGCATGTGCCTGAGATATGCCTTGGCACCTTGTCAGTTCACCACAATTAGCCATGGCAAGTTATGCAAACCTTATGCAAATAGCAGTAGAATCCTAAGAAGCCAGAAATACAGTATGAAATCCTGTATGGAATCTGACTGCTGTGGAGGACAAGACTACATGTCACTAAGCTATATTAAGCTGAATGGCACTTACTCCCAGGTAATCATGTATAGGATTACAAATAAATAAAGAAATCCACACATCCATTTTTGAAGCCAGATTCATTCAACTGTCCTGAGTGTGTAATGTCAGCCCTTTGGAGGCACCAAGTGTAGCTGATATTGCCTTAATTTCTAAACCAAGTTAATATGCAGCTATTGACCCAGATGCTTGAAGCCTAGTGAGACCATGAAATGGTTTTTGATCTGTCAGACTGTAGCTTGTAATTTCTCTGAGGTACATTGTTTTAAATGCTTTACACTGTTTTAGATTGTTTTAAAGTGACCTCATTGATTGTACCTCTGTCTTGAGATCTGCCAATAGATGACATGATAGAAATGTTTTCATAAATCATCAATAAAACAATATTTGTGGAAGGAAGCAAAATTCACTCTTCCCCCCTACACCTCCTTCCTCCTGCAATCCCCAGCATCGTTTTCTCCAGAGTTCTGGAGCAGATTTAGAATGCTAGAAAGTGGCAGGGGAAACTGGTGGCAGAAGTCATTTCTACCCACTTATGTCCATCTAGCTCGCTGAGCTTCACTGTGCACAATTCTGGAGTCAGTCCATTATCATCATCATATCTGAACTGCAGAGCTGGAAGGGACCCTATGGATCATTGAGCTCAGCCAGGTGGGGAATTGAACTCCCAGTCTCTGGCTCCACAGCCAGATACCTCAACCACTGCATTACTGTATATGCTCTCCCTCCCTCCCTCCCTCTTTCTTTTGGTCAAAAAGAGAAGTACAAGATTTGCCAACCAGAGTAATTGGGAAGGCCCTCAATGCATTCTGGGTAAATCCATGATAATGAGGATACTGATACATGAGGCAATTTCATCATGACGGGCCTTTTCTAGGTACCAAGAGGATCCCCTTTGATTAGAAGGTTTTGTGTGGCATTTCCAACTGACAAAACGTTTCACCATCAAGACATGGAAACAGCATTTATTACAGACTGAACCTCTCTAACTTTGGAAGGAAGATGGCATGCAATTCGCCAGCTAGCAGTTTGGTGACACAGTGGGGAACTTTTTGCTATCAGTGCTGAAGAGTAGAGATTAACTAGGAAAAAGTTCTGCTAGGCAGTGGAGATAATGAATCATGAATTCTGTAAGGGCGAACCGACCATGCTGAATCAAAGTACAGCTGTCTTATATTTGCTCTGTGTGCATTTTGCCACCAGTAATTTTGTCATCAATTTTCATAATTTGTTTAAACATATTTGTCTTTTGGACACGAGAGGTCATATTTCATAGCCGTGATGAATTTTCTCCTTGGTCCAGCTTTACAGAATTCGCACTTAATTAATTGCACAACCTTTAATTCGACAGTCTGTTCATTTCTAATGGCCATATAGTTTCAAATGCTTATCCAGAGATGGGGAGGGAGAAGGGGAAAGTTGTACTGAAGTAGTTGTGGTTTTGTGTGCTGTTCGAGAACATTCCAGTAATTTTAAATGTGCAAAAAGTGGCCACGATTTTTGGTGTTGCATTCTTCCTGCCCCTGATCTGTTTGGAAATTTTCACAGATCCCATATTTTTATGGGAAGGGGAGGGAAGACTCATAACTTGGAAGCAGTTTGGAAACTGGGATTGTATAACCAGTTGCAAAGGCAGCATCTAAGTTTCAGGACCATGACATCTGCACTGGCTTTTCCTGCAGCCACAGCCATCCCTACTATTAGGCAGAGTGAGGCAGTCTCCTAGGCAGCAATTTGGGGTGTCATGGAAGGACAGCAAGTTATTAAGTCACCTACTTGGTTATTGCTGTATTTTTATTACCAAGGATGAGCAGATTTTCTGCTTCATGTGCCTAAATAATTTGACCAGTTTGGGATCCCAGGCATGTTGATGTGCATGGGTAAGAATGCCATTTGCTAATCTGCATCAGATAGAAAAATGTCTTAGGCTGGCTGTATCCAAAACTGATACTCCCTAAAATCTTCAGGTTCTGCTAGGGGGCACACAGGTGATGGGGGGGGAAAAAGATGCAACGGGAAGGGCACAGGAGCAAGCTCAGCACCAGCACAATTGCACACCACTTCCCCTTCCTCTGAGAAACATTATATTCAACAGACTTTTCTGAGGACAGGTCCTTTGTGCATACAGAGGTACATCCAACCACTCCTCCACTCAAGGAGACACCTTCCTCAGGCTCTCTGCTTTCTGAAAAGACCATTACACAGTGAAATATTTAAAAAATTGAAGTTATAAAAAAACCAACAGACAACAATTCAATAATAAAAGAAGTAGTAGTGTGTCATTAGCCAAAGAATGGGCCCACCTTTAAACTATTAGACTGTATTGCCATGATCCATGCTTTAAACAAGAGTAGAAAATCCAAGGGTCTCCCATCCAAATCACTCTGTAAGTCAGCATGTTCTGATGGAATACTTTTGTGATGGAACAAAATTGGTGTTCCATAGGGGACCTATAGTCCAAACAGAAGGCACCACACTTTTAAAATCTGGAGTTGAGGTGTCCCCTCTAGAGATGAGCATGAAATTATTCATCCCAGTTTGTCCCAGTTCGTAAAGGCAGCAGCCTCTCCAGCCTTCTCTGGCTTAACCAGCCACTCACCAGACCCAGCCTCCATGATATTCAACTGATCTTCCCATTCCGGCATCAGCTAAGCTTCTCTGCCCCACCAGCTAAGCTTCTCTGATCTCCTACTCAGACAAAAGGGCAGGGCAAAAAAGTATGTGTTCTTGTTTGTGACTGGGAGATTAGCCAAGGAGGTGGGAAAAGCAAGCAACCTGGACCTGGGGAGTGTCTTGATTGGCTGAGGAGGTTGGGGGGGGGAGCAGCAGCACCTGTGCTGCTGCCTTTATGAACTGGGACAAACTGGGACAAACCGGCTCATGCCCATCTCTAGTCCCTTCCATCCTTGGACAACAAGCCTCTCTTATCAACCCATTCCTGTCATGTTCACCAACAGCTTTATGTATGTGTGTGCTCATATCTGATGTCTGAGAAGAAACACTGGCTGTGAATGTCCATAGTTCACGCATGTTGTTACTCCTCCTCAGTTGTCAATATCTGAAATGTGTTGTACAGATTTGATAACAGGGGGCGAGGTGGGGATATAATCAAATACCACACCATCAAATGCTACATAGCCTTGGTTATATGTGGGACTGAAGGGGAGAGAATGCTCCAGTTCCCAGCACAGTGGATTTCATTACAAGAGCTCACTGCTATGCCTAAAAGCTTTCTTGGTTCTTAACAGGGCTCCTTTACCCATCCAGACAGCCAATGTCTGGAAATGTGCCCATCAAATCTGTCTGTCAAGTTACCAGGCTTTTCCAAGACGAGTAAAAGGCAGACAGGAAGGAATAGGCAAAGGTCAACCCTTGTCAGTTCTTTGTAAATATAATTGTACTGGCAGCTTGTACAGAGATGGGTTGCTCTCAAGCAACTTTGGAATTTGTGGAAGAATTCAATACATATTTCACTTGTGTTTCCCCCCCCCCCCCATGGTAATTTATTCCATTGGTGCTGTTATTTTTTTAAAAAAAGTTTTAACAACACAGGAAGCTCACTTCTTTTCTGGTGAGATATTTATACAGATATATCAAAGCCTGACCTAGACAACCTTGAAAATTAAGGCATGGATACCTAGATAACATGGTTTATCTTGTACAAACCAGCATGGACCTCTGAACTGAGGTTCATGCCCATCTCTACTAAGGATCCTTTTCATCCACCAATGGGACCGGTGGCTGCATTTTTTGGACATTAAAGACTGACCCCCCCTCCCCGTCCTCTGTATGAAAGGGAGGCTCAGAAACTGGAGGAAATTGGAAACTTTTAATTAGTGACAAAAGGTCGCAGCTGATGACATCATGCAGCCCTGTACACGCAGAGTTGTGCCAAGAGGACTTACAGCTAAGGTTTCCAAACTAGACTGTCTGGAGAGCCTAGCTTAAGGATCTACCCCACCAGTATGGACTCAGATGCTTATTAACCCTTGGAACACACTACAACTGCCTGTACAAAACCTGATACATGACAGCTGAGGAGCAAGGGGATGTTATCCATGATAATGATAGCGCTTCATAGAAACAAGCTTTTCTGTAGTACTTCCAAGGGTCCTTTTTTCTCCATTCTTTATTGGCAATGGAACATACGTACTCAGCTCAGCACAATTAACTTTTGCCATTGTTGTTCTGTTTACTCATTAAAAAACAAAAACAAACCCCCAACAACAACTTTACCATGCTGTCGCTTGAGAACCTTGACGCTTCTTCAGCTATTTATGTTCGTACTGTGTTAATCTTGCTTCTCAATTTTTTTAAAAAATGCCCAAAATAATTCTAGCAAGTAAATAATCCTGTTCAAGGGAAACACGGAGAAGGAACAGAGAAGGCCCGCTTTCTAGGGCAGCCTTTGGGAATTTATCTCAAAAAAAAAAAAAAAAAGGAATAGATAGATATACCTTCCTACTTGCATTGGAAGGAAATTTCTCATTGGTTCCAAGAACCTAGCAGTTTTTCAATATATAGTAAATGAGCCATAGGCCACTTGTAGCACTCCAGAGGCTGCTAGACTGCCACTCCCATCCTCCTTCATCCATGGTTCCAGAACTTAGACAATATTGGCACACTAATTATGTGAATGCCCCTTTATGCAACAATTTCAGTAGAAAAGGCTGGTGTTGTTTGGACCTGTGTTGGAAACAATGGGCAAAATCCTGTTGGCATGAAGGTACTCTGCCCAAACTGTATCAGGTGCTGGTTATATTTAATTTAAATTAATTGACCGCTTCCTATCCATCACCTTTCAGGTTCAGAGGCTCCCCAGGGCTCCCTTTTGTCCTGAGAAGCAATTGGGAGCCTCAAGATGGTGAGGTTGAGGAGACTCTAATAGTCACAAATGGCTTCTGAACCACTGCTGGGGATCCCAATCATGGTAGTAGCAATGTTTCACCATTAAAAGCTTCCCCCACCTCCATTCCGAGGCTCCCAAATGCTTAACTAATAAATATTACCAGCACTGGGTCTGGTTTGGCATAACTTTACATAACTACAGTTTGTTCACTGAGTCACAAGTAATATAGTTACCTGTAGTTAGTCACTTTTGGTCAACAAAGGTACATTTCAAAAATAACATAGCAAGTAGGAACAAAACTATGTTATTTTTTTTGTGACATAACATCTCCTAGTTAGCTCCAAATGTTATTTTTACATGGGATTTTGGCATGGATTTTCAAGTTTTATGTAAAGTAAAGTAACTTCCCAAAGCCCAACTAGCATTAATTGTTTGGGCTGACTGGAGTACCACAGGTTCTCGATTGTGTGTAAAATGAAGTAACTCATTTAATATGATGAGTAGACTGAATGACCCCAAAAATTAAAATGAGTTAAGTTATTGAAGTTATGTAGGGTTGTTTTTTTTTCCAGGGCAGGTATTGCAATAATACAGTCTATTAGTCTGGATTAATCAATTCAGAACAAAGCCTGGCTCCCAGCACTGAAAAAAAGCCTGCAAAAGGTCAACGAACTCTACCCAGCCACAAGGACCGATGATCACTGCACACAAAAGACCAGCTAACAACACCCATCAATCACAGTGACAGATCACCTCTCCCCCTTATCACAACAATACACCCACAACAAAAAACACGCTGATCACCATAATCACCCAATCTCCTGAAAACGACAAAAAGCTGATCCCACAGCTATAAATACTCAACTATCCCACAAACTGCACCAGAGCACAGACAGAGTTCTGACTCCTGTCCTCTGAAGATGCCAGCCACAGAGACTGGCAAAACGTTAGGAAGAAAAACCTTAAGAACACGGTCAAACAGCCTGAAAAACCTACAACAACCATCAGATCCCGGCTGCGAAAGCTATATAACTAGGTGGAGAACCTAATATAATTCTACACATTGAGACACATGTAATTAACATAATTTGCATATTACTGTCACATATCTGGCAGGTGCCAATTACAACTGGTGATATGACTGAAGCACAGGGAATGGAAAAATACAGCTTTCCATATAGTTTTCCCTACTTATTTTTTCTTGGGGAAATTTTCAAAATTTTATTCTTCTTTCCCACCAAATATTTTCAGTTAATGAATATCAATCAACATTTCTGCAACGGTATTTGTAACTGAGAATGTTTGGTGTATGATGACAGACACTCCTAATACATGTTATCTAGGTCAATATAGACATCTGCTGCCAGAAGGTCTGTGCCAACCTGGCAAGAGAGCTGCTTACTTCTAGTTGCTGGAGTTCTTGCAACCTCATATCTATATGAGGCCCCTGGGGGGAGGTCATCAGGAGTTTTGGAGCTTTGTGTCACCAATATGATGCGCAGCTCTATCTCTACTTCCACTCCTCTGCGGTGGATGCCATCTTGTCCCTTGAATGCTGCCTGGATGCCATGCTGGGGTGGATGAGGGATAACAGGAGATGGTCCTGCAGGTGGGTGTCCCTACTGTATACAGTTTGGGGGCCTTCCTTTCTTTGGGGGGGACTGTCTCCACTAAGGATGAGGTTCACAGTCTGGGTGTACTTCTGGACTCAGTGCTATCAATGGACTCCCAGGTAGCATCTGTGGTCCATTCCACCTTTTCCCCATTCCTAGGCAGATTGCCTAGCTGTGTCCCTACCTTGACACCAGGTCTCTCATTACGCTGGTCCATGCAATGGTAGTCTTGAGATTAGACTACTGTAACACTCTCTATGTGGGGCTGCCCACGAGGCTGCTTCAGCAGGTCCAGAATATGGTGGCTAGATTATTGAGTGGAGTAAGTAAATACCATCATATCTCCCCTACTCTGGCTGCCTTGAACTGGTAACCTGTTCGTTTCTGCTCCAGCTTCAAAGTGATGATGCTGACATACAAGGCCCTAAATGGTTTGGGACCTTGATATCTGGCAGAGTGCCTCCTTCCAGTAAGATCTGCCAAACCTACTCAATCTTCCCAGGCTGGGTGGTTGAGAGCACTGACCCCAAGAGAGACCCAGAAAGAGAAGACCAGAAACCTGGCCTTCTTGACAGTCGCCCCCCACATCTGGAATAATCTCCACCTGAAATTTGCCTGGTCCCTTCACTGGGTGTTTTCAAACAATCCTTGAAAACATGGTTATTTAGACAGGCTTTCCTGGAGATTACACCATCAGACTCAGAGGCTTTTTCAGCGCTTATATCACCTGTCCTGCCATCTTGCATTTTTAAATTGGTTTCAGTTAATTTGACATTGTCTTTGTGTATGTGGATTGGGATGTTTAATTTTGGTTTTTGCATAATTATTAACTTTATGTTTCTTAAAGTGTTGTTTGTTTTATCATGTAGTGAACCACCCAGAGTGACCTTGGTAGCCAGATGGATGGCATAGAACCTGAATAAACCTGTTCGCTTCTGTACTAGTTTCAAGGTGATGGTACTAACCTATAAGGCCCTAAATGGTTTGAGACCTCGATATGTGGCCGAGCGCCTCCTTCCAGTTAGATCTGCCCATCCTATAAGATCATCGCAGGTAGGGCGGCTGAGAGTTATGACCCCGAGAGAGGCCCGGAAAACAACCACTAGAAATCGGGCCTTCTCGGCAGTAGCACCACAATTATGGAACTCTCTTCCGCCCAAAGTCCGCCTACTGGGCACATTCAAAAAGCTACTAAAAACCTAGCTATTTAGACAGGCCTTCCCTGAACAAACTATACTCTGATACAATAGTGTCCAATAATATAACTTCTATCATACTGCCATACTCCATGTTTTTATTTTTCTATGCTTTTAATTGTATTTATTGTATTATAATTTTATCCTCACTTCACTTTATGATTTTTGATTTGCTATTTTGTTACTCTGTTGTTTTTTGTTATTTGTTGTAAACCTCCCAGAGTGGCCCTGGCTGCCAGATGGGCGGTAAATAAATAAATAAATACATTGCAACCTCGCATGCTGCCTTTAGTAGGGTTGGCTGGGAGGGATCTTTTTGGGCTGTCAATCTATTCAGCACTAACCAATGATTTCTTTCCTGCCTCTGATTTCAAAGAATTTCTTGGCTCTGTTTCTTCCCTCTCTGTTGTCTGCTGGCAGTTAGGAGTCTGTAGAAGTCTGCTGTTGAAAGCAGTTGTGTTTGTCAGTGTATTATTTGATCTGCTCAGAACTATAAGTAAAGAAAATGTTTTTTATTCTTTTTCTTACTAATGTCTGAGTGGGCTGTTGAGACTGTGAATACCAGCTTAATGAGAAAAAGGGTGGACTAATCCTAGAAATCTGAAGCTATTCTGCTCTGTGAATCCCTGAACATATTCTGTGCAGCTAGAGGAATTTAACCAAAATTCAAAACTCTACAACAATAGCCAGAGAAACAGCACCCTGGCCAGCTGGGCACATTTTCCCTAACTATCGGGAGGGAGAACTGTGCTGAGATTCTAGACCAAGTATTGCACCATGGAAGCCACTCTTTGGACAACAGGAAGTAGAGGTAGACAGAAGAAGTGGCGTAGTGTGTGGGGGTGGTTGCCATGAGGCCCAACATAGTTAGGGGGTGCAACTGCTACCCTTTCATGCCCCCCATGCTCCATCTTGCCGCTGGACTAGCCCAGATGGTGCCATCTATCTGTCCTCCCTCCCTCTCTCCTGCCGCCCCTGCCTCCCTGCCTGCTAAGGCTGCCTGGTGGGCAGGGCAACCCAGTCACCCCTGGCTTAGCACAAGCATGGTGCAGGGTGATGAAGGGGAGTAGACCGCCCCATGGAGGAAAGCAAGCCAGTAGCTTCTGTATGATGGCCCTTCCCGGGACTGGTGGAGGAGGTGTGGCTGCTACTGCTGCTGCTGAGCAGCCAGAGTCATGTGAGCCAAGCTGGGGGTGCCAGGGGTCTGGGTGCCACTGTGTCTCTTCCTGGACACCATCAGGCTGCTGGCAGCACTGAGCCTGGCTGGCAGCATCTTCCTGCTGGGCCAGTGACAGGAGCAGAGTGCAGCCCTGCGGGCACTGCAGGAGCACAGCTATGAGAGCTGGCAGTGCAGCAGGGCCCCCTCTACACCCTGGCCAAGCCCAGTGTGAGGAGGAGCCAGGGGAATATGGGAGAGAGAGGGATGATGGAGGAGGAGGAGGGAGACTCAGGGCCACTCCTATTAGGAATGGAGGGAGGAGGGGGGCACGGTGGAAAGCGGCAGCGGCAGGTCCACAGGTTAGGGGGTACAATGCTTGTCCCAAGTGCTGGCAACCCACGCTATGCCACTGGACAGAGGCAGATGGTGATGCAGTCTTTCTGGCTGGAAGAGCATGGAGGCTGGCAGTGAGAAAGGAGACAGTTGGACAGCCAACTGACTGGAAGGAAGCAACACCCTTGCCCATTGGACACAGTTCCCATGATGGGGTACAAGGGTGTGACACTAAAGCAGCAGCATAGGGATGTAAATCCTCATTTGTCCTAATCTACATGTGTGGACCAAGAATCGCAGAATTATTCTCCTTGCCCTGCAAGATGGCAGGGTGTTTTGTGGTGTTCTTCACATCTTTCATGCAAAAGAAGGCCAAAAGAAAGCAGTGATTTGCATGAAATTTCATATGCTAATCTAGAAATATCAGACAGAAGAAACAATTTGTTCACCTGAATGAGGAAGTAAATTTGCTGTCCAGGTGCTCACTGTGGATGAAAATCCCTGATCTTCTCTTGTTCCATCATCTATAAAATCAGATTTGGATGGGCAACCTCTGAAGACCTCCAAAATGAAGATTGTCCCCAACAGCCCTTCAAATGGAGGGTTGTCTTCCCTCAGGCAAGACATATAGTCACCTGGCCCCTAGTTATCTTCCAAAGTAATTCTGTACAGCATAGAATATGGCAGGGGGAGAAAGAGAGATTTCAAAAGTGACCCAAAGACTCAAATACCAGACACAAGAAAGCACAAATGCATGCAAGACCAGATCAAGATTTTGAGCTGCCTTGCACTGTGGCACACTCTCCAGAGCTAAAGCTTTGGGCTTTCCTGAGACGATTCACCAGAAATCAACGGGAAGAAATAGTTGAGCTCTGATATACTGAGCACTCTTAAATTACACAGCAGCTTCAAGTACAGTGCACAAAAAGACAGAAGCCGAGTGAATAAGTACATTTCCGGCCGTCATGTCCATGAACTAGGAAAGTTTGCCACCTCACTGAATCATTTTCTAGTGCTCAGGCTCATCCATCGATTCTACAGTAGGCATCCCAACCACAATATTCTGAGATGAAAGCAGGAGTAATACAGAGCTGCCTGTAATTCTTTATAAAACATACACTGAGTATTTTTGTTGACTCCAACATGACATTTCCAAGGTAGCTGGGAAACCAGGCCATTTATTACATGAGATCCAGATCAATAATAAAGAGAGAGAGAAGAACAAGGACTCTCTCTCTCTCTCTCTCTCTCTCTCTCTCTCTGTGTGTGTGTGTGTTTGTCAGAGAAAAAGGGAGAGCTGGGGTGAGGGAAAAATTGGGCGACACAGGGGGAAACCAGTGTAGATATATACCTGTTGAGGATGCATCTGTTCCATACAGGTTAGAATTTATGTAAGATAACCTTGAGAATGATTTGGAAAGCTGCATAGGCCTAGAAGAAGCCTAGGTTGGTTTGCTTGCTTGTTTTTCCAAGTAGATTCTCAGATAGCGTAATGGCAAACTATTATTAAAGGCATATTTAGTCTCATAACATATTGCCATTCTGAAAAAAGATGTGTCTATTGAAAGTCTGCCAATAATTCAGAACAAGGCACAGACTGTCATCATAAATAAAAAAAATAAGGATGCAGAATGAGTTGAACAGATGTAGAACTTTAATGCCCAAGTTTTGGTCCTGAAAACAGCAACAACAAAACTGCCAATTCTCCTGTCCAGAATTTTCTAGGTTAATATAAATCCGGAATTAGTCATTTCCACGACTTATCTAGAGCCTTCTGAAATACTCCCTTGGACTCAGGAATGGTTCTGTCACAAGCATTAGAAACCTCATAGGTGACACGAAGGAAAGTGGAGCAGTAATCTTAATTATTACAGTGGCAGATCAACAATTATGATGAAAATATCCCAGAGCACAGCCCAAGTTAAACAAGGAGGTGTATTGCACAATAATTTACATGAGAATGTTTCTTTGTGAAGACTGTGTCTATTCAACTCCCTCTGCTGGGCATATTTGAAAATTATTCCACAGCTTCAAATATGGTGGCTTTCTCCATCACGGATTCAACTGATGAAGAAGGTGGGGGGGGGGGGGTTGATGATAATGATGCCCTTGACACAGCCAGAAGTAAAATCACTCTTATTTCTGATCCACATTCATGAAATTAAACACACACATATATAATTACCACCCAAAATATGTATATTTGTAAAATTGCCACTAAAATATGTATATTTCAAATTTAAATAATTTTTTAATCTGTCACAATTTGACTGAAAAATCTCCAGTTCAGGACTGTATTCTTCATGTGATCTCACCTTCTGTTTAGCAGTCTTTAAATATGACATCTGATGAAAGTATCAGCTGTGAAATGCTAATTATTATCAAATGCTGTCAGCGACTAATACAATTACCTAGGCATTACATCAAATTTATTTTGATTACTTGTTTTATTTAAATATTACATCCATATAGTGCTTTCCTGTTGATGTGATTAAGGTGGGCAATAACGGCTGACATTCTATTGCACTTGGCATAGCATATTTATTTATTTAAACTTTATATCTGCATAAAGTTTATTTAAACTGCATAAACTTTCTCCTGCAAACATTTATTTAAACTGCATAAACTTCATCCTGCAGATATTTGTGGGGCAATTTGCACTGAGTGCCTAACTATGCAACAGATTGCATAATTGCTTGTGCTACCAGTTGTGTAACTGCACTGGCGGAACTATTTGCTGGATGTAACTTCCGTCTTGACAAAAATTTCACAACCACTTTTGCAGCTGTGAGTTAGACAGGGACAGCTATGCAACAGGATTTTGGCCCTTGGCTCACCATTGCACAGACACAACAAAACAGGCTAGAGGAGGAAAACACACAATATAGGTGGGCATTTTTACATCTGCTACATAAATAATATAACGGCCAGGTGAAAAGGTTGTTCACTGATGCAGATGGTCTGGGAAGAAAGGGGTCAAATTAGCCAGGTTGTCTCCCTCCTTCTTGTCCTTCCATCATCAGGCAAAAACCTTCCTCTTCAGGCAGGCCTTTAAGCAGTAAATTATCTCAGGAATGCTGGTTTTTAACTTATACATTTTAAATGGTTTTTAATTTGTTTTTTTTAATACTTGATTGTCTTAATCTTAATGTATATTTAATTGTTTTTTTTAATTGTGATAGTGTTATAGTGTTTTATAATTTCTTATTTTACTTGTTGTGAGTCATCTTTTTTCCATGACAAATGAATATTCCGATTGCTGGCACACACAAGTTCCTATATGTATGTCAAGGGAGAATCTATTCATGATCTGGTGTGTGTGTGTTATACTCCTGCTTGACCCTCTCAGAAATTTCAACACTAGTAGAAATCTCTACCTCAGTTGGTACTCTACCTCAGTACCAACTGAGGTAAAGAAGGAGTCAAAGTTAATGCTAACAAATAAGCCAACTAGGCTTTTGCCTAATGCCCTAGTTTGGACTGCATTGGTGTCTACAGGCTAACAGAGCATATGATTAGGTGGCTGCTGCCAGGTGATAGGTGAGGGAGGAAAGAACTTGATGGACCCAATGATAAACAGAAGCAATTGGACAAGAATTTTTAGTGTATGCCCAAAGCAACAAAGAAGAAGTTGATGGCTTTTGGAGACCCCGTGCCACTCCCAGGAAGCGTCAGGACTCTGACAGCCTGAGGTGGTACACAGAGACTTCCTTCTGAGGTGCAGATCTTAAAGTCTGAAAAGATATATACAGGACTAGCTAGGACTAGCTAGGTCATCAGGCTATGTAGATCTGAGCTAAAACTAGCTTTCACACTGAAAACAGAAGCAAATAATAATTAGTAAAAGTGGATCGAAATTGGAGTTGTATGTTCTTATAACTGAGGGCCAGACAGAAGTCTACCTACTGCATTTTGGCCTAGCTGAAATATCTTGGAAAGCAGGTAAAGGCGGTCTCAATTAGAGAGCACTGCAGTGTCCAGCCTTCAAGTAACTTAAGCACAAATGACTAAAAGATATTCCTGCAATGGAAAAATCAGAAAGAAAGTTAGTAAAACAATACTCCTGGTGGCAATGGCCACCTGAGCGCAAGCAGTACCTTCAAAGCTCACAGCTGCTCGTTCCTATCCAGAATGGACTGTATATTCTTAGCCAGAGCACCCAGCAGTTGTATCTGGATTCAGTTTTGCCTTTTTTTGCTACAATGCATTCTTGAAATGCCACCAGACACCAATTCATCATTTCCACTGCCTCTCTACGATTGAGGTAGAGCTGTGCCTTAGCAGCATATTGAAATCAAATGATCACTGGGTGTCAGTGGTATCAGATATGCAGAGAATACTCAGCAAATAGTAAGTGATTCAAGAGATATTTAATATCAAAGGAGAACTTTGAAAAGAATTTTATGAAGGAAATTTGATGCACCCTAGTGACTTTTTCCACCTTATACTAAAAAACAAACAAACAAACAAACAAAAAAGAAGGCCGCCAGGTCTATCTTTCCATGGAGTTAGTTTATAGCCATGGATTTCAGCAGAGACAGGAACATACCCCATACTCCGTTTCTAATCCAATTTGGTTGGCTGGATTATTTTCCTATAATGTTGCAAAAACAGTGTGGTATCTTTCAGACCCTGCTGCGCTCCTGATTACATCATCAGAAGTGCAACAACTTCCCAAGTCAAAGGCAGGTGTTTCAAGATATTGTCAAATATGTATCCTGTTGGGCAGATGACAGTTCGGCCTGCTAAAGTGAGTTGCAGCTGTACAGAGAGAGAGAGAAAAAGATCATGAAGTCAAGCTGAACATCAGGTATTTTCTTGATAACGAAAGATTTCTATAAATCTGCTGGGAAACGCCCATCTGTGCAGCTGCTTTGTTGTTTTCTGGGAGGAGTGTCCCCTTACAACTGTATTTGATCCTTGGTTTATCTATTCACACAAACATATGCACTTTGGAGCTCACTCAAACCTCCTTAAAAGCTGCTGCAGCAGGTCTTTCTCCACTAATTCATGCCTTACATGGCTGTGCTGGTGATGGTAGGAGCAGAAATTGGTCCAGAGTCCAGACCCCTTTCTTCATTCCTCACTCACCTGGTAGAAGCTGCCACAGCCAGATTTGCAGTAGGCAAGGGAAGGAATCAGGATTTCTTCATAAGCAGGGCTCTTTTCTGGCTCTAGACCCTACACAGCCAATAATCATCTAGCCAGCCATCATTGTAAGAAGCCTAACTCATAAGAACCATCAAGCCAACTTATAAGAAGAGCCTTCTGTTCTCCAAGTGCAGTGGTTCCCAACCTTGGGTCCCCAGTTGTTCTTCGACTAAAACTCCCAGGAACCTTCACCAGTAGCTGTGCTGGCCTGGATTTCTGGGAATTGTAATCCAAGAACATCTGGAGACTCAAGGTTGGGAACCATGGCCCAAGTGGCCAACCAGGTGCTTCATTGGCGAGCTCTCTAGCAGGATGTAAGTGTAATTCCACCCTTCTGTTCCTCTTTCTCTAGCAACTGTTATTGAGAGGTATTGCTGGTAGAAATAACAGTCATAGTACTGAGAGCCATCATGACTGTTACCCACCTGGTATAGCCTTATCCTCCACGAAATTATCTTTAACACTGATCTGCTTTGCACTTATTCTACAGTAAGAAAGAAAAACTTGCTAGCTAATCTTTTAAAGTATCTGCTAGTTTGACCTTAGAACCATATTCATGAGAGACAGAGTACTTCTTTTCCACCGCTTTCTTAAGTAAAGAAATATTTACCTAATTGTGTACTTCTACAGTTGCCACCAGTAATGTCACTCTTCTGTAGCCTCTGAAGCAAGGGTGGGGGTGAGGGGAATCACCAGCACCACTAGGACTTTGCATGTAAAGATTTGACTTTCGATAAACAAGTAGGCCAGTGCTGCGCTAGCTATTTTTAACCCACCTTGTGAGTGTGCTTTTTTATTGCTTTATACAGCATATCTGATTCCCTCTAAAGCACAAACTAAAAAATCTATCCGGCTGTCAGTTGCCGCATAGTGCCATCTATCATCATGCATCTTGGCAGCTCCAGTGCATGGGAGAGAGAGAGAAAGGGGAGTTGAGACAGGAGGCACAGTCAAGGACTTTCACATGTAACAATGGGGGAGGAAAAAAAACTTGTCACCATTATTTATGACTCTTGCTGGGGCACATAATAGGACACATAAAACCTCTGTTTCAGTTTCAAGCACCCTCACATCCCGACTCCCTTGTAGGAGTTGGTTGCAGGCAGTTTTTGCTTTACACATACAATTTCCTGAACAATGCCAAACACTCGCAAAGTGACAGTGACAAATACAAAAGAAGGCGGCTGTGGCTCTCCAAGCAGTTAGGAGAACGTTGGTGTCAATAATCGAGGAGGTGTGCCAATGACACCCAAGTGCTAGTGTGAAACGCCGCTTCTTTTGCCAGCCATCTTAAATTCGAGTGTGTGTGCCTCCACACACACACACACATACTCTCATACAGACAGATATTTTTTTTTTGAGCCAACAATAGGGCAAAATTGTTGAGGAGAAAATACTGGAATTTAGTTTCTGAAAAGTAACTTACCAAGGTCCCAAAAGTAGTTAATTACCATTATAGGTACACTATTTTAAAAGGTAACACTTTACTTTCTTTTCAGCAGTTATGTTTTAGTTAGTTAAAAATCTGAATGTGGAGTAGTTTGTGGACTAGAACAGGGGGGTGACTCACCCAAAATTTAAGAGTGGAGGTTCTCCCTTCTTCCAGTGTCAAGCTGTCCTTGCATGAAGGTGCAAAACACACTTTCCTTTTCTCGTCCACCTCAGCATCATGGCAATACTCATACCATAGCACAAGGCACAGCACAATTCACTACTTGAACTTACTTACTTACAAATATTTTTACCCTGCCTTTCTTCTTGAAAAGGATCCAAGGCAGCTTACAACACTGAAAGACAATATTTAAAGTTGAAAACAATGAGTATACAACGGTGGTTAACATCATTAAAAGATAATATTTAAAGCCAAGAAAAATGAGTATAGAGGTATCTTACATCATTAAAAGGCAATATTAAAGCTAAGAACAATAAGTGTACAAATGTATTTTTTTTTTAAATGCCACTCTCAGAAATGCAAAATACAAAAATGGAAAACACAGGTAGTAATAAAAATCCAGCCAAAGCAGTAAGTTTAACAATCTATCTAAAAATCACACACAAGTAGATAGTTACTGAGGGAAGGCTTGCCTGAAGAGAAAGGTCTTTGCCTGCTTGCAGAAGGATAGCAAAAATGGAGCCAGCCTGGCCTCCTGTGGGAGGGAGTTCCAAAGTCTAGGAGCAGCAACAGAGAAGGGTTTCTCCTGTGTCCCCATCAGACACACTGTGAAGGTGGTGGGACTGAGAGAAAGGCTCATTACTTGTTATGACTAAAATCCAGGACCTCTAACAGTAACATCAAAGCAGCATCGATATTATAGAAAAAGTGAAGCTCGGACAGTAATATCTCATTCCCTGAGATTTCATGGCTAAAATCTGAGTCCAGAGGTAGTAGGCTCTTGTGATGTTACAGAGGCAGTTGTTGGAAGGGAAGTAAACAGAACACAGATGCTAACCACTTTCAGCTGAGCCAATGAAAGTTGACATGACACAAGATTGGAATGGGTGGAGATGTTGCCCAGGTGCTGCAGAAGTCTCTTACACAAAAATCAAATCTCCTTCTCCTTCGCCAGCATGGCTTACCCTGAGATTTCTTTTCCTACCTGAAGACCTTGAGAAGCAACTTCCTGAGCCTTCAACCAGCAATCTGAGGCCTGGACACCCTTAAAGGGCTACCAGGAGATAATTTTAAAGGTGTCCTCATTTTAAAGGTGTCCAATCCAAGTTTGCTTTTTAAAGGAAGGAATTATTTAAGCCATTATTCCTTTCCCTCTATTATGTAGAACATCTTATTCTCTTAAGGAGAATAATATGCATGCACATAATTCAGTTCTTGATGAACATAGTCAATGTTTTTGATGTGTACATCCCTATTTAGAACCACCATTTGTACATGAACTGAAAGAAATACAGCTGAAACATGGTTTAGAAGCCTTTGTTTCCCCACTAATGGTCTTCATTAGCAGTTGTAGCAGTTGGCGGGGTGGAAATACTGCCATGCACAAATCTGATGTTGTGATTCATTTCATTGGGAGGATTCAGTTTTGACAACAGATGTTACGGCTTTAATATTCTTTCAACAGCTTTATCATGGCCTATTTGGCTATTATTAGCAAGAGTGTTCAGTAGTGAACCTTCACCAAAAAGTATACCTGAACTGCTCACAAAATTGTAAAGAATGATATGCATAAATTTGGTATATAGGAGCACCTCTCTTTTTTTGCAAGTGCATAAGCATTCTTAACAGATTTTGATAATCTGTGATCATAATCCATTTTCATGATGCTATAAAATAACATGCAAGCTGAAATAACAACACAATCCTTTTTTTAATGTTACGAGAAAATGCAATTCCCTTCCCCTCATTTCCAAATATATTACTGTCGCATAACTTGCATGGCGAGAGATTTCCTAAAAGTGGACTCTTGAAAGCTTCGGGGAAATGGCGGCAAAGATTTTATCTTCCGTCAAATATATACTTACTTTTTGCATTGCTTATGAGGCAGAGAGGGAAGCAATTTTCCACAGTAGAAGTTGTTAGTGTGAATGATTTAGATTACTTTTTTTAAAAAAACCTAGATAAAACTTCTTTCTCTCTTTGGACTTCCCCTCCCCCTGCAAATATACCATAGGATATTCTTTGTCTGAGATTATGACACCAATTTAGCAAGATGTGGCAAACATACAGCTACCAAGGAAATAGTTCCTTAGCAACAAGGAACCTATTGACAACGCTCAGCACAGAACCCATTTTCATTCCCAAACCATGATGCTTTTAGGATTTTTCTCTCCTGTTTTTCCCTGTTCTTCCTGGCAACTGTACAAATGTGACCTCCTGCCATGAAATCCTGCTCTGGAATTTACATGAGCATGAGCGCATCGGGCCAGTATGTGAACAATAGTCGGGAGCCCTTAAAGCTTCCTTGTTTTATTATTTACAGCTAGACTTTGTGATTTGGACCCATCTTCCCAGGTCAACTGTGAGAGGACTGCATAGACATTTAGCAGAGCTGGCTCTACTATTAGGCAGAATGAGGTAGGTATCCTGGGCAGCAGATGCTGGGGAGGGGCAAGGAGTGATGTGATGGTGCACATTATGCTCAGCCCTACACCTGCACCTCTAAGCTAGCCTGATATTCTCAGATGTGATGGAAGTTGCTGTCAACCATGACAAAAAAAGAGAGTCTCCTTTTATCTGAACAAGGGGGCTGCCTTTGAGGAAGCCTTGTGCCCAATAAAACATGGCAGCCTTTTAATGCGTCAAAAGACCTTGATGTTTTTACTTCTTGTCTGGCTTCTCTATGTGAGAATGGGAGACCCCACCTTGCTTTTGGAATGCCAGAAAACATGAATGGGAAACCAGGAATAAATGACTCAAAAAGGCTTTCCCTTTTGTGTGAAAGGAAAGGACCGATGCACAAAAAATGCAAATAAAATAAAAGATGCATCCTCAGAAGAACCCAAAGCAAAAGTAGTATAAAAATTATAGCAATGTACATCCTCTCTCACAAACACACCCTTCAACCCTTCAGAGCAAATTTAGGGGCGAAGGGAGGAAAGGAGTCATAGCTGAGGAAGTGGAAGTGTACTGACAGAACACTGGATTTTTGTTCGTATATTCTACAAGGCAAACAAATAGTGAAGTACCGCTTTATAGTTATATAGTTTTTATAGCCTATAACTATCCCATGATTTATGAGCAGGATTTATGAGTAGCTTATAGCACAGATGTGGAGTGCTCCTACATGCTGTTTTGATAAACAACAGTAGCGAAGGAGCGGGAGACACAAACTTGAAAGCAGAGATGGGGAAAGCAGATTTTTTAAATTATTATTTTCGTAGAATTCTCCAAAATTGAGGTGTGTGTTGTGTGCCATTGTTACCTCTGACTTAGAACAATCCCAGTAGGGTTTTTAGGGTGAGTGAGATGTTGAAGGAGTCATTTTACTGGTCCCATTCCCTCAGTGAGACTCAAGATTTGAAGCCAGGTCTCCTGAGTCCTAGTCCATTACTCTATATACACTATGCCACACTAGCTCTCAATATTGGCGAACAGACTGCATATTCTGGGAGATGAATTCCAAACCTTTTCCATTTCTGCTGAAAAGGCACTTGACCATGCTTGAGTATGCACCTTCATTTGCTCACAGTCATTCCTAAAAGAAACCTTTCTTTCTTCATTTCCTCCTTCCTTCTGTTATCTCCTCCACTACTGTCAATTAGACTACAAGACTGGCAGAGCAGGGATGTTTCTTCAATGCTCGTAGGAGTCTAAAGTTACGCACAAGTGTGTAGTTCTATACTGAAAATAATTCAATCCTTTTTTTTTTCAGGGCGAGGGGGAGTTGTAGAAATCCTTATATGTGAGAGACCCATGTCTGGATGCTAGGAAATTTTGTTTATTATATTTAAAAAACACGCCTTTCAATATTCCAAGGCCATCTTCAATGGGATTAAAAGAAACGGACTGAAGAAGTTTCTATTCAGAGATACTAAAACAACTCACTGGCAATCCATTTGAAAGCCACTGTTTTAGGTGGTACTATGTATTATTTTACTCTGAAGTCAACGTTGTTGCATTCAGGGGCCCTTCAGTAAGTCTATAAAGACCCCATGACTTTCCTGAAGTCTTCTCTTTTCGGTTCCACAGATTCAAGGTTGAAAACATCTGCACACGGAGATGTGTATTAGAGGACAGGTGGACAGTTTGCTCATACCATTTCAAAATTTAATCCCCTACATCCCAGTACTGTCTCCCTGTAATAGTAGAACTTCAGTCTATCAGAGTCTCTCCCCTTCCCCATGCCCATGACTTGCTATAAGGTCCCTTTAATTAACTGGGATTGAACTGGGACCCTTCTGCTGAACTATGGTCCTTCCCTAGGCATGATAAAATGGACAGAGAGAACCTTACCATTTAGGGATATGATCTGGTCTTTCAAGATTTGCAGTAAAGGCTCTGGGATATCTTGGCCAGTAAGAGGGAGAGCAGAAGCAAACTGAGGACAGAAGATACAATCAGATGGGCCTTTAGACTGCTGTCTGTTGTGCTGTGGGGATGGGCTTTTTCTGGCAATCACATGACGTGGTAACTGGAGTAAACCAGTCCATCCCAAAAACATTCCCATCTGCACCTTTCTGGGTCCCTGTCAGGGGCTTCCATTTTTTTAGTGGTAAGATTGCTCAGTTTTGGTTCGTTTCCAATATGTGTGATTGCTAGAACTGAACCAAATTGAGCTTTCAACTGTTAAGGCTTCTCCCACTGTCAATTTCCCACATTGTGAAGTGACTTAAGAAGACAGCCACTTCACAATATTGGCAAATTAAACACTTATTCTGCTCTGCCTAGGGACAGAGGAGGTTGTTATATATATAGTAATGATGGGGATTTCTTTTCATTTCTTTTTTGCAATTTGTCTTTAAAGTCAGGTCAAGAAATTGCCTGAAGCCAAATCCACCACTGGCCATAATAACACAGTAATATATATATATATATTACTGTGTTATTATGGCCAGTGGTGGATTTGGCTTCAGGCAATTTCTTGACCTGACTTTAAAGACAAATTGCAAAAAAGAAATGAAAAGAAATCCCCATCATTACCCTCTCCTGTTTTGGGGAGGAAGTTTCCAATTATTATTTTTCAATTATAAATAAGGCAGTACATCAGCACTGTTCTAATGCAATCTGAAATAAATAAATAATAATTTCCTCCGCCCCTCCACGGAGCAGAGGAAGTGTTAAATTTGCCAATATGCTGAAGTGGCTGCCTTGACTTAAGTCACTTCATGATATGATGGGTAATGGAGGCACCATGAGAGGTGAGAAGCACTATCCTAGTAAGCACTGTGAGGCTCTTATTGGTTGGGGGGTATTAATACAACCAACCATTTCTTGCCAGATCATTCAAGACTATAATGGCAAGTGATGGCCCTTAGTCTATTCAGGATCTCACTAACTGAGCACCAAACAGTGATGATAGACAGGAGCTATTTTGGGCTCTTTGGTTCACCTTCAGGTTGGGCCAGTTTTGACAGATGTGATTGGCATAGCCATACTTTGAGCCAAGCTGGTTTCACCCCATGGAAAGGCTTAAGCTGTGAAATACAGTTAACAGCTGACCACACTGAATATCTATATTTACCTTTTTGCAGATTCTGGTTTGTTAGCAATAGTCATGAAATGTTCTATCCTTACTCCTAATCTGTGTCTTCATTCCAGAAAGGGGAAGGTGGGAGTTTGACAGGCGTCATCTCTTAAGATAGCAGCATATGGGCCACACATGTCCCTACCCCACCCTTTTTTTAATGCCCACATTTTTTTTCATTCAAAAAAGGAGAAGTGTTGCTTCTGGATGCCTTTGTGAAGGGTGGTTCTCTTCTAAAACAAGAACTGTGGTCTTGCTTTCATTTGTTTTGGGGAAGCTCTTCCCAGGGTTCAAAGCTAGAAATGGACTCCAGTCATTCCCACTTTTTTTAAACGTACCCCTCTCCAAAAAAACAAAAAAAAGAGGTCCCTTGGGGCCACTGACATTGACCTCAGCTGCCCTAACAGTTGATAGTGTCCTTCAGGCCTGAACATGGCAGTTTCATTCTCTCAGCAGGTATATATCCATCAGGGGTAGAAGGAGAACATACGGTAAGATTTTGTTAAATAACTCACCTGTATATGCACTATCACTAACCCAAGAGTTGTGTGAGAGTATCTGTGAAAGGCTTCCCATGGGTTACGTACTTAAGTATATCACATTGCAGCCTACAACAAATGCCCTTTTCAGCACTGCACCTTTCCATGTCAGTCTGCCTGCCTTTTAAGCTTCCTTGCTGGCGATCTCTCCCAAGGCAGCTGATTTGAGCACAGCTCTCTAGAGGACTTCTCCTTGCATGGAGCACTTTGTAGATACAGTTTGAATATTTTTCATTCTTCTTTGTCGACTTTATGACATCAATTTAGCAAGACATGGCAAGCATACAGCTACCAAGGAAATAGTTTCCTTAGCAACAGGGAACCTATTAACAACTCTCTGCGCAGAACCCACTTTAACCCCAAACCATGTTGCTTGCTTCTGATTCCCCCCCCCCCATGTTTTCTTCTGTTCTTTTCATGCAACTCAGTCCAAGTATCCCCTTTTTCATGGAGAAATGGCTATCTCAATTTTTGTTTCTTATTAAACAAATAAAAATCGAACAGCAAATCCAAAAACCGTTGTATCTTGTCTTGATAGACCAGGAGTGTACAACACGTGATTTTGGTTACAGAGATAATGAACTATGACATAATAACAATGATCATGTGCTGTCAAGTCAATTCTGACTTATGGCAGCCCTTTTCAGGGTTTTCCAGGTACAGAACACTCAGAAGCAGTTTACCATTTCCTTCTTTTGGGGGCGTCCTGGGACTGTGCAGATTGCCCAAGCCCATACAAGGTGCCCAGGAGGTACAATGGAGAATCAAACTCCCAATCTCTGGCTCCACAGCCACAGACCAAAATCACTGAGCTATTTGTGTTCCAAAGGGGGGGAAAAATCTGACCAGTTACATTTTGAAAATATTAGAAGATGCCAAATGATCCATTTGTAGCCTTTCCCTAATCAAGATGTTATACTTGAAGGTTAATTATGTGGTCATTTCTTCAGAGACATGGAGCCAGTACTATGGGGTGGCCTCAAGGGTTTTGTAGCCCATCATCCCACCTCTTAGGAAGGAAGGAAGGAAGGAAGGAAGGAAGGAAGGAAGGAAGGAAGGAAGGAAGGAAGGAAGGAAGGAAGGAAGTGTGTTGCTTCTCCTGTAATGCAAAAATAACACTTAAAAACAACCTCAGTATCTAAAGAGCAACTAAGATTTTCAGGTACATCACAAAGTCGCATAAAAGTTAAAGGAATTGTTACTCTCAGGTAGAGAATAACTGAACTATCTTCTACCTCCTAAGACAACGAAACCTGTTGGCTGGAAACATTGATATTTTGTTTAAGAGGAAAGCTCTGAATATTCAGATACTTGAACTTGCATTGGCCATCCAAGAACTTTCATCTCTTGCTGCTAAACTGTTTCATTTAAATTGCTATCTCAGCAACCCCCTGTTGAGTGTCTATTTTATTCTGAATGGCTCTGATTTGATTATCTCTTTCCATGAGCCCCAGCAACAGTGCGGATATGCTTAAGTATAATTAGATGAAGTGTGATGTGAGCACCAACAATATTTTCTAGCCATTGGTTTTAGAAAACCTTGCTAGAGAGAAGCCAAGCAATAAACTGATTTTTATTTTTAGTTTCCATGTAAATTAAAAGTATTATAATCCATCATATACTTTAACATTAGGGTGGGTTTTCCCCCCCACTAATTCGAGAGGAAATGCTGATTAAAAACATAATTTAATACAAATTATTCAGTGGAGCATAATAAGGGAAAATATCTTCCAACCATAAAACTTTCACAGACATTTGGGCAAAGACAATAATGGTTTAGCAAAAGTTGTTAAAAACTGCTTGGAAAAAATACTCTTCAGGGTTTTGGTTTTTTGGGTTTTTTTTATTTTAATTTTATTTTATTTTATGCACATGCCTTAAGCATTCACACCCAGAACAGTCTCATGAACATAATTTTTCTTTGTTTTTGGAGCAGTTTGCTAGAAAAGCAAGGTGTTAAACACACTTTTTATTTTGTTGTAACCCGTGGGGCAATTCTGTACAGGCAGTGTTCTAGAGTAGACCCAGTAACTCAATGCAGTTTACATAAATGTTGCCTTAATACTCAATGGTTGATTTAGTGGGTCTACTTGGAATGGGACTAGCAAATAAATACTGGCTGGCCTTCCCTGAAGTTGCGGGGCGGGGGGGGGGGGAGTCAACTTCAGGGAGGAACTTAAGAGGAAGATATCTGATTTCAGATCCCCACACCTATGAGAAAGATCCAGAGCTATCTGATGTCTTGAGAGACTTGGGTTTATTGTTGTGGGAAGATGAGGGAAAGCTCTCGTTTTGAGCATTCAAGGCTATTCGTGGCATTCATGAGTTTCCTCAACCTCAATATAAACTCTGGGCTAAATGCATCTCTTCCTATTACACACAATTGAAGAAAAATGTGGGGGGTGGGGCAGGGCTTAAGGGAGGAAAGAAATCCAGCAGAGCTTTGGAAATGTGTGTGCAATCTGAATTTGTAATATTTCAACTCAGCGATAGGACTGCACTGTTGTGTAAATAAATAACATTTCTCTTGGGCTTCACTTGGCCCTGCCCAATGTTGCCATGGCAGGGTCATAGGAAACTTTTACATCAACTCAAACTGTAGTTAGTTACCTTACAAAGGTTTCTAGGGTGGGAGAGTAGGGGTATTGGTTTGTTGCAGCAAAAATATTTTTTTTTAATGTCTCATGGGACCTGCATTCTATAACTCTGTAGCCCATTTCTTCAGATGCATGAGATTTTTCTGAGCTGTTTCATGTGATTTGTCATCATTATTGTGCATCTACTTCTTTACTGGAATTTTTGATAAAAACAGTTTGGAACCTGATTGTATAGGGAAATGTGGCATATATATATATATATATATATATATTGTCATATATATATGACAATAGTTAGAAACCTGTTGGTATGTACTGTCCACATAAGGTTTGCACAGCTCATTGTGGCTGATTGCAGCTAACTGATGAGATATCTGGATGCATCTTGGTCACACACCTGGTCATATATAACTAATTCTGCAATCAAGATGTGTACTGGCTTCTCTTCAGTTAGCCGAATTAGCAATGGCTAGTTACTCAGATCTTACAAGAAGACCAATAGAATTCTTGGCATTGAGATTGACCTTGGTGAGAACTCTGGTCTCCACATAAAGAATTTCCACTCTTGGTAACTTCCAGTTACTTTCAGTAACTGATAACATTGCCACCAAAATTCTTCCTTTTCACTGGAAAGCTGAACATGAGTTGAAAAGTGTCACTTATTCTTCACAAATATATTGCATACACAGGAACTGATGGGTCTACACTTTACATTCTGTTCAAATCTCAGTCTTAGGCACAATCTCCCTCTTGCATGCAAATCAGCCACACTAAAATTAACAGAAAGCCTCATACATATTTTCAGTCATGCCAACAGGGCTTGCTAAGTGGAGTTTTCTGCTGACCTATGCCAGAATTTGGAAAAGTTACATTTTTGGACTATAGTCCCCACTAGCATGCTCCTTGGCTATGTTAATTGGGGGATTTTGGATGCTGTAGTCCCAAACTGTAACTTTTCCAGGTTCTGGCTTGTGCACATAAAAAGTCCTAGTCATGTCAATAACTACCGTATAACCCACATCCCCAAAAATTATTTCAGGAGCCAGTAAAAAAGAACAAGGGCGTATACACATATTGCATGTCTCTAAGGATCTTTTGTTAACAGCAGCTCAGTAAAACAAAAACAAAAAGGTAATAAGAAGACTATAAATTAAAAATCTTAATTGATACCAGAAGATGCCGCTATTTTAAAATACAGATATAAACTAGGAAAAAGTAAAGAATTTGTAATATTTTTTAAAAGGAGCCGTGAGTAAAGGAAAATAAACCTGAAGATAAACACTGAAAACAGGATTTTTCTTTTGTCTTACTTTTAACTGGGGAAATGCTGAATATGCAGCGATTTTTCCCCTGCATTAATAATAATAGGAAGTGGTAGATAGTAGCATCTCAGCACAATTCTAATTTAATGAGAAACAATAAAACAGTTTTCCAAAGGGGCCTATTTAGGGGCAAGAGCAGGGAATATTAAAGTTTCAAGATTTATTTTATTTTCGTTAAGGTATGCTGATGTGCATTTTCAGTGGTAATATTCTATACACTGATTAGATCTATTTCATAATTTCTTTGCTTGGAAACAAGCAAAAACTTGGTGCTCTCTGTTTCAGACAATGTCCCCAGGGTAATTTTTGGATTACTTTCTTTGGAGTTAGCTACGATTATCAACCCAGCACAACCATGATTGTTCAAAGCTTTGGGGGCTCAGCTGCATTCACAGGGAGCACCACACCAGTCAATGCTTCCCCAAATAATGTCAGCCCATTGTTGAGCAAAAAGAGAAACACAGAACATGCCTTGATACGGAATCAAGGACCATAGTATGGAATCGGAAACTACTGTATTGTACATGCCTTGAACAAAGGACCCAAAAGCAATTGCATAACAAGTTCAGGTTGGATGTTCCCTGTGGAGAACTAGATTCCTGAGGACCGATTAGATTCCTGAGCCATTATGGCCACATGCACAGGTCATGCTTGCCAGCCCCTGGTGGGGTCAAAGCAGGGAAATTAGAAGTGTTACTCACTTAATTAGAATTACAATTAGAAGTCTTACTGACTTAAGCACCAAATGAACAGATCTTTTTCAAAGGAACTCTTTTGTTAGCTACTACTTTGGGTTAGTAGCAATTCTTTATTCTTACCAATACCTTATGCTGCCATTTATACAGTCCTTGGCAAATAAGCAGTTTCCTTTGGCACTTTCCCCCCTGATACCCTGAACTACAACCACCACCACCACAACCTGCCACCCACAATCCAATTGGAGATCGGATGTGATTTCTAGCCCAGCACATTAAGAAAGTGCCAGCTTGGCTTGAATTTTATAAACAGTAATTTCTCACAAATATTAATTTATTTGTAAGACTTACAGAGCAAATTCAGCTGTCATAATGAGATGCCTTTCCCTAGAAGTCTATCCACCTAGTACTTTCCTAAAGGTACTCAACAGGAAGTACACTTAGGTTGGGTTGGATGCCAATCTGACTGGAAAAATTAAGAGATTATTTTAAATGTAGTTTCCATGTTCAGAAGCAGCATACATCTGAATACCAGATATTTAAAAAAAAAAAACAATTTGGGTAGGTCTTGCCCATTAAGATCCTTCTGAAGTGCTCCTATGCCATGGCATGGTTGTCATACACTTTAGATTTTGATATCAAATATGTTTTTATGATTCTTTGCTCATTCTACATACCCCCAAAGATTACTTGTAAAAATCAGCCCTAGCAATCAGCTCCACCTCATCTTTCTATGAGTGACAGCAAAATATTCACACAGTACTCATTAGCTGAAATCCTGTTGCTTAGCATATGAAAATTATAACTTTCAGTCCATTCCCAACTGGCAAATTAAAGTCTCCGGCCCAACTCTTGGGGGTACACATAGATGCACCATGCCAGTGTATGTACACAGCCTCCAAGAGTCGCTACTTATTCACGTCACTTATTTACATGGTCTGCAAAGATTACCAAATAGTTACCTTGTAATATTGTTATTCTTTGCATGTCAGATATCATCAATAACTTCTCACTTGACAATGCTACCATCATTTGAATCATCAAGTGCCTCTCTAAAATATTCTTGAGTATTAATTGGGAAAAAAACATATTAGCTAGGATGGTTATTACTTGAAAACACCACTCTAAATCCAATTGTGAGTCCGTAATAGAGTTGAATCATGGGATTTTACACAAATGGTGACTTACTATTTATTAATTGCTTCAGTGGGTCTACTTGTGATCAGTCGTTGGATTTAGGCCACCATTCTCTAGCTGACCTGCTTCATAAGGCCTGTTTTTAAAATGGTAGTCTTGGTAGGACTTTGTTTTGTTTCTTTCTCATTTATTCCACAGGTCTCAGAGCAAAATGGAAAACTTAATCTTAAAACATGCACGCACGTACGCACGCACACACACACACACACACACGCACACACATACAACCAATGCTGTCTTCTTTCTTGAAGGACATCGAATGTGCAGTCCCTTTGTCAGGATTAGTTTGACCATCTGGTCCCATCCATCTCTCTCCAATTTGATCCTGTGCTAATTGCTCCTTGTCAGAGGGCGTGATTGACATTGTACATGTTCTCCCTTCTACAAGTGGGGTTCATTACCACATTTGCTTTCTGAAAGCAAAAATATACAATAAGATAAAAATCTTAAGAGATCTTTGCACAGCTGCTTGGGCGGAGCAACCTACATTTTGGGGGGAAGTTTTACCATAGTTAGAGCCTTTGCAATAACACGATCATATAAAAAACAAACCGTTCCGCACAAAAGCAGGCAGGTGGGGGAGGACACATAGCTTTCTGTTTTTCTTCATATGGAAGGTACAAAGATAGGAAGCTGCCTTATATTAAATCAGACCACTAGCCCATGTTACCCACTATGGTGTGAGGACAGCAGGATTCTTTCCTAGCCCTATCTGGACATTGATGGCATTGCCTGGTGGTCTCCCATCCATGTACTAATCACACAAAATATGTTTTTGGAGAGCAAATGGGTTGATAAGGGGGTATGCCTCCCCCTGAAAACTAATTTGACTCTCAGTGAAAACTGATTCCCAGGCAACATAGTCTGCTCAGAATCTTCCACTCTTTCTACCACTCTGTTTCTACCACTGTAGAACCACTGTTCTACCATTATTCAAAGATACAGTGGTACCTTGGTTTACGAACGCCTCGGTTAACGTAATTTTCAGTTTACGAAGCAAAATCCATGGAAAATAATGCCTCGGTTTACGTTTTTTTCTGGGGTTTTTTGGAGTACGAAGAAAGTTTCCCCAGGATGCATTGTGCCTGGAGGTTTGTAATGCCACCCCCATTCCAATGGCAATCTGTGTTTTGGTTTACGAATTTTTTACTTTACGTAACGTCCCGTAGACCGCATTAATTTCGTAAAACGAGGTACTACTGTAGAGATAAGCAACTGTGGTGGGGGTCAAGGATCACAGCTTTAGCCTGTTAATTATTCACTCCTCTTATCCTCCCAAGAGCTGAGCACTCCTTCTCTGTCTTCTACACTTCCAGGGATCTTTTGCCAATGCCATTTCTTTCCCTCTGCTCCCCTCTACACCATTGGAGCTGCATCATCCTTCTCACCCAACTCCCAACCTTTCATTGTTCAACTCCCATCTCATGACCCAGGCACTCTTTACTTGGTTGCCTCCCATGAGTGTATTCTCGGCAAGGAAATTTTCTCCCTCATACTAGGCACTGTTCATTGTTGCTTAGTTCCCACCTGACCTTGGATTCTGTGTAGGCAAATTTCCTAGTAAGAAGGCAATGCAACTCATTTGCTTCTAGGGAGCTGGGCAGTAACAGGAATCAAGGAGGGGAAGGGGAGTGATGGGCTGGGCATAGTCAAAGGCCCTTTGCCTTCCTCCCTATGAGTTGACAGACAGCCAAGCCAGAAAAGCATCAGTTAGCTTCTTCCTCCACCGAGTTGTCATCCCACAATAGCCCTGCTTCTGTCTGTGTTGGAACACTTACCCAAACACTGGAGCACATTCATATTAGTAGATATCAAGTGCTTTTAAAACTCTGATTAGTGGCAATCGTGTAGTGAAAGAGCACATGTCTTGCATATACATAACCAAGGTTCAGTTCCTAACATGGCCAATTGGAGAGCATGTTTGGAAAGACTTCTGTTGGGGATCTTGCGTTGTTTCTGCCAGTCACAGGCAATATTGGGCTGAAACAGCCAATAGTCTGCCATCTAGAAAATGGGCTGTCAAGTCTTCATTCTCCAGATATTAGACCCTAATTGCCCAATGGTGGGAGATCATGATGCTCAGCAACATCTTGAGGACCATAGTCACCCAACACTGGTCTGGAACTATTCATGAATCCTACTGTATCCTTTGATTGAAATGCATTTTATTGAAGAAGGTCTTACAGCTCAAAGCCAAAACACAGGTCATTTCCTTATGCTAAGTCTGACTACCCACCTAACCCAGTATCTTATATTCTCCCTAGCAGCTGGTGCCCTCTGGCAGAAGTCATTCCCATTGCTTGTTCCTTGATCCATTTTTAAGTGGTGATGCTAAGGTCTGACCTCAAGACCTTCTTCAAGTAAATTATGATGTGTTTTGCCATTGACTGAGTCTGTCCTCAGAGAGACTGGATTTAGAAGATCCATGACAGGATTTCCGGGTGTTTTTTAAAGATTAAACTTTAAGGCTGTAATGGGAGACAGCTTTGATTTTGATTGGAGATGTAGTGCTGATGGAGAAGAGGGCTTAGCCTTTCACCCATACACACCATTGTTGTTGTTATGTGCAGTCAAGTTGCCTCCAACTCATGGTGACTCTATAAATGAGCCTCATAGCAACCCTTTCCAAAAAGCATTCTTTTACCTTGATCAAGGCAATGATTTTGATCAAGGGTTTCATCCAGTCACACATTGGATGAACCCCAGTGTTGTGCAAATGAAGATATTTGTACAATAGGACATGTTCTTCCTCTCCTGCCCTGTGCAACCTCCAAATTTCCTCTGGGGGATTTCTAGACCTCCAGAGCAGAATCTGAGAGCACATGAAGTGGATTGCAAGGGAAATGCAGTATGACTGTTTTCCCTGTTTCATCAGCAAAAACAATTCCATCATAGGGATGGTTTCATGGGATTCTCACACATTACTTTGATACCCACAGTGAGGGACAAAGGGAAGCATGATATAATTGTATTTCTTTTGCGGGTGAATTTAGGTGAGGAAAATGTTGTGTGAAAGAGTTAAGCACCCTCATCCAGCACTGTATTCCCATCAAATTCCACTGGGGCCATCCCATCCACCATGACTGAGATTTGCAAAATGGACTGGACCATGGCTGCCCCAATGGCTATGTCATATCTCTTTCTTGTAAGCAACAGAAACATCAAGAGCATCCCTGCCAGTAATTAAGTTCATCAGCTCCCTCCAGAATTCTCAGCAATGACTGTAAGTTCATTGCATTAAAGTTCTTCACAAGTCATCACATTACTATTGTAACTTGCATCTAGCAAGTTACAGCAGGAGCTCAGAAAACACATTACCGCACAGAGCTGGGCGAAATATTTTGCAAATACAGCAGATGTGGCAAAAATTTGCTAATTCACTGAGTTTGCACAAAAACTAGGGATGGGGGCAGGGAGAAGGCAAGGAGAAAATGAAAGTAATCCCCATTTTCCCCCAACTATAATAACACTAATTACTTCATTAGCAAAAGAGCAAAGTGAGTGTCTGAAACAAAAAGAAAGAAAGAAAAGTGCTTTCCCTACATTTTATATAAGCAACTCTGGATGTTGTTATGCATGAACACATATCTTGCAATACTTTTCCAGAACAAAAGAAAAAAAAATACATTAATTAAATTTATATCCATTTATAACCTGGCTTTGATAATCAGAACCTCATGGACATAAATGCAATTCTTTAGACTACAACTCCCAGAATCCCTCACCCAGCACAATCAATGGAAATCTAACCTATCCAGTTATTTAAGCTTGGAATGCAGAAATATCTGTGAAAAGAGCTGAGTTTCTTGCTCTGGCCAGTTCAGAGTTCTTTTGAAAGAAAAAACACACAAACTTTCTGCTATATTTATGATCATTTCATGATGGTTGGTATAAACAAACCTTAAATTAGATAAAATAATACATATTACTAAATACCATCTTCCTATTTCATGCTCAAGTAAACATTCTTTCTGCTTATCTGAAAGAAGACTTTTGCAAGATGAAGTCTGATGGCATCATGCTCAGCCTGAAATCATATTCAATTCTTTTTTAAAAACCCTCCAGTTTATGAATGTGTGATATTGTGCTTCTGTACCCACAATTCAAAAAGCCAGGAAATGGCACAATATTGCGGCACAGTATTGTCTGTGTTGCCAGCAGGAAAAAGGATGCCAAGCTTTACATAGCAAAGGGCAGACTGAATGTCGACAACACCAGTCGCAGCCGTCAAGATGATCTACAGGATGCCCTCTTCTGCTCACCATTCACAAAGTGACACCACACAGGGGAATATCCCAGAAATGGACTCCTTTTTTCCATCCATAGTCTTTAAAGCGTGTAGCAGAGAGTTGTAGGGTAAGGCAACTAGGGCTTTGCCCCAGGTTGCCAGAATTTAGAGGACACTGAAATCTAGAGGTGACTCTACTAGTGACTAGAAAATAGATGGCAGCACCTCCCAGCTTTGTTCATTTCCCTTTTCTGGGAAAGCATAAACTTCTTTCTCTGTGTGGGGAGAGTTGCGCCCAGAGCGGAGACAATGCTGCAGGCACCAAAATGGCTAGTTATAACTTTGATCCTGCATCTTTGGTTTTTTGTGGGGGTTTTTTGACATAGCAGGATAACAGCAAGGAAAATGGATAAGAGACTTTGCTTCTCTCTTAGCCATTGCTTGGTTTGGTGGCCCATCAACTCTCTGTGGCTGCTTGACAGCTAGCCAACTGTGGCAGGTACTGAAAGCTGGCCTTGGCTGTCGGCTCTGAATAACTTCTGGGCTATTGTGCATAATGGTTTGTCTTTCACCAGCACAGCTGGGAACTGTATGCATAGGCAAAGTTTCCAAATTTGCAGATCATTAGGACAGCAGAGCTTATCTGTCATTTTCAAGGTACCTCTCAAGCATAAAAGAGATTAGGAAATAAGAGAATGTTCTCAAATTGCCTTCTGGTCTAGAGTGTTCAAGCATCTTACAGTGGTTGAGTCCCTGCAAACACAAGGCACACGTATTGATTGATCTTATTGATACCTCCACTTCCCTAAATGTCAAGACAAGAAGTACTTGTCCCTTCAGATAAGATGCAGCAAGCAACTGAATGCAGTGTGGTTCTTCTGCTAAACACATTCCTGTCTTCTCAAAAGCTGCTACTGACTTTTGATTTTAAATTTACGCTATGCAAGATGAATACACCATTTCAGGAAAATATTTTAGCAGATCTACAGTCAATGAAAATCAAACAGGGGGAGCTTTTACAGGAAGGATGGATGCATATAAATTCAGATGCAAGCCATGGAAAAGGGCTATGGTGCATAAGCACCTGGGCGGCCATCTATTTCAAGTGAATGGTCTTATTTTAGGAAAAACAGCAAAGGTATCTCATGGCATGGAGGGTTCCAAACCTTTACTTATTTCATTTGCCCAGGTGAGACTGAAAAATTCATACACAAAAAAATTACACACACAAAAGCTTGCACTGTGTGCAAAGTAGAGTGCATTCAGCAAAAAACATCACATTCTCTGTGCTGTATTTAACTTTTTTAGGCAAGGTGGATTTGATGTAAATCAAATAGATTTAAATTAATTCAATGGAGAGCTCAGAGGGACACTGTGATCCATCTCTTACTAGATCAAAGTAAAGATGTTCAAGAATCAAATGCTTATTTCGTCTCCCAAGTCACCATCTCTTTAATTTATCTCCATATCCATGCGCACGTGATCATACCTGAAGCATACCGGAGTTTAATGTGGTATCCCCTTCTCCTTTCAAACAGACATTTAGCCCATGCTACTTTTTCATGTGGATCTACACCACACTGGCCAAAATCCTGTTGTTTAGTGTAGTAAATCACACTAGAGTAGGACTATCAAATCAATGGGGATTTAGTAAGTCAATTTTTCCATAATGTCCATTGATTCAAATAAGCCCATTTGAATCAAGGGAACATAACGGAGTTGATTCACTAAATCCCCATTAATTCAATGGGCCTACTTTAGTGTAATTTACTATGCTAAGCAACAGGATTTTGGCCACTGTTTTAGCAGTTTGGTATTATTTCATCTGCTACAACCTCATCCTGTGGACTCTTGGGATTTGCAGTTTTTGTTGTTGTTTAGTCGTTAAGTCGTGTCCGACTCTTCGTGACCCCATGGACCAGAGCACGCCAGGCCCTCCTCTCTTCCATTGCCTCCCAGAGTTGGGTCAAATTCATGTTGGTAGCTTCAATGACACTGTCCAACCATCTCGTCCTCTGTCATCCCCTTCTCCTCTAGCCTTCACACTCTCCCAACATCAGGGTCTTTTCCAGGGAGTCTTCTCTTCTCGTGAGATGGCCAAAGTATTGGAGCCTCAGCTTCAGGATCTGTCCTTCCAGTGATCACTCAGAGTTGATTTCCTTCAGAATGGATAGGTTTGTTCTCTTTGCAGTCCAGGGGACTCTCAAGAGTCTCCTCCAGCACCACAATTCAAAAGCATCAATTCTTCGGCGGTCAGCTTTCTTTATGGTCCAGCTCTCACTTCCACACATCACTACTGGAAAAACCATAGCTTTGACTATGCAGACTTTTGTTGGCAAGGAGATGTCTCTGCTTTTTAAGATGCTGTCTAGGTTTGTCATCGCTTTCCTCCCAAGAAGCAGGTGTCTTTTAATTTCGTGGCTGCTGTCACCATCTGCAGTGATCATGGAGCCCAAGAAGGTAAAATCTGTCACTGCCTCCATATCTTCCCCTTCTATTTGCCAGGAAGTGATGGGACCAGTGGCCATGATCTTAGTTTTTTTTATGTTGAGTTCCAGACCATTTTTTGCGCTCTCCTCTTTCACCCTCATTAAGAGCTTCTTTAATTCTTCCTCACTTTCTTCCATCAGAGTGGTATCATCTGCATATCTGAGGTTGTTGATATTTCTTCCGGCAATCTTAATTCCCGCTTGGGATTCCTCCAGTCGTGCCTTTCGCATGATGTATTCTGCATATAAGTTAAATAAGCAGGGAGACAATATTCAGCCTTGTTGTTCTCCTTTCCCAATTTTGAACCAATCAGTTGTTCCATATCCAGTTCTAACTGTTGCTTCCTGTCCCACATATAGATTTCTCAGGAGATAGATAAGGTGGTCAGGCACTCCCATTTCTTTAAGAACTTGCCATAGTTTGCTGTGGTCCACACAGTCAAAGGCTTTTGCGTAGTCAATGAAGCAGAAGTAGATGTTTTTCTGGAACTCTCTGGCTTTCTCCATAATCCAGCGCATGTTAGCAATTTGGTCTCTAGTTCCTCTGCCCCTTCGAAATCCATCTTGTACTTCTGGGAGTTCTCGGTCCACATACTGCTGAAAGCCTACCTTGTAGGATTTTGAGCATAACTTTGCTAGCGTGTGAAATGAGTGCAATTGTACGGTAGTTGGAGCATTCTTTGGCACTGCCCTTCTTTGGGATTGGGATGAAGACTGATCTTTTCCAATCCTCTGGCCACTGCTGAGTTTTCCAAACTTGCTGGCATATTGAGTGTGGCAGTTTAACAGCATAATCTTTTAAGATTTTAAATAGTTCCACTGGAATGCCATCACCTCCACTGGCCTTGTTGTTAGCCATGCTTTCTAAGGCCCACTTCACTTCTCTCTCCAGGATGTCTGGCTCAGGGTCAACAACCACAATATCTGGGTTGTCCGGGACATCCAGATCTTTCTGCTATAATTCCTCTGTGTATTCTTGCCACCTCTTCTTGATGTCTTCTGCTTCTGTTAGGTCCCTACCATTTTTGTCCTTCATCATGTCCATATTTGCACAAAAGGTTCCTTTAATATCTCCAATTTTCTTGAACAGATCTCTGGTTTTCCCATTTCTATTCTTTTCCTCTATATCTTTGCACTGTTCATTTAAGAAGGCCCTCTTGTCTCTCCTTGCTATTCTTTGGAAGTCTGCATTCAATTTTCTGTAACTTTCCCTATCTCCCTTGCATTTTGTCTCCCTTCTCTTCTCTGCTATTTGTAAGGCCTTGTTGGACAGCCACTTTGCTTTCTTGCATTTCCTTTTCTTTGGGATGGTTTTCGTTGCTGCCTCCTGTACAATGTTATGAGCCTCCATCCATAGTTCTTCAGGCACTCTGTCCACCAAATCTAGTTCCTTAAATCTGTTCTTCACTTCCACTGTGTATTCATAAGGGATTTGGTTTAGATTATACCTGACTAGCCCAGTGGTTTTTCCTACTTTCTTCAGTTTAAGCTTGAGTTTTGCTATAAGAAGCTGCTGATCAGAGCCACAATCAGCTCCAGGTCTTGTTTTTGCTGACTGTATGGAGCTTCTCCATCTTTGGCTGCTGAGAACATAATCAATCTGATTTCGGTATTGCCCATCTGGTGATGTCCATGTGTAGAGTCGCCTCTTGTGTTGTTGGAAAAGAGTGTTTGTGATGACCAGCTTGTTCTCTTGACAAAACTCTATTAGCCTTTGCCCTGCTTTGTTTTGAACTCCAAGGCCAAACTTACCTGTTGTTCCTTTTATCTCTTGACTCCCTACTTTAGCATTCCAGTCCCCTAGAATGAGAATAACATCTTTCTTTTGTGTCAGTTCTAGAAGGTGTTGTAAGTCTTCATAGAATTGGTCAATTTCAGTCTCTTCAGCATCGGTGGTTGGTGCATAAACTTGGATGACTGTGGTGTTGAAAGGTCTTCCTTGGATTCGTATTGAAATCATTCTGTCATTTTTGAGATTGTGATTGTGATTTGCAGTTTAGTGTAGCACTTAGATGTAGCTTGACAGAAAACAAAAACAAGGTACTTCGAATTTTGTGCCAGACAGCTCTGGTGCTGAAGAGTGCTGAGTATATCACCAAACTACTATCCCAGGATTCCATAGGGTGAAACCATTATTGTAATAATGTGCTGCATGTTTAGCTTTTAAGATTCCCTGTTTTTATATTGCAAGTCACCTAGGCCCTCTTCATGGAGAAGCTGCAGTGTAAATAATAAAATAAAATAAAGGCATTTGAAGTGCAACCAACCTGGTGTAACTATGCAGTGTGGACACATTCTTTGACTGCAATAATACTGCCCTTTTTCTCAAACTGGGTTCTGGTCAGTAACGGAATTGGATCGATGTCTCTCAGAAGCTGTGGGAAGTTTCACTGTAAATGGAATTTATATTGAAATATATCTCCTAAAGGCACATTGGGATCCAATATGTGCATGTCTCAATGGCACCGTTGCATGGGTCCACTCCATGCCACCAACCAATGTTAAATCCTCAACCATTCGTTCTGTCCCCAGTGCATGCTGAGACAAGCATGGGCTATGCATTAGACATGACTATAAGCAGCTCTCCAGTTTTACCATAAAAGGTACTTTCATTTACAAGCTGACACCCACTGTGTCAGCTCTAAGTGTCAAACCTAGTGCTTTGTAAGCTGCACACAATGGGTAACCATGTGGGTGGGTAAATTACCTGGGTAAGATACAAATAATGTAGCACTTTCTGAAAACTTGGTCTTCAAATCTGTTCCTGCTTTGTTCTTCTCCCCCCCCTTCCAGTGTACCCCAATTTGCTCTTGGCACTACTTCATCCTTCCAAACAGACATTTCCTATAATGCACTTTCCTTTTGTCAGAGCTGCTAGGAAGGAAATTCAGTCAGCCATTAAGAGGTGGGAAAGCATCCTGCTGTTATGTATATGAGAGCAGGGTATTGTCTTGTCACAGGGATACACATGCAGTAAAGAGAAAAAAAGAAAGAGGCAGAGAAAGAGAGAAAAAACCCTGTTTCATAAATGATGGAGATTGAACCATGTTCTCTACACTCTAATTATTGCCATTTGCCCTGGACGAAATGATCATGTCACTGATGGATCCTGTGGGTGTAAGGAGGGTATCATAATCCAGAATGAGCTTTTAGGTATTGGCTAGAGATAGGCACAAACCAGTTAGTCCCGGTTTGTAAAGGCAGCCACACAGGTCCCCCCCCCCCCCCCCGGCTCAAACAGCCTCTCGCCAGGCCCAGCCTGCTTGTTTTTCCACCTCCTCAACTAATCTTCCAGTCCCGGCAACAGCTCAGGCTCGTCAAACAAAAAGGCAGGGCAGAAAAGTCTGTGCTCTTGCTTGTGACTGGGAGGTTAGCCAAGGAGGTGAAAAAAAACAAGCGAGCTGTGCCTGGTGAGTGGCTGTTTGAGTCAGAGAAGGTGGGGAGGGGAGCAGCAGCACCTGTGCTGCTACCTTGACAAACTGGGATGAACTGGGATGAACTGGTTTGTGCCCATCTCTAGTATTGACTGTTCCTGCTATACTGGTCTCAATTTATCAATACTAACATGTGAAATATTTGTTTATTTATATAGTGGCCCATTAGTGCACAGCACTATTCTAGGCAGGTCACTTACATAAAACAGGACAATGAATAAAATGCCTGAAAAATTGGCAGAACCATGATGGCGCAAGACATCGAGTGGAGGAGCAGGGGAGGGAAATTCAAAAGAGGCTGCCTTCAAAGGCCTCCTAAATGAGAAGTATCTTCAGCAGCTTTTTAAAACTAGGAAGGGAGGGGGAACAGGTGTAGCTCCACCGGGAGGTGATTCCAAAAAGATGGTGCCAACATCAAGAAGGCCTGACCTCTTGTGGAAGGTTTTCTGGCCTCCTTCAGCATAACCATCCGGAGGAGCATAGCCTGTGAGGATCTGGTGGCATGGGAGGATGGTCTTGGGGAGATACACTCCGACAGGTAATATCTTGTGGGCATGACACTAGATAAAGGTCTATTGAGTTTGGTGGGCTATGGAAAGAATAGAATTTTTCACCTTTTCCACTATGCCAGTATTCCCCAATATTATATCATCCATGTGTATTGGACTGCAACTGCCATAGCTGGCTGCGGTGATGGAAGTTGGAATCTAACCCAGGGTCCACTATTCCTCCTCATCACATGTTGCAAATTAGCTTGTTTTTGTTCTGTGACTAATAATCAGGAGGAAGACACAACCTTCATTTGCAGGCTTGATAACTCAGGCACAGAATACTGAAAGAATCGTGACCCTAGGGAAAACCATGCTATTAGTTTCTAATTGTGAAGCTGACATCTTGTAAAAGGTGAGATGGAAATGTAGGTAACCCTACATGGTGGGGGAGGAAATCTTTAAAAATTCCCATATATACAGTATGTTGATATATAGGTACAGAGGCGACAAGGGGTTGGGCACATTTATGCAATGCCCACTGACTTTGAATACTTTCCACCTTGTATTGAAAGTGCCCAAACAACATCAAGGTTTCCTGAACAAGGTTTTAGCAATAATTTTGCATGAAGGAATCGGACCAATATATACTTTATAACATTGCCTCTAAGAGGTCTAGCAGAACAACATGTGTTGCTGTAAGGAACAATTAAGTTATTACTTCCAAATAATAGAAGGAAAAGTTCAAGACAGTTCCCAATGTACCACAAGGGAAATCCTCATCTGTGAATAAAACACAAGGGAACAGAGACAGAAGGAAGTGTCGGAGGGTGTAGTGAATGGAAATTTTGGTAGCAACGTGTACAGATTTCTATCATTCTGAGGTATTGAAAGGGTGGGACATACGCATTATCAATGAAGAGGAAAAACAATGCTAATAAAAGGACAAAAAAAGCACACTCACGTATGTTTTGAATTTGCAAATGCTCCTTTATATGAATGGATGCACATTTAGAAATCATTATTATAATTGAAATAGTATATCCCTATACTGGAGAAAACTAACATCAAGTGATGTGTGGCTGACAAGCCTGCTACCCAGCTGCTGTGGATGGGCAACCTGAGAGGAAAACCTTTATTTAAAGATTTCTTCTATTTGTTGCACAGTCTAAGGGTCATCTAGTGCCTTACACATCTGGCTGAGGAGCCAGAGGTTGGAAGTTCAATCTGCCACTGTACCTTCTTGACAGGGTCGGGACTTGATAATTCATAGGGTCCCTTCCAGCTCAGCAGTTCTGAGATGATGATGGTGATTATGATGATGAGCCAACCTAGATTCTGAGTTTTCCTTTGGTTAACCTTCCCTCCTCCAACTGGATTCTATCAGAAACATGTGTCTTGATAACAGACTTGCAGATTAAGCCTGTCTTTGTCATCTGTTTCTCCATCTTTTTCTTCTTACAGTTCTTTATCTTCGAACTGTTGTTGTTGTTGTTTAGTCGTTAAGTCGTGTCCTACTCTTCGTGACCCCATGGACCAGAGCACGCCAGGCCCTCCTGTCTTCCACTGCCTCCCGGAGTTGGGTCAAATTCATGTCGGTAGGTTCGGTGACACTGTCCAATCATCTCATCCTCTGTCGTCCTCTTCGAACTGTACTCAGGGTCAAACTACTAAACACTGGTTGAAATCCTGTTGCGCAGTTCCTAACACGCAATAGAGACAATGTCACTATTGGCACCAGAATGCCCTCTCTGAAATAGGATGCGTGGCTATTCTACAAATGTAGAACCCCAGATGAATTTAGTAAAACTCCGTTATTAACATTAGAGACTCCAGGGGTCAAGGAGTTTTTAAAAAGCCATTATAGCTGTTAGATGACAATGAAAAAATTAACAGCCTGGCTTTTAAACATATTATCAACTGAAAAATTAATATAAGGCTGTGTTCCTAAGCATGTGCATTATAAAGCTAACTCTATCTGAATCAATGGCCAGAATCCTATTGGAAAATACCATGTACTTAAAGGAAGTTTCAGGAGTGGTTTTCATAATTTTCCATCTCTCTGTAGCATGCTTGCGCACATCACCAAGTGCTCAATTCATTGCATTTCCTGATTATGTTCAAGCACACAACAGCCAGCCAGCATGATGGCAAGTACCAGTTACACAATTTTGGGTTTACATTGCACAACCCCAACAGGATTTTGACTTACTTTATCATTCTGGTTTATATTTTTAACCTGTTCTTTTGTTGGAAAAAATAATCAATTGTGTAGTGATGAGTTAGAAGTACTGGTGTTCACCCAGATGGCCCTCCTAACCAGGCCCACCATCACCACCATAAGGGGAGTTTAAAAATGTGTGACACCAAGTGGATCCATGTGCAGACACCTTGCAACAATGCAACTTTTTCTAAGGAAGCTGATTGATTTCTCTCCCAGCTACTGAGAAGATTGCAGTAAGCTTAGAAGAAACAAGGAAGCCTGAAGGTTGTGTGTGAATGATATTGTGGTCCCTGCAAAACTAGAAATTCCTACAGCTTTAACCCTATGAGTCTTGGCTGCATTACACCATGGAACATAATGAAACATCTTTGATCATAAAAGGAAGCAACTTGGAGCAAGACTGATGCTTAATCCACAGGCGGGAGTAGCAGAAAGAGCTGAAGAAGGGGATGAAGTAAAGTATGCTGCTTATACACCACCCTATAGTGCTTAAAGCACTCTCCGGGCAGTTTACAGTTTAATTATGCAAGTCACACATTACTTTCACAGCAAGCTGGTACTCAGTTTATTGACCTCAGGAGGATAGAAGGCCAAATCAACCCTGAGATGGCTACCTGAGCCCGTTGGGATCAAACTCAGGTTGTGAGCAGAGTCTTTGACTGCAGTACTGCAGTTTAACCACTGCGCCACAAGGTTTCCTCATGAAGTAGCAGCTTAGATGTAAGCAACCAGTGGAGGAGGGCAGGGCTTTATCCTACATGTCTTTTCTCCTATCACTATTATCTGATTGATTGATTCTTCCTGCTTTTCTCCCCACAGAACGGGACAAGACAGATTATAGTAAAATTAGGATATGTTTAGGATGGAAGTCTTAACGAAGCATTCCTGAGCTGTTATTTTCCTTCCATGTGGGGCAAATTTTCCCCAGCAATTTACTCCACATTTTCTGTGCCCTTCTCCAATATTTGTCCATTGATGCCATCACAGCATACTGTAAATTTTAGCTGAGTCACTTTCCTTGTTGTGCTTTCTAGAAGCTCACAAACTGAACAGGGGCCTTAAGAACAGTCCTCTGGGCTGCTGTATTTCCCCCCCGCCCCAAAGATCAGAATGTTAAATTTTAAAAAGAACTGATTGCATTACTCATTCCTTCTCCATAGCCAGGTTATTGTTTTTCTTGTTGTTGCTCCAATCGACAAACCATGAGTCCTTCCCTTGCTATTTGGGACTGATAAAAGAATGGCACAAAACCTGGAAAAATCCTGTCACAGTGTCTCTAAATGCTTTCACATGCCCTTTATAAGTAACTTTTAAAAGTCACTTGCTGTTACTCTTTACAACTAAGTAACTTAAAGTGTTGTTTGTTATACCTAAAATAACTTTGTAACTAAGTTACTTATCACCCCAACACAACTAATTATAGGTAACTACATTATTTGAAATGAGCTGCTTCTGTTTTTCAGCAGAGTCAGTTTCAAAGCTGAATCATGGAAAAGATTTAGAAGACCAAGGTTCCCTGTCTACTGAATCAATCTAGCCAAAAGCCTCTATCAGAGACAAAGTGGTATTAAGGAATAACCTAGAATAACCTGGAGCATTGTAGAAACTAAAGCAGATGCTGGTATTTTCTAAACACCCTTAATCCCAATAAACTCTCCTTAAAAAGAAAGTATAAACATGCAAAGACTCTAAATAATTTCATCATTAAAGAATTTTTTCTGGTGCCTTCTGACGCAGAAGATTAAGAAAATGTGGAAGCCTCCTATCATTCTTGTTGGAATCCATATAAATTGAAGGCAGGCTTTTCATGTGCTACTGCTTAGATTCTGTATTTCATAAAGACAATGATGGGACTTTGGTTTTTTATAAACTTGATGCTGGGGTTTACATGTACCTTTGGCCTTGCCTCTGCCTCTTATATGTTAAGATTCTCACTTCAGTCCACCTCCAGTTACATGGATTACCCTTGAGTTGTTGCCAAAGCTTGGAAACATGATCATTATGAGAACACAATTCTTAGAATTCCCCTGACAACTATGGCCAATTTATGTACTGGCTGGGGGATTCTGGGAGATGGGGTTTCAAAAGAGTAATACTTTCAGTCACATATTCACCCAAGAGTTGGTCCCCATCACACGAGTTAAATAGGTCAAGTGAAAATTGTAGCACAGAGAGGATGTTTACAAACATTCCTTGACATCATAATAGTTCAACCAAAGGGACCAGCAGGGAAATGGAGACTAAAGGAAAGCAGATGGTTGTTTTTAAGTCTGTAAGCAAAGAAGAAATCTAGCTCCTACTTATGGATACATAAAATGCAGCTCTATGGTCAGAAACATCCTAGTATAACATCCCATTGCTTTCTGATTATTTTATTTCTGGAGATGGGCACGGACTACCATTTCAGTGGTTTCTGCTGGTTCATTTAGCAGCTGAACAGGTGCTTGGCACTTCAAAGCCCAACCTCCTCTGGCATCCACCCAGTCAGAGGCAGCGCCCTGGTTTCCCTGCCTCGCCTCCTCTGGGCACTGCCTCTGAGTGGGTGCCTGCTGGAGGAGGCAGGGCTTTGAAGCACCAAAACCTGTTCAGCTGCTTAATGAACTGGCACAAACCACCGAACCAGCACTTTGTGCCCATCTCTATTTACTTCTCTGAAATAAGTAACACACTGATTGTTATTTTGGGTTATGAATCCATCAATATGCCACCAATAAATAAACGGTTGAACTGAAATGTAAAGTATGTGGTAGGAAGTGTTCTGCAAAAACTCAGATTTAAAGACAGTTACTTTGCTATGTCTTCAAACAAAAGCTAAGTATAAGCATTCTTTTCCCAGTGCTATCATGAGTATTTTGGGAGTGCAAGTGACTATGATCACACTACATATTCGAGCAGAAGTTAAAAATAAACTTCTCAAAGTATGCATGTTTACACAATATTAGCAGTACTTATAAAGTGGATGTTAATTAATGCTTCACTTCCTATGAGACTGCAACACCATGAGAGAAACATCAAAATAACTCACATTCAAAATTACCGGAACTGTTGTGATGAAAATAATTCAAGGATTATTGTGTTCATCCTTCTCTCTTTTCCTCAAATGATTGCACATTTTGCTTGTAATTATCCAAAGGAAAGTTCTTACATACTTGTGCAATGGCTTGCTATTAGAAAGTTATAAAAGAAGATAGATGCTCATGAGGTTAAAGACCATGTGCTACTTTATTTCTGGTGAAGGGATATTTCTGAATGAAATAATGCAAAAATCTGGGATCCCTAAACCTGATTATGATTCAGGATACACACTCATCCTACTTTAGTGGGTGTATCTGACTGCTGTCAAGCATGTTCCATCACCAAGATACCTATCTGAATATGTATATATATGTAACTTGTTTGTCTACACTGGCCAAAATCTCATTGCTTAACATAGTAAATCACACTAGGCTCATTGAATCAATGGGGATTTACTATGCAACTTACTATGCTAACGTAAGTCTTAAAGTAGGCCCATATGAATCAATGGAACACATAGAGGATTTGAGTCACCAAATCCATATTGATTCAATGGGCCTACTTTCGTGTGGATTGCTATGCTAAGCAACAAGGTTTTGGCCACTGTTGTATCTGACAACACATTGGCCGAAATCCAGCAGTAAGTCACAGCTAGGGTAGGCCCATTTTTGATGAGTCAATACCTTCATATGTTCAAAAGATTCAATGGACCTACTTTAATTGTAATTGATCACTGGATTTCAGCCATTGTCTTTGTACTGTGCAATTTGCAAGAAAACCTCTAAAATTTTCCGTATTGGACATAAGAACACAAGAAGAGTGATGAACGATCAAACAATCATCTAGTTCACCATTCTCTTCACAAAGTATTTTTACTCTGTGTTAGCCAGTTGCCTCTAACACCAGCTGTAATGTATAGCTAACAGACCTTGCAGCCTCTGTAGTCTCATTTAGATATATGCCTCACCAAAAAAGAAATCCATATTTGTTTAATGTCAGGTTCTTTGATGGGGGGGCTCCTTTTGTTTTCGTATTTTTTGCATTTTGTTTTACATGAAAAGGAATGACTGGTTGAGGTCAGTTGTTTTGGATTAGTGTTTTGCATTAGTGTTTCCTGCCATTTCATAAAGAATTATTACAACCTACTCCAAAAAAGCAGAAAGGCAAGACAACAGAAGATCAATCTACTCCGAAAACAGGCAACAGTACAACCAAAAAGCAAAGCGTGTTGCTTATATACCGCCCCATAGCGCTTAAAGTGCACTCTGGGCAGTTTACAAGTTAATTATTCAGGCTACATATTGCCCCCCACCCCGTGAGCTGGGTACTCATTTTACCTACCTCAGAAGGATAGAAGTAAACTTTGAGCTGGCTACCTGGGATTGAACTGCAGGTTGTGAGCAGTTTTGGATGCAGTACAGCAGTTTAACCACTGCGGCACAAGGCTCTCCAACAACTACCCATGCAGACCAGTGCCATATTGACACGCAGTCAACAGTGACATATCACACACTCCGTCCATGGCCCACACATCTCCAAAGAAGCAAATAAAAGAGTGTCCTCCAAAAAGACCATCAGAATATGAACTTTCAACAGAGTACATACACAGTAAATTAACCAAACAATTTTTAAAAAATCAATCAAACAGGGAAAACACACACATAGAGATGTAAGCACAATTTTCAGTTAGTCTACAGTAACTGTAGATGTAACCATTACAATAACAGATGTGACCATGCCCAAGAGTGGAGAAGAAATACCATGTGGTATTTCTGCGACCTTTGCTAATTATGAGTGGATGGGAGAAAGGTGTGCTTCGGACCACATGCCAGTGGCATATAATTTTCAGGTGTATTTTAAACTAACTAAGAATAGATATTTAGTTACTCCCAAAACACAGGACAGTTAGGAGCTATGAGCCTTCTCGGCCCCCAGACCTTCAGGGGAGGTCCTTCTCTCAGTTTCATTGCCGTCACAGGCATGTCTGGTGGGAAAGCAAGAGAGAGTTTTCTCTGTGGCTGCTGCCAGATTGTGAAATGCCCTCCCTTGGGAGGCAAGGTTGGCCCCCTTCCTCTTCCAGTGACAGGTGAAGACGATATTTTTAAGAACAGGCTTTTAACAACTAATTGGGCTCATTTTGATCTTATGTGCTAGGCACTATTATTATTTTATTTGGGTTTTAATGTATTTGAAAGGAGTTTTTAACAGTTTTAAGTAACTGTTTTAATACTGCTATATGTTTATTATAATTGTGTTAATTTTTAACAATTTGTGAGCCACCTTGGATCTCATAATTGGGAGTAAGGTGGCATAAAAATGAAAATAAATAGATATTTATATAAATAGAGGTTCTGTCTTTGGAACTGTAATGGTAATCATTGCTAACTACTTGGAAGGCCTTGGAGACTGTAAGTTATTTCTTTTTTAAAAGTAACTTTCCAAGCTCGGGAAAGATGAAAGGAGGGGGCTCCACATAGGCTGCTCTGTGCTTCTTGGAAATGGATAGGATATAAACATAGTAAATAAATGACTTTCTGTTAGCACAGCATGGTTCTTAACACTGAGCTCCACTCTAAAAAATAAGCTAAAATAAAAATAAGTAATAAGAAAAAGAAGGGACGTGGTGGCGCTGTGGGTTAAACAGCAGAAGCCTCTGGGCTGCAAGGTCAGAAGACCAGCAGATTGTAAGATCGAATCCACGCGACAGAGTGAGCTCCTGTCGCTTGTCCCAGCTCCTGCCAACCTAGCAGTTCGAAAGCATGTAAAAATGCAAGTAGATAAATAGGTACCACCTCGGTGGGAAGGTAACGGAGTTCCGTGTCTAGTCGCGCTGGCCACGTGACCATGGAAACTGTCTTCGGACAAACGCTGGCTCTATGGCTTGGAAACGGGGATGAGCACCGCCCCCTAGAGTTGGACACGACTGGACTAAATGTCAAGGGGAACCTTTACCTTTACCTTTAATAAGAAAAATCACTGTTTTATAGGCTGGCTTGCCCTCATTAAAAATGTAATTCAACAATTTGGAAAACATGTTTTTGAATGGGGGAGGGTTTGTTGTTTTTGTTATTGTAAGGTCAGCCACCCTCAGCCTGGCTGACAGGAGGATCCTCTTCCATTCTGGAATCCGTACACATCAGTCTAATAGGCTGAAACATCACAGGGTTCCTAAAACTTGGGAGAGGGTGAACAACAACAGGTTTGGTACTTATTCCACTTTGTTGCTTCCAACACCAGACCCAGATCTTCTGATATTATCTTTTGTGTCCTAGCCTCACTCGCTGGGGGCTGGACGGTGGGAGATTCCAGTCTTTCCAGGGTACTTAGGGTCCTTCACTAGTCCTTGGGAGTAAGAATCTATAAAGTCCCAAACCCTGGGCTTTTTCTTCTTCCAACTCCTGAGAGGAAAGGATTGTATGTATGAAGTGAGGAGAAGCTTGAGGGAGAGCCCCTGACAAAGACTGGAGCAATTCTGGTTCCTGGGGTATTCTTTCCCATCTTTCTTTGGATGTTGTGGCTTCTGAGCTCCTTTCTTGCACCACCATTGACTCTGGGTGGGTCCCAGATTTCCCGCTTTTCTTGCTACCCTCCTTTCCTCCTTGCCCCAATATGATGGTTGACATGGGATCTTGGGATTTTTGTACTTCTCCCTGTATCCTTTAAAAACTCTCAGCTGAATTAATACTCCAAGGGTCCTCTTTGTAAATGTGATCCCACTCTCCCAGAGATTTTGGCTCTTTGCCCAGAGAGACATCTACCCAGTTAAGTCTAAGACCATTCCTCCTGGGCGTCATCCCTATCTCCCTCCTCCAAGTCTTCTTCTACCTAGAGTTCACAATGAACCTCTCCTTGCTTTCTCTCTGTTTCTACTTCCCCTCCTCCTTGTGTTTCCCTTCACCATTTCTGGTGATTCTGGCAAATTTAGGTCATGGAACATGTCAGGGTTGTTAAAACTTTATACTTTTCCCATATTGATTATTCTTCCACAGATCTTGGAAAAGCATAACTCCTAGGATCTCCAAGCAGCATGGTCAAGGGAACCTTGTATAGGTCTACCAACAGAGCCATATATACTAATCACCTGATGGCCTCAAAGTTGCAGATAATTCTGGGGAATGTTTAAAGGCATACGGTCACTTCATATAATGGACCAATTCACCCTGTGGAGTGTTTAATTCTAATTACCTATAACTGCCTGTGAAACAGAGGAATGTGCTGAAAAACATCCACAACAGGTAGCTGACATGGATTGGTATCTGGTTTGGAGATACAGCTGCATAATCAAGAAATCTTTTCCCTCACAACCCAGTGAGAAAGAAGTACGGGCTAGAGGATCTCTCTCTCTCTGTGTGTCTGTCTTAATAACTATATATCTTCTTAACACTGGCTGTGGGGGTGGGATTCTGGAAGTTGCTATCCAAAATAGTAACTCTTTCAAGCTCTGTGGGAATCCAATTTGGGTATTTTTTCTTGTTTTGCCAAGTTTGCTGGGGAAAATGCCTTAACCCTTATGAGAATCCTATACTAAAGCAGGCAGCATGGGACATTACTTTAAGTAACTTCTCTGTCAGGTCTAACATCCCATCAAGCCCAATACAGCCCATTCCTGTTCTTTCAGACCATGGTGGACAGCAAAAATAGGAGGTTCATTAGGCCCTAAGTGAGTCTCCATACACGGTTGGTGGGCTGTTCTCACACTGGATAAGTCACAAGCGGTGGAGGTCTGTTCTATGTCATGGTTGTTACACAAGCCCTGGTTAACTAGAAGTTGTACTCCTCCACTGTGTTGACATTTTTCTGGCCTTCCTTCCTCCCACAGTCCAAGACCCACAAGGTTATTCTGTGCTGCTCTCTGCATTCATTTCCAATCCACTTGCCCACATAAAATCCATGGCCATATCTAGCCAAGGTAAGTAAATGCTTGTTAAACTTTGGTACCATAGAAACATGTCACCCAAATGTCTCCAGTTTGCTTTGGCCTTTCAGAAAGAAACTGGGGGAAGGGAGAGAGAGAACTTGAAGCTAATGTTAATGAAGAAAGCAAAGCCACTCTGCGAAAGTTATTAAGAAATCAGACGCTACGTGAGGAGAAATGATTGCAAATGCAGATGGGTTAAAAATGTAGGAAAGGTAAAGTCCAGATTGGCTGCCAATATGAGCTTCAATTTATAATATTTTGGTATTTTAAAGTGAAGACTTGAGTCATAAGCATAACCTCCATCTGTCCCACATGGGCTCTATGAGAAAGATAATAAATACCTCCCCCTTTCTTGTCACTGTACAGCTATTGTGGTGATTGCTTTGGGGTTTTCAAGCAGGGCCTTTGAAACCATGTCCCACCGTGCCTTTGGAGTTCCATAATGTCAGACTGGGGTTATAAAACATTTTCATCTGTGTTCTGTATCTGGAAACATCTGCAATGTGTTACATTTCACCTTTGCGCCAAGAAAACAATATGTTTTCAATCTTTCAAGCACTGTCATGGAGTTTTCATTAATAAAAACGAAAGGGAAAAAAAGGGTAGGAAGATGGAGAACCTTACCATCCATTGCGTGCTGTGGCCTTCCATAGACAGAAGAGCTGTAGGAAAGTTCATTTGAACAAATGTTATTTACTTAGAAGCCATAAGGCAGGCTATGTGCAGACTGAACCAAACTTATATTTAGGGCTACCAGGTCTTAAGCTTTGGCCTCAAGATGCAGTTTTTTGGGGACCCTTCTCCAAGTTTCAGGCTTTGGACAGAAAATTTCATAGAATCATAGAAGAATTAAGTTGGAAGTGCCATCAAGTCCAACCTCCTGTTCAATGCAATTTCAAGTAATAGGCTGGTGCTAGCCTAGCAGTTCTGCATTTAGGGGTTGCTTCCCATGGCTTCAGCTTGTGCATGGTCTGCACATGCTCAGAAGCACCCTTGTCCTTTTCGTTGCCTTGTATCTTGTGCTGCTGCTGCCCTGCTGCTGCTAATGGAATGGGATGCTGTTGATCTAGCAACCTGATCAGGACTCTGTTTGGTGACATCAGCCTAAGACATTTTGGTAGCAGAGGCAAAGAACAAGATGGTTTTTCTCATCCCATAGACCAGTGGTTCCCAACCTTGGGTCCCCAGATATTCTAGAACTAAAACTCCCAGAAGCCTTCAACACTAGTTGTGCTGGCCAGGATTTCTGGACATTGTAGTCCAAGAACATCTGGGGACCCAAGGTTGGGAAGCACTACCATAGCCTGACACTGAAATGGCATCATGATTACATGCATAAAGTGCCTGATCCACACATAGTTTGGTTTGTATTTGCCACCACTATATCACCATGAACATACCCAGTATCTTCTGCTTTTGGAAGCTAAAGTCATGTGAGTCCTCCTTAGTACTTGAATGAGAAACCATCAAGGAACACCAGGGATCTCATGATAAAGCTAGAAAAGAGCCCTGCCTAAAACCTTGGAGAGAAGCTGCCAGTCAGAGTTGACAATCCTAGCTAGATGGAAGGCTATGAGTCTATATTTCCAAAAGGATGGCTATCGCCACATATGAAGAAGTGAAGTCCTTCAAATTGAGTTATATTGTTCCTCAATCTGAATTATCCTTTGGAATTAGTAATTCATCTCTGGTAATTGTGACAGAGTGGCTTGCTATCTATTATTTTTAATTAAAACATACAACAGTAGCAGTTGGACCAGGGATTCTCTCCATGTGTTTTACCACAGTTATGGGCCTTCCCACTGTCAGCTATAATTGCAGCCATCACCTGTGTGACTGAAAGATTCCAGGTGATCCATGCTGTTAATCGTAACTATCTTTTCAGCAGGAGTTATTGTGCTACTCAAACTTCAGCTCAGCACATACATATTTCTAGCTCATTTCCTTCATGTTTTGCAGTGAGGACATCACCTCCTTCATACTGTGCTGAAATGTTTTTGTATTTCAAACATGTTGTTTTTATTTTTTTTTAAAATTGTCCAAGTACTAACTAGGCCTGACCCTTCTTAGGTTCCAAAATGGTATCACATCAGTGTGTGTAAGTTGTTATAGTAGTGCACAGATATATTAAAGGTTGATAAGCATAGATCAACCTTTTGTAGCTCATTACTAGGAATAGCAAACTGACTTAGAAAGGTGGAGGAGGGACAATATTTTTTTTATATTCTGCCGTAGAAATCTTGGTCTGTCTTCATGATGATCATCTGTGAGACAAAATTATTTTCTTTTATCCAGCAACCAGCTCACAAATAAATTATCTGGGTATAAGTCTGGAGGACCCACATTTTAATCTTTTAGACAAAGCTAGTGAAATGGTAGGGCTGGCTTGATAGCTCACTAAGTGCACCTGGTCAGGAGTTTATTTCCCTGATGTACCTCCTAGGACAGTGGTTTCCAACCTTGGGTAACCCAGGTCTTCTTGGACTGCAAATCCCAGAAACCCCAGCCAGCACAGCTGATGATGAAGGTTTCTGGGAACTACAGTCCAAGACTGTGCAAGCTACACAGTCCCAAATCACTCCCAGAAGAAGGGAAGAGGTAAACTCTTTCTGGGTATTTTATGCCTAGAAAGCCATGAGAAGGGTTGCCATATGTCCTGATGGCACACAAGTACTACTGTTACTAGGAATTATCTCTGGCATCACAGAAATAAAATAGGGAGCTCTCCAGTACTGGAGGCATTCTAAAGGAAATCAGACAGCCATTTGTCAAATATACTTTAACGTGGACTCCTGCATCAAGCACAGGATTAGACTCCATGGCCTTATAGGCCACTTCCAGCTCCATTATTCTATGATTCTATGAAGACAAGTACCATAGACTACCAGAAAGAGAAATAAATGGGTTCTAGGTTGAATCAAGCCTGGACTCTCACTAGAAGTTACAATGACTAAACTGAGGCTAGTGTGTTTGGGGCATACTGTGAGAAAACAAGATTCACTGGAAGAGACAGTAATGCTAAGAAAAGGCAATAGGAAGATATAAGATGGGTTGGCTCAGTAAAGGAAGCCATGGACCTAAGTTTGCAAGACCTGGGCCAGGAGGTTAATGATAGGACTTTTTAGAGGTCTCTTAGTGAGTTGGAGTACCTGGCTGTGGAGCCAGGTGTCAGAACCTTGATTCCCTACTGTGAAGAACTAGCCTGTGTCATCTTGACCAAACTACATAGTTCTAGAGTGCCCTCAGAAGAAGGAACTGGCAGATCGCTTCTGAGAAGCTTGAGAAGGGTCACCAGAAGTCAGAATCAACTTGACGGCACAATTAATGCATAGGATTAAGTTGGAAACAGCTCAATGGCAGATAACAAGAATAACTATGATTAATTAGCATTATATGCATATAAGAAAGCAGGTGGGAATTTCATCAGTTAAGAGAACTAGAATAAATTAGCTAATGGAAATATACCAGCATGAAGTCAGAAACTAGGATAAAGATACTGATTTCTCCTATTTGGGAGACATCTATAGAGTTAACTCTTTCTAAGGAATATTCTCTGTGTGTGTCCTGTTTTAAATTATCCCGAAGACGTATAATGACAACTTTAGCCAGGCTAGAATTTCTAACTCCAATAATGTAAATACAATTAGTTGATTTAAAGCACATTTCCTGTTGTGCTTATCTGTTTAACGTTTCGCTGTTGTGCCGTTTGAGCCACATTGAGTCGCTTGCTACACGTACCTCCAGGAAGAGCCAAAAGATGGAACGAAAATACTGCCCGAGGAAAAAGTCTATAAAGATTTCTCGCTTTTCTAATCCCTTCTCTCTAATGTTTCTTTGTAAATTTGTCAGATGGGAATGAAATTGCCTCATAACTCTCCAGACGTGAAGAGCATCACTGCACAAAATTACGTACTTGTCAAAGCAAGGGGGAATTTATGCTGGTGTTCCTGAGATGTGATTTTATACAGTCTATTTCCTTTCTGCAGATCATAGCAACTAGAGAGACAAAAACAAGTAGTTTATGTATATCTTTTCTTTCTTTCAGCCGTCTTTTTTTTGTCAATTGGTGATTTTAAATCCCCCCCTTTGCTTCCCTTTTCCCTTTTGTTTTCTTTATCCCTCTTTCCTTTTATCTTCAGTTTATTGCTTATGACAGTAAGCTTCCATCCAACACTGCTTTAATGATAACAGCTATTATTTTACCAGTATCCTCAGGAGAATGCCACAAGGTGTGGGTTCCATTGTCTACCCCTCACAAACTCTAGTCTAAGGAAAGCTGTCATCTGGAAACTTTATGGGACGTTGTGAGAATTCAAGGAGGGCTGCCAGCCAGGGCTGGCCCTATTATATTATTACTGAATTTCCTCAGGTGGCAGATGCTGGGCACAACAGTGGCAGCTCCCTATCTATTCCTCCTCAGCACCCTAGCCATTCTCATCTCCTGCCACACAACCTGTCCTGCACCTCCTTCACTAACATGCTGCTTTCAGATTTGGCAGAAGATCCTATCCTGTTGCAGTATTGAGGTAAGGTGCTCCTGCCAGTCTGATTAGTTCAAATGACAAGGGCACCATCTTATCCTTTGCCTCTGGCAGCAAAATACTTGAAAAGTTGTCTTGCAGAGAAGGGGCAGAATCTGTTTTCAATCATTCCAAAGTGTAGGACACATAATAATGGGCTCAAATTATAAGAAGACTGATTTTGCTTGAAGATCATGAAAAACTTCCTAACTGTTAGAGCAGTACAATAATGGAACCAATTACCTTGGAAGTTGGTGAGCACACCAACACTGGAGGCATTCAAGAGGAAATTAAGCAAGCATCTGTCACATATACTTTGATTTGGAATTCTGCATTGAGCAGGGGGTTGGACTCAGTGGCCTTATAGGCCCTTCCAACCCCATTATTCTATAATTCTGAAATGCTTTGGGGTAGCCCTGCTACTATTATAGGTGAACTGGTATTCTCACTTTCTGTAAGCAGAACCAGGATGGGTAGTATAAGTCATATCAGACAGGTTGCCCTGCACTGTCCACTACTTCTGACACAACACTCCCAACACACTGTGCTGGCCAGCATGAGTTGGAACTTGAAAAAGTAGTCCATGGACATCCTTTCCCCCCAAGTTTTAACACCTTCTTTATCAGTAGGGGGAGGATTTCTGTGACATGCCATGTTTTTTTCTGCAACCTATGTTTGAGTTTATGGGTAGGTTTGAACATGTTTATGAGTAATCTGGTGAGAAAAACCAGATTACTCATAAATATGTTTGAACGTGTTTATGGGTTCAAATGTAGGTTGCAGAGAAAATGGGAAATGTCATAGGAATCCGCCTCCTATGTATCAATATGTTCATCTTGGCTGGACAAATGAAGCCACAGAAATAGAATTGGGCCCTTTGTGTATTCTCTTGAACATCATCTCGAGTGCTCAGAAGATATCTGGAAGCTGTAATCTTCAACATTTTGAACACCACCCAGGGTAGAAGAAGGTGTTGAGTGGAATGTTTGAGTCTGGCCAGTTTTTTAGTGGGGCAGCAAGCTAATTTCTCCCTAACCTCTGAAACTTGTAGGGCCAAAACTGCACATTCTGGTAAATCTGAGAAAGCTGCCAAAAATAGTACTTACGTCTCATGCACTGCAAGATTTAACTGTGATTGACGACTCAGTTGCTCAATTTTGTTTTTTTATTTAAAAAAAACCTTTTAGCAGGGAAAAAAGGGAGGTAAACTCATTTCATCAGACAACCAACTATTTAAAAGTGCACCGTTTAGGGATATATATCTGCACCTGGTGCTATCTATGGAAGCACAGTTGGGGTCACAGTTACCAGGAATGCTTTTATTAGCCGCAGTTGGTTGACCAGCTGCTTCTCAATCTGGAGAAAGCAGGCCTCATTCACACCTTAGCTATATCCAAACTAGACTACTATAACATGCTATCCATGTGGCTGCCTTTGTAGGTGGTTCAGGTGCTTTACCTGCCCAGTTGTCTGTGTAGTCAAGCAATTAAAATATATCACATTAAGTCTGTGCCAGCTGCACTAGTTGTCAGTGTTTTTTCTAGGGTCAATTCAAAGTTGTCCACTTTAAAGTTGTGGACAACTTGGAATCAAGATTATCTGATAGATACTCACAGTGAAAAATCTATGGCCCCCGTAGATGTTGTTGGACTTCAGCTTCCATCATCCCCAGTCACTAACCATTTTATCTTAGGCTGCTGGAAACTGAAGTTTCTTAACACCCAAAGGCCACACAGATTCCTCAATAATCACCTGCATCCCTAACCATCAATTAACCATTATGTTTGCCCTCTAAACCGACCAAGAAACCTGTCAATAAGCTCCATCATGCTGAATAATACAAGAAATTGGTTCTTTCCAATGAGGAAGATGCTTCAGCCTCCTACTACAGGATGTTTGCTTGCCTCTTCTGTTGTGTTTGCATTGTTGAACAGGTTTGCAAGACCAGGTTGCCAACATCTCCTTCTACTTGATTAACCTGAAGTTGGCCTCAACTTCTATCCACGAGGATTAAAACAAGAACAAACAGTTGCATTGAGTTTGTTGTCGGGTAACTGATGCTTTCAGGAGAATTTCAGTGTATTCAGGGTAAGTTACAGAGATGGGAAACTTAGTGGGAAAATTTCACACATGAAGTGAATTGCTTATTGTTAATTGTGACCCACACACCTACTGGACTCTCTCTACCAATATGAACCCTGTGCCAATTGAGATTGTCCAGAACTGTCCTTCTAAAGATGCCAACTCTTGAAGCTGTTTGGCTTCAATATGTCAGGAGAACATTATTGGTACCCAGGAGTGCAGCAATATATTGTGCTGACAGCAAGATTCAGCATTCTGTAAGCCAACTGAAAAAATAGGGGTGCCCCAAACAAAAAATTGCAACTATGAAACTGGACCTCAGATCAGCACCAAATTTGTTACATAGATAGTATAACATTTGCTCTTACTTGGTTCCAAATTTGGGGACATTTGGCAAGCAGGTGTTCGAGTTATGATTTTTTAAAAGCACTTGTTGAAAAATTGCCTTGACAATTGCTTTGTGTTAGGGTGAGAAGTGTTTTAACTGATGAAAAAAGGAGTCAGTTTCCAGGATTTCCCCCTGTGTGGTGTCACTTTGTGAATGATAGTGAGCAGAAAAGTGTATCCAGTAGACCATCTTGACTGCTGCCAATTGTGTTGTCAACATGCAGGCTGTTATGTCAAGCTTGGCATCCTTTTTCCTGCTGGCAATGTGGGCATGATATTATGCAGCAACATTGGGCCATTACCTGGATTTTTGAATTTTGGGTACAGAAGCACAATGTCACACATTCATAAACCAGATGGTTTTTTGTTTGTTTGTTTGTTTGTTTTTGAAGAATTTACTCTTTTTCTGCTGCTGCCCCTCTAATTTGGAATTCTCTCCCCTGAATCCTTATGGAGTATGACATTCCTACAGGGGTTCAGGAGGTGGTGTAACATGAAATTATTTTGGCAAGTTTTCCGATTCTAATAAAAGGCTATTCCACCACCTATCTAGTGCTGTAAATAAGGCAATATTGTTTGGTAGGCTGTAGGTTGTTGCTAATTTTTATTTGCTTTTTTCACCATTTAAATGAAATTCAGTATGTTATTATTTGATTGTATGTTTGTTATATATGTAACGGATGGTTGTGTTGTAGCGCGTGCTTTGTGGGGGACAGAACAACAGCATAGAAATAAAAATAAATGAGCAAGCAGGCAAACTAAAAAAAATTGATTAAATTATAGGTAAGAAGGTTTTAATGTTTACATTAATTTTAAATGTGTGTTTAAATTTACATTACATTACTATGCTGAAAGCCTTACAAGAATTCAGCTTTTAAACAAGTTCATATTTCTGTTTCTCTAGCCACCCCACCTAACCATTTGAGAAAGAAACCCCTACATGAATGCCGAACACCCCATTGCTCATCCACATGGCTTACATCTCTTCTCTCGCTTTCCCCTTTTTCCATCCTTCCTAACCCCACTCTCTTTAGCCAACATTAGGACTGGTCAATGCAGAACCGGCAAAAGTGGGAGAGGGAGAGAAAGAAAAAAATCACCTTGGCTGGATCTGAAATTGTTCACCTCTTACCATCTTGGTGGCATTCTAGAATGACTGTGGACCCTTTCTCCAGCTGTTTGCTTCTTTTATTATTACTTATTTATTTCCTTTATCTCCACAATTACAATTATGTGTCATTAAGCCAATTCTGACTCATGGCAACTCTTGCCATGGTTTCCTATAAAGTACTCAGAAGCCGTTTATCATCCCATTCTTCTGGGGGTACTCTAGGTATGTTCAATTTTCCCAAGGCTACATAGGCTGGCTTTTCTCCTGGGAGGCAAAGTAAGGAATCAAACACCCCATCCCCAGCTTCACAGGGTTCGCTAACTCACTGAGCTATCCAGCCACAGGAGAAACCTTCAGATTGAAATTCCAAATCAGTCTATAACTTTTTTTTTTACAGTTTTTGTTTTACAAATTTGCAAATATGTGGAATTAATAGTGCTCACTTACATCTGCAAATGTGCAACTTAATTGATAATTTAATTGACCGTAATATGTTAGCGCAAGCTTCTGGTTAGCCGCAGGATATACCTTTTGTATTTTCTGAACCTGCTGGCAATTCCATCATACTGCAATATGTCTCCTCTGTTTCTTAGTGTCACTGTTTGTGAGAAACTAATATGGAACATTTATTGTTCCAATACATTAAACTGGTTCGTTAAATGAGGAGGAGGAGTGTTGATCCAGACAGACCTTTAGCCCCTGGCTGATTATTAAAACAGAACATTGAATGGAGGCACTGTACTGTCCCAAACTTGTAGCTCTGAAAGATTTGCGTGCCTGGAAGGATAACATTGTAGGAGGAGGAAATACACATTTGCCTTATCATGTGACATGACCCTCAGTATAGGATTGCTGTGTCACGTGAGACATAAAGGGGACATTGGCCAACTGTTTAAAAGGCTTTTGGGAAACATCTATGTGGAAAGGAAAGGAAAGGAAATGGTATTGAAGAAGAATTTAATTAAGCTCTCTGGCAGGTTATCGTGAGTAGTAATGCTACGGCAGTAATACTGTTTGCTTTCTCTCCTCCCCACTTTCCTCCAGGTGGATCAAGAAGTGCTTGCTTATAATCCCTATTTTACTGGGCCCAGTATCATTACAATGTCTGCACACTGATATATGTTTGGTTGTTACCCTTTTAATAGATTAAAAAAAAAAGATTTAAGTACTTCATTCTCTTGCATTTTGACAGCTGTTAGCCATCATTTTTCCATTCACCTGCATTTAGCAATCCCATAAAGGGAGGCAATCTTAGAACTAACAAGAGCTGGGTACTGCAAGGTGATAATTCTGTATCACTTCAGCCTATAAATACCTGACAGGCTTTGCGCTGAGTCAGCAGTCTGTAACAAAGTGGCAGCTGTGCCCTTTTATCTGTGCGAGTGTTTCACAGCAATTGGACTATCAGCCCCTGCAGTGAAAATCCATAGTATCGATCAGGCCATTTCTCCACTGTAATTCTTCTGTAGGAAATCCCTGATGACAAATTTTAGCTGCACCACTTTTTGATCGCTGGTTTGATGTAAGTGATCTCCAAGGGCAGAGTTAAGCTCTCGGCCGTTCCAGATTATCAAGCACTAACTTTATTTACTGAAACTACCATTGTGGTGAAGGAAGGAAGGAAGGAAGGAAGGAAGGAAGGAAGGAAGGAAGGAAGGAAGGAAGGAGAAGAGAGAAAGAGATTGAAAAATACGGATGTAATAATATTTCATAGAGGCAGCTGATGATAGGAGGGAAGGGGAAAAACTGGTTGTGTCAGCTACTTGTAGGACTCTAAATGTGGGTTATAAAAGCATGTTCCACATTTATAAACCCATAAATAGTGGGGATGTGTTTTGATAAAAACGCCTCAGTGATGTATAGTGATAATAATAAAACTCAAATGTTTATGGAAAGCCCCACGTCCCTCTTTGGTTTGTTCCTGCGCGGAGCAGCAGAATAAAGATCCTATTTTAATATTTGACCCATAAGGTACCGATTCCCTTACTAACACCTATTCCTAATGAAACTGTTTCATACCAAGTCGGAGGTATCTCCTTTTGTCCTCATGACCTGGCATTGTCTAGTCAGAGTAGTTGTGGCTTTCTACAGTTCCAGTCCAAGGGCTTTTGCACACAGCTTTGAAGGGGGGGGGGGGGGACTGACCATACCGGTTGGGGGGGGGGGGGTTCTGGCAACTGTAGTCAAAAAAGTAACTTTTTTCAGCTCTGCATTATCCAAGACTATTGAAGTGGCGAGGATTCGTATTACACTTGGGACGTGCTAAATGGAACGAAAGTGACCTACCACTGATCCATAATCCATCCTCATCATCATATTATTTAACTCATGTCTGTGTGGTCCATGTGCTAGGATCCTTGCAGAAGCATTCTTTTACAGCTGCTATGCATTAAGTGATGGGAAAATATGCAAACAACTGAATGTTTAGAGAATAAAATGGAGGCATAGTTAAACCATGCATGGCCCAAGCTGTCCCCCACTCACTCCAACACAGACGTTTCATGGGCAAAATCTTGCTGTTTGTCCCCATCAACACATAAGGAGTGACCTCAGTGGCAGTAACAGGTTGCTGCTAATTAAGCAGTCCCTTCTTTGATTTCAGGTTGTGCACGACCTTGTCTCATTGTGCACAAGTCAGACACAACCAAAAATCAAAGCAGGGATTCTTTAATTAGCAGCAATGCTGATATCATTCTGCCACACTGCTGGAACTATGCAACAGGATATTGGCCATGATCTCTTTCCCCCTCAAAAGAAGCATCAGTTTGGATAGAATTATTACAATTCCTGCACAGAATTGCACATTTCCTGTGTCAGATTCCCTGAAAAGGGCATTGAGCTGTGCAGAATTTGGCAGCTTTTAGCAGCAATGAACTGGCAGAAAACAAAACAAAACAACCAAAATGAATGGGGAGCCAGGAATTTCCGAAATTGTAAGATGTGCACTGTACAATCCCTTACAGTGCATGTCTCTACATTTACCTACAAGGCACATCTATGCATTAGTACATGCAATGAAGGGAGATGACATCTGGAAATCCTCTGGAGAATGTTGCAGTGTAAAGAGCTGCAAATCTAGCAACTCACACTTAATCAGACCTTACAACCTTGTGCAAACAGTTTTTCACAACATGATTTTGGCCTTAATTAAACACACATTTTGGAATCTACCCTGTTTCCCCGAAAATAAGACCTAACCTGAAAATAAGCCCTAGTAGGATTTTTCAGGATGCTCGTAATATAAGCCCTACCCCAAAAATAAGCCCTAGTTAAGTGAAACCCCGCCCTCCACCATTGTGCAGCAACCAGAAGATGACATGACTGTATTTGAATAAATGTTGATTGTTGTACATGAAAAAATTAAAACATCCCCTGAAAATAAGCCCTAATGTCTTTTTTGGAGCAAAGTCTTATTTTTGGGGAAACAGGGTATTTCCTCATACATTACACACCTTTGCATGCAAGTTAGTATGTTGTGGTTTTTTTTAGCAATGAAAAGCATGTACATAAATCTATAAAATGTGGAGAGACACATATTAGAAAAGATAACTGAGTTGCAAACCTCCTATTCAACAGGCAAACACAAATCAGATCAGATCTCATTTACTGAACCAAATCCCTGAACATTCCTAGAGGATAGCTATCCTATTGTTCCAGTTTTTATTCCAACTGCTCTCTCTGTCTTTTTTTTTAAGGCTGCCGTTGCTTTGGTTCTGTTTTGGTGCTTCAATGTTTTTGTAATTGACATTTTAGAATTGTTTGTTTATGGGTTTACTTTTGTTGTTAGTTATTATGTGAGCTCTCTCTGAGGGCAGAGGGGATATAAATCTTTAAAACTGTTGCAGAAAATCATAATATTGATTAGCTGGATCAAAGTTCAGTCTCAGTACAAGGCACCTCCATATCTTCATAAAAATGGGAGCTTTGTGTCAAGCATAACTGGTAAGTAAAAGGTAACAAGAAGATGTTTAGACTGAGGATATGGTATCTTGCCTTAAAGCACTGGTTGGAGTCTTGGGGGACTGCTATCCTTCTCAAGGTCTCCGAAAGGGGAAACAAAGTTTAGGGAGAAATGCATTGGAAGAAGAGAAAGATGTATTTTTGTGTTTTAAAACCTATGCATGCCATCCTCAGTGCTTCCCAGGAGGTACCAAGCCACATTTTGCTACCTATCCAGCAGTCAGATACCGAAACTTGTAACATTTTCCTTGGTTCTACATTTATTTATTATGTTTTCATACTGCACCGTCTAGCAGCCTTGCCACCACTCTGGGCAGTTTCCAGTAATAGAATAAACATAAAGAAAACAGTCAAATCCCACCAAACCCATAAATATACAAATATAATAAAAGAACCCCCCCCCCCCCCGAAAAACCCAAGATGGCAGCAGTGGACAAGATACAGATTACAAAATATAATGATAAAAACAAAACTTAGTAACTGTCAGTTATGAGGGGAGGATATCCCAAAATACCTTCCTGTTTTTAATATGCCTTCTGAATATTAGGAGGGAAGGGGTCTGGCGCACCTTCACAGGTACAGCATTCCATAAAGAGGAGGCCACCGCAGAGAAGGCCCACCTCCTAGTTGTAGACCATATTACTTGATAATCTGGGTTTTAGTGAGATTCTGGGCCAATGCACTTGGATTCTACTCAACCCCTTTCCAAAATCAGCTGACCTGGAAGGACCAGATGTTCTTGTGTACCTTGCCAGCCTCACAACTGTGGCATCATAAAGGCCCACCCTTGGTCTCAGGGATTGGCCCTGAAATCTCAGGGAATCAGATCCTTGGGATTTGGCAACCTTAATTACTGTTGATGTTTGAAGATAATAGAACTGCTGGATAGCTCAGTGGTATAGGGCAGTGGTCCCCAACCTTTTTGACACCGCGGACCGGTTGGGGGAGGATGGGGTCCATGTGCGGGGAAGGCGGGGCATTCACACACATGCGCGAAGGGGCGGGGGCACTTGGGGAGCGCTTGGGCGGGCAGGCGGGCGTGCATGCGCAATGGGGCTGTGCAGGGGGGAGTGCGTGCGGGGTGGGGTGGGAGATCTGTCTCCACGGCCCAGTCCAGCCCAGGCCACGGACCGGCACCGGGCCGTGGAATGGGGGTTGGGGACTCCTGGTATAGGGTATTGGCTGCAGAGCCAGAAGTTGGGAGTTCAATTCCCCACTGTGCCTCCTTGACAGGAGCTGGACTTGATGATCCATATTGTCTCTTCAGGCTCTGCAGTTCTAAGATTATTATTATTTCCTTATTAATAATAATTCAAATTGTTTCTCTGATCTGTATCCATCAAGGATTGGACCCAACATTTTTAGAAGTCTAGCTACAGATTAATGCTTTTCAGAAACTTGTAAGAAGCAGTGTGAAGATCACATTGCCCTTGATATATGTGACGAGGGCAAATGCTAGTCAGTGTTTCCACTTGAGTCTAAAGGATATGCAACCTAAAGGCCACATACAACCTCCTAGGCCTTTTCAAAAGGCCTCTGGACCCACAGATTCTCCATGGTTTTCTTCCCCCCCAAAAAAGGGAGAAATATTTATTTTTGTTCCTTAGCTACTTTTAATTTTATTGTATAGCTACGTATAATTTTATTGTATAAGATGGCCGAAATCCTGTTGGGTGGGGTCTACCTGCACAAAAGAAATTATTTCAGCAGTGGCAGACAGCCACTGATTAAAGGATTTATTCTGTGATTATGGGGTTTATATGACTTTGCAGCATCGTGTATCAGCCGTGCACACTCCCAAAATTGCAAAGGGAAGTTTTTAATTAGTTGCAATTTTCCACTGCTGCTACTGCAGTTTCTGTAAGCGGAGCTGTCCAAAATGATTTCTTCCATAATATATTAAAATCTGAATTTGGGGGCCTGTGGAGCCTGTGGTGGGTCTTTGGGGGTAGGAAATTGGCCCCTAGACCCTCCAAATTTGCCCACTCAAAACTGCTCACCCCATAACAAATGGCTGATTGGATATGAACTGTATCTTCTATCAGTAATATTCTTTTTTCACCTATATCCATTAATTCAAATATCAGACTGCTTGACGAGCTTGCTGAGTACTGTATGAATTTTGATTGTAGTTAACAAACACATTTTTCAGGGGGGAATATTATTACAGTGACTCTGTGATTCAAGATCTTTGTGGCTCAAGAGCTTGTTTATTATAGTTTACTTTTTTCAACGTGTTCATAGACCCAAATTTGAAACAGCAGAACAATAAAACTGGAATGGTAAAAACATGATCATTTAAAACATAAAACAAATGTGACTTACTGTTTTGTGAATGTTGGTTGGTGTTAACAAAAATATTATTTTCCTATCCTTGTTACATTTGCTGCACAGTGTTTTGAAAAACGCTGATTGTATTTTATGACATATTTAGCGCCCTGCAATTTAAAAGAAATAAAATAGAGTACATATAGTAAATAAATGAAATAAAACACATTGCACCAGAGCCATCTTGTTCTGAGCAAGAGTTCAGTCTTCCACATTGTTCCAATGTGGGCAGAGAATTGGTTGTTAGTTGCACTTCCTTTGATAGATTTAGCCAATCATGCCCACACTGTCTCATGACCTCTGCTTTTATACAGATTGACACTCCAAGACAGCTTCTGATCTCAGGTCACTGAACAATGAGCTCTTGCTCTGCTTTCAGTGACAATGAAGTTCTGATTTGTTCTTCCTTCTTGCTTAGACATGTAGCAATTAAGGTTGGCAGGTCAGCAGCGTCACGTTCCCTAAGTTTTCAGGACCAAATCCTGAAACAAGGGTTGTCCTTGTGATGTTACAGAGGAGGGGCAGGCAAGATGTGTAGATGATGGAGGAAAAGGGCATGAGGACAACCTGGGGAAAACAGTCTAGAATCCATGTAAAACCTGAGTGATCAGCTAAGGAAGAAAAATCTCATTTTGAAGCATCCAAGCAGGTAGCAAAATGCTGCAGGAGTTCTTGGTACAGTTGCATCTTGTCTGTCCTTCCCAACAACACACATGACACATGGAGAGCTTGTCCAGTCTGCAGGCTTGTGGAAGGCTCACCGCTGGTCCAGGGGATGTTTTTTATCCTGGCCCTGCACTGCTGCTTCTGCACCAAGAAGTCTCATGAGTCACAATCCTGGGGCTCTATTCCCTGCCTTGCTCCACATGGGATGAAGTGCATACACTCAGCAGATTTCTCTCTTCTCTCATCTTTACTTCTGGCTTTCTGGGGCACCAGTCTGTGTATATACATTATACATACATACAAAGACCTTCCCATTGAACTATGAGCTGTGGCACCAACTAGCAATGAACTGAAATGGATGCGCAGACTTTAGATCTACTTCACACCCATTAAATCAAACATGTTCCTCTTCTAAGACTGCTCATCCTGAGCTTTGTCTTCCACATGGAGTCCCAGAGAAGCACATCAACCCCTTAAGACTTCAGCTAGACCTAGCAACCCTAGTAGCAACGACTTGGTGAAGATAAAATGTTGACTTATGTCCTTCGTATAAAAGAAAAGGAGCAAAGCAGACTGCAGGAAAGTGAGGTTTTAATTAACCATGAAATTTGCTCTTCTCTTGGGGACAAGCCAATGCATGGACTGAGACACCACACTTGCACTCTGTTAGTACAGAGTGCATGGATGGCCTGACATGCAACGGACCCATCTGCCCCGAGTGAAAGCCACTGACAGAAATTTAGCAAAAGCTGGCTGCAGATTGAAATGCAGTGATCAGTTCTGACAACACATTCCTTGCTTTGATATTATTTCTGAACTCCCTCCAACCAAATGTCTGTGAACACTGCCTTCCTTCTCAGAGTTCAAGAGGGTAGTTGCAAACACAGGCCATAAAAGACCTGTGTGTCTCTAGCTTGTAGAGGGTCATAATTCTTTCCAGCAAAGTTACCTTTCCTGTTTCTATGAATTACTCTTACATTCTTGTAAGAGATATGGTTTGAGGTATTTATGGTGCATTCAATTCTGCTATCATTGATTTACTGGACCAAACCTGCTCCAGGATATGATATAAAGCCCCTTCTACCAATAAGTGGGGGGGGGGACCTCTTTCCATCTCATAGGGAACCACATTTTCTGCCCTGCTGCCCTCCAGCAGATGACCAAGAGAGATAAACAGAGGGCACTTCACTCTCCAGTCTCAAAGCGCCCAGCGATATGAAGGAATCAATCAGACAAAAGCAGATTATTAGAGTGTCTGAGAGAGATCAAACATTGCTGGCATCTTCACCCACACACGGTTGATTTACAGGCAAGCTGATAAAGTGCTGCAGCTCACTGTCAGAAGTACATGACAGTTCCTCTAGCTCTATGGATAAATTATTGCTGAAGCCCATGATAACATTTCTCCACCTAGCAACCAAACATAACAGGATATGGCTTTTAGCACTAAGAGCTGGAATGATACAAAGAGAAACACGAGAGCTCATTGTGCAGGAAGGAAGCATACTAAAAAGGAGGGGGAAAGACATGCTGAATGCAGGCACAAACACATATGAATCCATGTGCATTTCCTATCCTGGGGGAAACAGATGGGAGGAGGTGCATTTTACCAATTTGCAGAGCTAACAAGAGAGTAAATAGCACCATGGGCATTGAGTGCCTTCAGTGTACCCATGATAAGCTTTGCAGGGCCACCCATCTCCAGTGGGTTTATGGAGCCAGGGCAGGTGTGAAGTTGGCTGCTGGTGCCCCCTTACAAGAACCCATCCCCTTATCTGCAAAGTTGTATTCTGCTTTTTTTACCAAAGACGAATGACATTGGTCTGGAAACCAGAAAGAAATGTAAACCAATTGAAGGAAGATGATTTTCATAACTGCTGCCCAAGCAACCTGTAAAACCTAAGATAAAGGATTATACATACTTGCTTTTGGCCAGCCTTGTTCACTGCAGACAATACATTTTAAAACATAGCTGTGGAACTCTGCTTAGTGCCTTTCAAAATTGTGATCTGGGCACCTGCCCATTTTGCCCACACCTACGGTCAGATCTACCTGTCTGTAAGAAGGTAAATGCCGGGAATTACATAAATGGTAGTGCACAAACTGAAAGTATTTCAAATTAGCTGCCTATGGGCTAAGTCATGTTAACCTATATGATGTCTTTGTGTGTATGTATGATTGCATATATATAAAGAAAGGTATATGCAAAAGGTTTTTTCAGATATTTCTGGCACCATGTCTCTGAACATTAACTGCTCATTTAGTTTACGTATTGCACGTGCACAATGTTGCAGTGATTTTGTACTGTTTCCATAATGTTCCATAATATTACTTAATGTGCAATGTTCACGCAGGCCGAGGAGAAAGGAAATGCATGCACAGGTGACTTGCTTTAATATTACAATTACATGTCCCTTCATATCTCATTCATAGATGCACTGTATTCTGTATAGAAAATGTGGCCTCTAGGGGTTTGTGTATGCCTACCTAATCTGTCGTTTTACATAAAGTTAAAAGAACACACATGCTGAGTTTCTGTTCATATTGATGGCATGGTCATAGTAGTTATACACACACATTTTCATTCCAATCACATTAAAGTCTGATAGATTAAACAGGAAGGCACACAGTTTATGAGAAGGGGAGAATGTGGGAATTCCAAAGTTTTGAAATTTGTTTCTTATCTGGCAAATAAACAATTGGGGTGAAACGTAGCTCTATCTCTTCTCTTTGAAATGCTGTTCTCATTGTTCTATGCATTTTGTGTGGAACAAACAGTGCTTCTAGAAATGGGGAGTGAATCTACAGATTACGGACCCAATGCAGGTAGCCAAGGAAAAAAATTGTGTATAAAGGCTGCCATGCATATCTTTACCAAAGTCCAGCTGATCTGTTACAATGACATTCGCGAGAATGGTGTAAATCACAGCAGTGAATTGTGGCTGTTTAAGAAGCTGCCACTAGAGATGGGCACAAACCAGTTTGTCTCAGTTTGTCCCCATTCATAAAGGTGGCAGCACAGGTGCTGCTGCTCTCCTCTCCACCTCCTCTGGCTGACCAAGCCCAGCTTGCTTGTTTTTTCTACCTCCTCAGCTAATCTCCCAGTCACAAGCAAGAGCATAGACTTCTCTGCCCCACCCTTTTATGTGAGTGGGAGATCAGCCAAGAGGGCGGGGCAGAGAACATAAGAACATAAGAAGAGCCCTGCTGGATCAGGCCAAGGGCCCATCTAGTCCAGCTCCCTGTATCTCACAGTGGCCCCACCAGATGCCTCTGGGAGCACATGAGACAACTAGATACCTGTCTCCTGATACCAGTCCCCTGCATCTGGCATTTTGAGGTACCTTCCTTTTAAGCCTGGAGATTATGCATCCCCATCATGGCTTGTAGCCTGAGCTGTTGCCAGGACTGGAAGATCAGTTAAGGAGGTGTTAAAAAACAAGCTTGTTATTGCAGAAAGAATCGTCTGCCATTTTTATTATTTTTATTATTAATCATTATCGCAGAAAGAATCATCTCCCAGTCCACTTGGCTTCTGAAACAGGAAGGAACAGGAAGGCAGCAAAATACCATGGAATAGAGCTGTTCTCCTTGGCACCAGTTCTACTGAAATAAATGAGGAGATCCTTTCATACAACAGAACTGTGCAGATATGCATGTGTTCATGAGAGCACTATAGATTATAGCAATAATACTTTTATATGCTTAGAGCAGTGGTTCCCAACCTTGGGTCCCCAGATATTCATAGACTAAAACTCCCAGAAGTTTTCACAACAAGCTGTGCTTGCCAGGATTTCTGGGAGTTGTAGTCCAAGAACATCTGAGGACTCATGGTTGGGAACCACTGGCTTAGCTGGAAGCATGTCAATATGGCATACAATCATATTTGGCTGTTTTAAGCCCAGTACCTTACACAGGGTTGGAACTAGGGCTTTATTCTAGGATGCGAAAATTAAGAGGGTGCCAAAACCTACAAAGCCCTAAATGGCTTGGGTCCAAGCTGCCTCAAAGACCATGTCTCCCATTATGAACCTGCTTGGGTATTAAGGTTATCAGGGGAGACCTTTCTCTCGGTCCCACCATCTTCATAGGTGTGTTTGATGGGGACACACGAGAGGGCCTTCTCTGTCACTGCTCCAAGACTTTGGAACTCCCTCTCACTGGACACTGGAGGCTAGGCTGGCCCCATCTTTGTTGTCCTTCCACAAGCAGGTTAAGACCTTTCTCTTCAGGCAAGTTTTCCCTCAGGGACTGCCTGCCTGAGCGTAATCTTTTTAGATGGATTGTTGTTATGCATCGCTGCTTTGACTGTGTTTTCAATATTGCTTGTGTTTCCCACTCCTCAGAATGGCATTTGTTTGTTCCTTTTTAATATCTCTGTTCTTAGTGTTTTTAGCTTTAGATATTGTCTTTTAATTATGTACACCACCTTTGTATACTCATCATTTTGTTTTTCAATACTGTCTTTTAATGTTGTGAGCCACCCTGGGTCCTTTTCTAAGGATAAAAAACATATTTTAAATAAATAAACAGAGGTGAATCTACCGATAAGTTTTAGTGAAATAAACAGTAATGCTTTCCACCCCATTCACTTTTCTTATTTTTTGCAAGCAGTAACTTTCTGTTGGGGCGGGGGCAGGCACACCACATTTTGCTCCTGTTTTCTTGGTGGGGGCCTCATCACTATGCCTCAGGGATGAATGAGTTGAAAACGGTGCCATTTGGCCCATGTGCTAACATTTCTAGTTATGGCTCTGGACTGAAGCAACAGAAAATACACATGAATGTACAGGAAACAAGCTTGATTTGTACTGCTGAATGGGGAGGTTTCCACAGAGAGAACGGGTAGCAAATGGCTTCTGTACCAGCAGTGGGTTCACTTCACTTTTAAAATCAAATATTGAAAGGATTCATCCGTGTAGAAGACATCAGTACATGGAAATTGAATTCAAAGTGGAGCAAAGCAATCCTCTACATGTGCCTAGCACATGGTTGCTAACTTCAAAATTGTTGTAGGGATGGGGAGGGAACAAGCCCTAAGGAATGGGGGGAAATCATAGTGTTTTTAGTGGGTAGGATTTGTGCCTTTCTTTTCTTTATTTCTGCTCTTTGGATGTTTAATACAGTGACTCTCAAAATGTGAGACCAAGATCTGTCTGCTACAAAACTTTATATATTTCTGGAGAAGCCAGACTAGATTCATAGATAATTTTCCAATTGCATGCTATGTAACTAGTTGCTCAAAATTTAAATAGCGATACTAGGGGCTTGATCGGGAGTGTGACTAGAGTCAGAGTGAACACTTACACACCAAAAAAGGAGAACATGCATCACCAAAACAAAAACAAAAGCAAAAACATAAAAAATGAGAGTGGTGTGCATAAAAATGCATATGTTGATTTATATATAGGGATGAAACACTAAAAATTATTTCTTAAGTGGTTTAATCAGAATTACAATATATCACCCCATATAAGTCTGTTGTTTAGCTCCTTTTAACATCAGCTTCAAGGTCCCTGTTGCCCATCTTTACATTTCTTTTATTTTGAAATCAGACTTGGACTGGGCAGGCCTTCCAAGGGCCATCCCTGTAAAAAGAGGATGTGTGGCCAATCCTAACTGGGACTACAGTGGAGAAGGAAGCTTTAAACCAGAAGCAAACAAACTTGGGAAGCTTTGGACCCAAAACTGTGCCTCCTGTCTTCTCTAAGGGGATGTACAGAATCTGGAAAGGGCCTTTAGAACAAAAACAGTTCCAAAGAAATTATTTTGGGAAGGTTAGGTACTTTAGGGACACCCAGCCCCCACCCAACCCCCTTCTCTGATGTAAAACGATGCTCCTGAAGGCTTTGAGGAGTCAGAAAATGACCAATTTTAGTTTTTTCTTTTCTTTTTTCCCCCAGAGGGACCAAGAGGGAACACAAATGTCCTTTGGGGTTGCCTGTAACCTGTGGCCAGTACTTCACCAACCCCCCACTTCTGCCACTGTTGGAATTAAAGCTACTATGCAAGTCTCCCCAAGAGGGTCAATAGGCCAACAGGAACCATGGAGGAAGGATCTGAAACATGGCACACCTGGGTTCCATTCTTGCTAGGGATCCAGACAACTGAGTTTTGCATTTTAAAAACTAGACTCTTTAAATGCAGTTGCACAGTTAACCAACTGGATTCCTCAGTCCCATGCATATTTATCTGGAAGAACACCCTGCTGTTTGCCTTGAGGGTTATTCTGGGGTAAAGTTGTGCATGAAAACCCAATCCAAATCCTGCAAGAGTCAAGAAAGAAGATGCCAACATTCCCCCTATCAGCTATTTATTAATTAATACAAGAAATGTACACCTCCAAAAGAATTAAAAAGCAGAAAGTTCTGTTTTGGTTTGATCCCAGCAATCAAACATGCTGGAAATGAACCAAAACAGGGACCTAGAAAGGTGCTGGTAGGAATGTTCCAGGCATGGGCTGGTTCACTTTAGCAATTACATCATCTGCTCACCAGCATAAGGAACAAATCAATCCATCCCCACAGCAGACCAAACAGCAGGCTAAATGCCCATGTTGTCACCCTCTCAGTTGCTTAATAGCAGGTCAATAGATATGTAAATCCTACTAATAAGATTAACCTAGTTGGAAGTATCAACTGGATTCCTACTGTAGTAATTGTTTCTAAATTTGCATCTAAACATACAAATTCACACATGCAGCTTCTCTTCAAGTCTGACTCTGTTATAGAATCATAGAATCATAGAATAATGGAGTTGAAAGGGGCCTATAAGGTCACTGAGTCCAACTCCCTGCTCAGTGCAGTTATCCAAATCAAAGTATATCTTCTTTGTGTGTGTGTGACCTTGTCTTCTTTACTTTCAATGGCTGGAAATTCTATAACTTAGCATAGCAAGCCCTACTAAAGTAGGCCCATTGAATCAATGGGAATAGAGAGTCAACTCCTCCATACGTTCCTTTCAGTCAAATGGGCTTATTCTATTTGTAATTTATAAAGGAAACAACTTGGAGAGGGACAGAATGTTCTGTGAATTGGTATATAGGCCATACAATACCTCATCAAATGAGACCAACTTATTCCTCTATACACTGTTGGGCAGAAATTATTCTGGTGTCAGTCACACTGGGTAGTCTAAGGTCCAAGATTCCAGGCATTTGCCTAACAAAGCTGAGTTACTGAATCAGGCTTGAGGCACTCTCCTCCAAAGGCAAAAGCATAAACAAAACAAATACAATGATTTGCAGGGGTGGAGTTCCAAATGATAAGTAGGAGATTGTGAGTTTGTAGATTACTTGCTATTCCTTTCCATTTTGAGCCAAGTGTGATGCATCACAGGGGTGGGACACATCGAAATCCCAGAATTTTTAGTGGGAAAAGGGGCACCCAATACTGAGAACTTGACCAAGTTTCCTTATCTTACAGTTTTCATACCTTTGTCCAGAATCAGCTCACAGTTTACAAAACAGCTTCTGTTGAAATCAGTGGCAACACTCCCATAGATTTCAGTCTGACCTTGTGTCCTTAAAACAAAGTTTAAACATCTTAATGTGCAGATGTGCATCTAAGCTATGTGATGGCATTCACTGCTTTTTTGGCATGTAGACAGTTAATTGTACTTCAAAATCCTACACCATGTCCATATAATTAGCTACCAAGATGCATCATAGCAGCTTGGATGACTCTGAAAAGGGGGCCCCTAAAGTGTTTTCTCAACTAACAACATAACATTTCCAAGCTTCACGAATCACTTCTTTCTCCTTGTCTGAATGGTTCAAAACACCTTGCCCCTTTTTGTCTTTGCAGGGCTGCTTAAGAAGCTGTGATAAAAAGGGTGTTTAAGTTGGCATGTTTAAGTAAGTTACACTATTTAACCCAGCCTGCCAGGCACAAGCACATCACTCACTGTTCCATGTCCAGTGTTGTGTACAAAGGGGGAAATTTAACTGCAAAACTCTAGAAACTGCCACTGGAGATTCAATATCTAGCTTAATCCTTGCATGCTGCACTGAAAAAACATTCCCATAAAATTTCACCCTAACGGTTTATTTTTAAATTCAGCTTTTTCTAATGTACTTATTGTTGAAGAACTAATAGGAGACATCTCTCTCTTTTTTTCCCCCCAATGAGACAATAATCTGACTCACTGGAGCCTGGTGACTCTAGTGTTATGGGGGAGGTGAATCTACTCTGAGTTTTAGTCCAAACCTTTAAAGCATTCTCCATAGTACTGGGCCAATATGATAGGCTTCAGCACCTCGGACAGCTACTGTAGTTTCTACCCATCACCAAATCACATAATAGACAACCAGCAAAGAGTCTTGTGGTCCCTTAAAGACCAACATGTTTTATCTGGTATACATTTTTGTGAAATGCGACCAGTTTCATCAAAATGAAATCTCAGAAGGCAGACATTTCTACACACAAATGGGTGTAAGTTTGAAATTTACTACCAATACAAAAGATGGCAGTGTGATGATTATCTCAGTGGTGGCCTTTAAGAGTTATTCAATAGTTGCTTTGATGATAATTTTCAAATAATTTTCTGTACTTTTAATTTTTGCGTTCCCGCTTTCCCTTCTCAATTCAATCACCCACCAACTCAGTATATCTGTAGAATGAATATTTCTCTTCCTGGCTTAGATGAAGATTTTTCTTCATCACACATGAGTTAATTTGCTTATCTACATTTGGGACTAATAAAAATTCAAGGATCAAAACCCTAAACCCCCTTTTTTTTCAGAGCCATAGACAAAATACAGTAGCAAGTAACCAGAGCAAAAACAATTGGATTTCATACTGGTGAAAACCCATACTAATAATACACACCTTACTTTTAAATAGAATAGGAAAGAATCACATTACTATATCAGAGCAACTCTTTATACAAATGCATACTGAAATCAAAATAAGAAAGCTAATTTTCTAAGCTTATGTCTACATGCTGCACAAAGCAAGTAGATAGGATTAAAAAAACACCAAAAATGTACAGATTGTAAATATGAGGACTATCTAGAAGTATATAATAAAGATACAGTCAAAGTGAGGACATAACGTGAGGATACAGACAAAGAGGCTTAATTGCATTTGTAAGATGGCAGATGTAACCCAACAACCAATCACAAGTCAAAAAGGCCAAAACTTTCCAGAATTCTGGCAAACACACTAGTTCTCACAGGAAGACCAGCTGCAGCAACTTTCCTAATTAGTAGCCTTGGCCAGTTGACCTTGGCCAGCCATAACTAGAAACAAACAGGTGTGGTCACCTGGGAACAGTCTTCAAAGCTGTCATGGCAGAGATTCTGCTCAGGCTCACAGACTAAAACAGACAAGTAAAGTTGTGTTCCTTCACAGCTTCCAGTAATTATCTTAACATGCAAGCCATTTTCCCTGACTAGAACTCTGGGTCATCCAATGAAATTGATCCAGAGCAGAAAAAAGGAGCGCTCAAATAATGGCTAGAATCCTATTGGCAGAAATCTCAGTGGTGATTTGCTGCTAGTTGAGAAATTGGCAGTTGTATTTCCTAAAGGATACCACTTGCATACTTAGCACATAACAAGAAATGCAAATGCCAACTTCTTAACTCCTGCCAGCTTGTCACTGAATTTTATGTTATTGACTAATACTGGTGTACATATCCCATTGGCTGATGTATGAAAGTGGCTCTCAACCGTCTTGGATCTGAAGTCTAGAACATCTGGCTGTCCAAAGTTGGAGAACTACTGACCTATGGAATTTGCTGCCACAAGATGTGATTATGATCCCTGTCTTAGACTGTGCATGTGTGTTATGTTTGTCAAGTCATATACAACGTATAATAACCCCAATAGGCATTCCAATGGTTGTGAAATACTTAAGGAGTAGTTTACCACTGCCTCCACACACACCCAATGAGATTCCCATGACTAAGCAGGGAACCCAAGGAGACATGAACCCAAGTCTCCTAAGTCCTAGTTTTGTACTCTATCAATTACAGCACAGCAGCTCTCAGTGTGTAAAACAATTAATCTTGGATTACTTTTTTTTTTAAATGATTAGATAAATACCTACAGGTTAAGTCTATTAATGGCTATTCGTCATTATATCAATTTGCAGCTTTCAGATTTCTGAAGCAGCATGACTAGAATCCTTTTGAAAACATGGGGCATAAGGGCTCTTTGGGCAAAGGACTCCACATTTGCCCCCAACATCTTCGGCTTGCAACTGGAGATTGCTCCACTGAAGATGATGGGGGTTTCACACACACAAAGGATTCTCCCTTTTGCAATGGCAAGGAAGGAACAACTGAAGAAAACAAATGGAAAGAAGAAAATCTACACCTAGATAGAGCATACTGAGGTATTTACACCTCCTGTTTTCTTCTCTTCCACCTCCTATTCTCTCCTCTTTCTTTCTTTTCTCATTTCCTGTCCTCCTCCTCTTCATTTTCTGATCCCTCTTTCACCTTCATCTTAGACGGAACTGTAGACTGGCAAACATTAAATCCAGCTTGTTGGTTCCCTGTAACTAAGTTTAGTCATTCTTTTTTATCTGTTTGCACTATTAATAAGTGAATTTTCTCAAAACCAATAAAAGAGAAGCTTCTTTCAGAGTATAGCGACTTAGTGCAGAACATGTACATATTCTTCATGCTCCATTTGTGGACCCAAGTTTGAAAAAGCTACTTTTTTTACCAGACTCCAGAGGAAATATTATGATCTAAAATATGCTGCCACTCACACTCTGTTCTGGGCTTCCCCAAAGCTGCTCACTATTTGCTCTGGAACAGAATACTAGGCTAGTTTACTCTAGTGAGCAGATGCTTACCTTCTGAGCAGGACAATCTATCAGCAATCCCATTACAACAGAATCCCCCTGCTCTAAATACTTATGCACACCCTCTCAATTAAGTCTTCTATGGTAAGATGAAAAAGTACCACTCAATACTTCAAGGGCTCCAGGCAACCCAAGAATGTGTGAGTGTCGCCTTTCTCCTCCATTGGAATCTGCCCTGGGGAGATTGGTTAACACACTGAGATTAAGTCCGTAATGTATATTACCAGAGGGAAAGAAGAATTTACCCAGAATATGTAGATTCCTTCATCCTCCATATTTATCAGAATAGCATTTCACCCCCTTCGATTCATTTGTGTCTTTACTCTTTTGCTTTCTTTTTCTTAAATGCCTTCAAACAGTATTTTTTTTATTATACTGCATTGTTCTCTGCTTTGATTTTTACAAGAAAATAGGAATATTGTGACTATTTAAGTACTTTGAGTGCAATTTAACACCTTTAAGTTCCACTTATTTTCATAGATGGGAACCACTCTGTGCCTACCATTTCCATGGAAGGATGCCTAATTTTTCCACTGCAATCAGCCTCCAAATACAACAGTACAGGCATACAACAGACGAAGCTGCTTGTAGGAAGCCCTTTCCCCAAATCTAAAACATGCCTTTCCAATTAGCTATTTGGCAAAAAGAGGGTCTGTGTCTTTGCTTTCAGTTCCACTCCTGAAAAACTGGTTGACATTTAAAAAAAGAAGGAAAGATGGCCATATCGCCTTTGAGCCAAAAGCAAAATCAGGATTCAAAAATCAGGATTGTTATTGGACCACTAAAATGTTTTAAAAAAGAAAAAAGATCAGCTTTCAGATTATCCAGGATTGTTTTCATCATACTGGGTATTACAGAATCATAGAATCATAGAATCATAGAATGGCTGAGTTGGAAGGGGCCTATAAGGCCACTGAGTCAGGAATCCAAATCAAAGCATATATGTTGGATGGGTGTCTAATTTTGTATGCCTCCAGTACTGGAGCGCTTATGAAGGTAATTGGTTCCGTTGTTGTACTGCTCTAACAGGAAAATTTTTCCTGATATTCAACCAAAATCTGGCTTCCTGTAGCTTGAGACCACTATTACTTGTCCTGTACTCTTGGATGGTCGAGAACAGATCCTGCCCCTTCTCTGTATGAATCTTTCAAGTACTGAAAAGTGTTGTCACATCTTTATAATCTGCTCTAGGATTTTCCCTGGGATTGATGTCACACTGACTAGTTTGTAGTTCCCAGGTTCCTCCTTTTCACCCTTTTTCAAAATGAGGTCAGCATTAGCCCTCTTCCAATTATCTGACACTTCACCCATCCTCCATGATTTCAAGAAAACAATAGACAGTTGTTTTGAGACTTCCTCAGCTAGTTCCTTCAACACTCTTGGATGCAGTTCATCTGGCCATGAAGGTTTGAATTCATTCAAGGCAATAAGGTATTCCTCAACTATTTGTTTATCAATATCCAGCTGCAATCCTGTCCTCTCCACTTGTACTTCACATTTGCCTGGAGGGTCATAGTCTGCCCTTTGGGGAAAAACTAAGCTAAAATAGAAATTGAGCACTTCTCCCTTTTCTTTCTCATCTGTTACCATTTTTTCATCCCCACTGAATAGCTGAGCTACTATTTCTGTTCTCTGCTTTTTGCTATGAACGTACCTGAAGAAGCCTTTTTTGTAGCATTTAGTATCTCTTGCTAAACTCAGCTCATTGTCACTTCTGGCCTTCCTAACTTCGTCTCTGCAATTCTTTCCTAACTGTCTGTATTTTTCCTTTGAAGCCTTGCCTTCCTTCCACTTCCTATATGTGTCCTTTTTTCATTTTTAGGTCCTTTCAGAGCTTTTTGTGAAGCCACGTTGGTCTTTTTTGCTGTCCTCCGCCTTTTTTTTTTCTTGCTGAAATTGATTGAGCCTTTAGAATTTCCTTTTTCAGAAACTCCCACCCATCTTGCACTGTAAATTCCAAGATGCTACTTGGGGAGTAGTTTCCACCCACCCACACCCCACAAGCTGTTTGCATACTGCTCAACTCAAGACAATTTTTGCCTGGCATTAACAACAACTATGCTATGAAACTTTGGGACAGAGCCTGAAGAAGATGGATTACCATTGAAAGCTAGCTACCTCGCTAATTTTTTCAGTGGCCCAAAAATGGTATCACCTGCTTCTGCATTTTGTACTGCTTTTCCTATTAGAATCTCCCTCCATGGGGCCTTACTCATTATTGTTCTGAGTGTATTAAAACTGGCTTTCCTAAAATCCACCATACACATGCAGTTACACTCTGTTTTTCTTTCCTTTGAAATCAAGAACTCCAGTAGAACATGGTAACTTTTCTCCAGAGTTCCCTTTACTGCCACTTCTGCCACCAAATCATCTTTATTGGTTAGAATCAAGTCAAGGGTAGCTAATCCTCTACTTTCTTCCTCCACTTCTTGTAGGAGAAAATTTTGTAGGAGAACTTGGGATGGAGGTAGAACCAGAAGAGTTCAAAAACTACTCAGGCTTTACGTTAAAGCCATTAGATCTGTAGTTAAACCATGATTCTAAGATGGAGACTTAAAGAATCAGTTGAGGTGTGATATTTTTATCTCAGCAATGTGGAATCAATTCCTGTTCCCATCTGTATAGGCAAGGATTTGCCAGTCATGCTGTGTCTTTAATCAAAGCACACAGCAGCTCGTCTTACTGGCAGGTTTAGTCCAAGAAGATCACATTTTCCATCTCAGGGGTTTCCAGGCATGTAAGTGGCATGATCTGTACAGAATATTGAATTAGACAGGCCAATTCAGCATCACTCTTTTTATATGCTAGTTTTGGAGTATCAATAGTATTTTTTACTACAATTATCAAACAGTTAGAATATTCATTAATGCCTAGCAATACTTCACCTCTTCAGCAGCATCTCCTGCAACATGACAAACCCATTCCCTTCTTCTGGGGGCATCCTGGGACTATGCAGCTTGCCCAAGACTACAAAGGCTGGCTCTTCTCCCTGGAGCCACCACAGGCAATTTACCGTATTTTTCTGTGTATAAAATGACACTTTTTCCTAAAATAATTAAAGGAAAAATTGAGGGTTGTTTTATACACAGAAGTAAGGAGGGGGGAAAGGATCAAAGCGCTTTGATTCCTGCTTTCCCCCTACATTTTCATTGCAAACATTTTTTTTCACTTTCTCCACTTTCTTTCAAACATTTTTTTTCACTTTCCTCCACTTTCTTTCAAATAAAGAAATTTTGGGTTAGAAATGTGGGGGGTGTCTTATACATGGGGCATCTTATACATGGAAAAATGTAACTCCCAGCCTCTGACTCTGCAGCCAGAGACCTAACTAGACACCAAAATCATTTTTCAGTGATCACAATTAAATGCATGAAAAGATTATCCAGAGCCAGTTTTAACTTTGCAAAGAATGTATAGGTTTGTGCTCTACCTGCAGATTTCTGTGCAGTGCTATAGGAGACAATCTCTCAACTCTTCTGCAGGAGTAATAAAGAGCAGCATGTAACTGCAGATCAGGCTTCCTCAACCAAGAGCTGAGTCCAGAGGTGCTGAACTACATCTCGAATCATCTCTAGCTAACAGGCTGGCTAGTGATGTGTGTTGTAAGCCAGCACCTAGTACTCATCTAGGAAAGGGAAGTCTAGACATAGAAATTAGGCATCCAGAACGTTCCATTCTTTGGAGAATCTGGTAAGCATCTGGCAAAACCTACAAACACATTTTTCTTGCATAATGCTTATTGAAATGAATGGAAGCTGCATAAGATAGTGACCATTTTCCTGAGCCCCTCCTGTTCATCTCAGTGGGAGTTGCCAAAGAATGCTCCTTCATCTGGGGATCTTACAGAGAAAGTAAACTCTCATAATCCCAAATTTTAAAAAAATAATAATAATCCTGTTATACAGTTTGCATTACTAATGAAAATCAGTTTGGATGATTCATCATTCCATTAATATTGGGCAAAAGAGGGATTAAGGGAAAAAAATAAGGGTAGTATAATTGGATTTTGCAATTTCCCAATTATGTGTTCAATGAAAACATTTCTAAAACTGATCTTTCAAGTGGCAGGACTTTTGAACATAACCCTGTATACTGAACCCTGGAATCAAAGCATTTCAGAGGAAAGAAAGACAGGGAAATGTTTTCTCCAAAAGCCCCCCATGGAGACCCTCAAGAATTTGCTTCGCTACATACAGTAGATTGCAGAAAATTGGCTCTATTTTGCTTTCAATTACAAGGTGCAGCTCAGCCAACTGAGGGGTCGGGGCAAATCACTCTTTACCAAGAAAGCTCTGCTCAAAAAGTCAATTGTAAAACGCCGGGCTCACACTCAATGCAGTGTGTAGGAACATAATCTGTGCTTTGGGGAGTAATTTATTTAAGGCAGTTGTAATCCCACTTGAAACAATAAACAGCACTGGAGCTTGGGGGACATTTCCGCACAAATGTTAACATTACCCTAACATATTAAGTTAATTCCTAATGGGGCGATTTCCCCCTTAGGCAGCTATCACAGGACAAGAGGGATATTCTGGGCATTTAACTCCCTACAACCCGATGTGCAAGCAATTAGGCAAATACACAAGCATCACCATGTTGCTTAGAGAGTGGCTGAAATGTTCAGGTGCTTTAGTTGGAGGAATTCTGCAGCCATTGGTAGGATTCTCTTACAGATGGTTGCTTGAGGTTTGGCAGGCATGACAAAACAGGTGAAGGAGTTACCCCTCTCTGTCCCCAACCCCCCCCCCCAATTTAGGATCTGATAACAGGAGAACTTGCGAGACTATTCTTGCAATCTCTGTAGAGCGAAAGTAGAATATACCAGCATGACTATATACACATCATAATTACCGAGGAATTGTACCACCAAAAAATTAAATCAATCAATCAATTTTTAAAAAAGACTTAAGTGGAAACTGATTTCCATGCTGTTTTAGATGTATTTTATAAGAATTTGATTAAATTACAAATTGCATAATAGAAATGATGTAACAGAACTTCCCGCTCACTGGAAGGACAGATCCTGAAGCTGAGGCTCCAATACTTTGGCCATCTCATGAGAAGAGAAGACTCCCTGGAAAAGACCCTGATGCTGGGAAGGTGTGAAGGCAAGAGGAGAAGGGGACGACAGAGGACGAGATGGTTGGACAGTGTCATCAAAGCTACCAACATGAATTTGACCCAACTCCGGCAGGCAGTGGAAGACAGGAGGGCCTGGCGTGCTCTGGTCCATGAGGTCACGAAGAGTTGGACACGACTTAACGACTAAACAACAACAACAGAACTTCATTGCATCTTGCCATAGTGGGTGTTGTGACTGCACTCAGTGTACTGTTATCCAAGAGCTAACTGGTGATGAGTTAGGCATCCTTCAAGGCAGTGGCATCAGTGGCACCTATGTCCACCATTCCTCACCCACCAAAGAAGGATCCACACAAAAAGAAGGAAGATTTGGTGCCAGCACTCATGCACCTTATGTGCTCATTCACCAGCTGAAATGAAGTATGCAGTGTTACCCAACACCAACAACAAGGGTAAAGGATGCAGTGTACTCATGTGCAAACGTGGCAGGTCCAGTTATACACTCCCCCACCACCATCAAAGAAAGAGGAGGCACAGTCAGCTATCACTGCCAGAGTCCACTCTCGAAAGTTGCAGAGAGGCACAAGTTTGTCACTAGATGAGTGATGTACATTCTTCATCTGTGGTCCAGAAGATGTTGGTGGGCTGCTTCAGAGCTTCTCTTTGTATGGTTCATTACTTTTATATTGAACTTAGACCGAGCGGCCCTTCAAATGGAAGATATTTTCAAACAAGGATCATCGTCTGCAAAATAGGACAGCTGGCCAGCCTTAGCCTGTATTTTTGCAGAATACTCTCCCAGAGATACAGCTAAGAAGCTTTTGATCTCCACCATCATTGTCATAAAAAGGAAGAAGCACAGAAATGGCAGGTATTAAACATGAAAATGAGAAAATGGCAACCTGGTAAACTCTTGATCATTTAGCATGCAAGGTTTACTGTGCTTCAGATAGAAAAAAGCACAAAGAGAGTAGCAGCAACACATTAATTCACTGAGTACATCCTTGCCCATGGGTGCCTCTATTCTTCCATGTGAATACAGTTGAATTATATTTGTATGGCTCTAGTGTATCTTAGAAAGAACTGCCCTATTCTTTTTCCCTTCTCCAAATACATCTTGATGCCATATTTCAAAAACCTCATTTCAGGACGCTGCGAATTCCAGACTTTCCCAGAGGCTCAGATGCCTTCATTAATTCTGGATCCTCTTCCTCTTGAAACAGAACACTATGCACCTAATGGCACCCATTCTTATCATCATGTGAATGATTTAGAGGTTGGGGTGGGTTAGGAAATAAACAAACTATAAGACCCAAACACAGGTCTAAAACTTTGAGCCTTGATTCATACCTCTTATGAATACATAAATCAATAACCAATTGTGCCACCAGGGAGCCCCCCCTTTTTTTCCCCTGTGTGCTTTGCAATGAAGAACCCAAATGCTATCTCATGTCCACTTGCATACTGTATGTCTACAACCACTGACATTGAAATATCACAATGATCGGGCTCCTTTACTTCTAGCAGAATTAATAGCAGGGTAGAAAATGTCAGCGAATATTATGTGTGTTTTTCCCAAGGACTGGGAGAAGTCTTGTCGAGGCCAGATCAGGACATGATAAAACATATTTTCAAAGACGAGCATGTCATCCTAGCTTTTGTTTTTTTTTAAACCAAGTTCACAATGTCTGAGGAATCCATGACTCCAATCTAGTTGTTGTGACCTAACACCACAACCATTGTTATAGACATTTTTTTCTTGTTTAAGCTGATTCTCTGTGATTCTTGATGATGGGGGTGGGGGACACCCTTTGGAAAATAGACATTTTTGAATTACAGCTCCCAGACTCCCCCAGGCTTGAGCATTCAATCATGAGTCCACCAACACCACTATAAAAGAATCCTGCAGAAATGAACTGAGAGTGTTCAAAACATCCAATAACTTACCCAAATTGCTGCATAAATGGCAAGTAGCCATTGGGTTATTAAAAAAAGGTTTATACCAAGTTGCATTCTTGTAAAATCCAGTTTAAACAGTGACTGGATTGTGCAGTGTCATTCTCTCCATTCTCTTGAACTGGGAATTGATTACCAAGTGGTTCTTTAATGAATTTGTTGTTTAGTCGTTTAGTCGTGTCCGACTCTTCGTGACCCCATGGATCAGAGCACGCCAGGCCCTCCTGTCTTCCACTGCCTCCCGAAGTTGGGTCAAATTCATGTTGGTTGCTTCGATGACACTGTCCAACCATCTCATCCTCTGTCGTCCCCTTCTCCTCTTGCCTTCACACTTTCCCAACATCAGGGGCTTTTCCAGGGAGTCTTCTCTTCTCATGAGATGGCCAAAGTATTGGAGCCTCAGCTTCAGGATCTGTCCTTCCAGTGAGCACTCAGGGTTGATTTCCTTCAAAATGGATAGGTTTGTTCTCCTTGCAGTCCAGGGGACTCTCAAGAGTCTCCTCCAGCACCACAATTCAAAAGCATCAATTCTTCGGCGGTCAGCCTTCTTTATGATCCAGCTCTCACTTCCATACATCACTACTGGAAAAACCATAGCTTTGACTATGCGGACCTTTGTCGGCAAGGTGATGTCTCTGCTTTTTAAGATGCTGTCTAGGTTTCTCATCGCTTTCCTCCCAAGAAGCAGGCGTCTTTTAATTTCGTGGCTGCTGTCACCATCTGCAGTGATCGTGGAGCCCAGGAAGGTAAACTCTGTCACTGCCTCCATATCTTCCCCTTCTATTTGCCAGGAGGTGATGGGGCCAGTGGCCATGATCTTAGTTTTTTTGATGTTGAGCTTCAGACCATTTTTTGCGCTCTCCTCTTTCACTCTCATTAAGAGGTTCTTTAATTCCTCCTCACTTTCTGCCATCAGAGTGGTATCATCTGCATATCTGAGGTTGTTGATATTTCTTCCGGCAATCTTAATTCTGGCTTGGGATTCATCCAGTCCAGCCTTTCGCATGATGTATTCTGCATATAAGTTAAATAAGCAGGGGGACAATATTCAGCCTTGTCGTACTCCTTTCCCAATTTTGAACCAATCAGTTGTTCCATATCCAGTTCTAACTGTTGCTTCCTGTCCAACATATAGATTTCTCAGGAGATAGATAAGGTGGTCAGGCACTCCCATTTCTTTAAGGACTTGCCATAGTTTGCTGTGGTCCACACAGTCAAAGGCTTTTGCGTAGTCAATGAAGCAGAAGTAGATGTTTTTCTGGAACTCTCTGGCTTTCTCCATAATCCAGCGCATGTTAGCAATTTGGTCTCTAGTTCCTCTGCCCCTTCGAAATCCAGCTTGTACTTCTGGGAGTTCTCGGTCCACATACTGCTGAAGCCTACCTTGTAGGATTTTGAGCATAACCTTGCTAGCGTGTGAAATGAGTGCAATTGTACGGTAGTTGGAGCATTCTTTGGCACTTCCCTTCTTTGGGATTGGGATGTAGACTGATCTTTTCCAATCCTCTGGCCACTGCTGAGTTTTCCAAACTTGCTGGCATATTGAGTGTAGCACCTTAACAGCATCATCTTTTAAGATTTTAAATAGTTCCACTGGAATGCCATCTCCTCCACTGGCCTTGTTGTTAGCCATGCTTTCTAAGGCCCACTTGACTTCGCTCTCCAGGATGTCTGGCTCAAGGTCAGCAACCACACTATCTGGGTTGTCCGGGACATCCAGATCTTTCTGGTATAATTCCTCTGTGTATTCTTGCCACCTCTTCTTGATGTCTTCTGCTTCTGTAAGGTCCCTACCATTTTTGTCCTTTATCATGTCCATCTTTGCACAAAATGTTCCTTTAATGGCTCCAATTTTCTTGAACAGATCTCTGGTTTTTCCCTTTCTATTGTTTTCCTCTATATCTTTGCATTGTTCATTTAAGAAGGCCCTCTTGTCTCTCCTTGCTATTCTTTGGAAGTCCGCATTCAATTTTCTGTAACTTTCCCTATCTCCCTTGCATTTTGTTTCCCTTCTCTTCTCTGCTATTTGTAAGGCCTCGTTGGACAGCCACTTTGCTTTCTTGCATTTCCTTTTCTTAGGTTCATAGATCTTACATTACAGGTTCCTATGCAGTATTCTTCTTTGCAGCATCGGACTTTCCTTTCACTTCCAGGCGCGTCCACAGCTGAGCGTCCTTTCGGCTTTGGCCCAACCACTTCATTAGCTCTGGAGCTACTTGTACTTGTCCTCCGCTCTTCCTCAGTAGCATGTTGGACGCCTTCCGACCTGAGGGGCCCATCTTCCAGCGTCATATCTTTTAGCCTTTTGTTTCTGTTCATGGGGTTTTCTTTGCAAAGTTACTGGAGTGGCTTGCCAGTTCCTGCTCCAGGTGGATCGCGTTTAGTCAGAACTCTCCACTATGACCTGTCCGTCTTGGGTGTCCCTGCATGGCATAGCCCATAGCTTCTCTGAATTACTCAAGCCCCTTCGCCACGACAAGTCAGCAATCCGTGAAGGGGTTTAATGAACTACAGAGTTTAAAAATAAAATAGAATGTGGGCTGCAGAGCAATGAGCCCTTTGGAAACAATAAAACACTTAGAATTCAGAGAGTGAGAAAATCTTGGTTATGTAATGAGAAATGAAGTGTAGGGATTGATACAGCTGATCATTGAAGATTAAATAAATGGAAAAAGAAGGGCAAGAAAGAGAAGAATGTGTTGGCTGAGGAAGTTAGGAGACTGGTTTAGATGCAACACAGTAGCATTACTGAGATCTACCACATCCAATGTCAGTATAGCTATGATGATGTTCACCCTCTGGTAGGAGAGGAACAAAGAGGAGAGTGGGGATTCCTTTACTGCAGATTTCCAGTAGCAGAAAAAAAGGACTGCTGGGGAAAAGTTAATGGAGTCATGCTTAGTTTTTATACTTCATTTTTATTTCCAAAACAAATACAAGAATACAAAATACTAATACAATCTAAAACACAGTGCACCCCCATACCCACGGGACCCTTTGGAGCAATACTTTTATTACGAACCTCCTTTCCAAAATTGTATTGATTGTTGCTTAGAGGCTTTCCGCTTTCCTTTCACTAATACAAATTCAATAAATCTACCCCAAATAGCATAAAAAATATTTAAACTTATTTCCCCTCTTTTCATCTTAAGTTCAGTAGTCAATTTATCATTTAACGCAATGTCCCATACTTCATTATACCAATCTTCTAATTTAATATCATATTTATTTTTCCAGAATCTAGCTATTAATATTCTAGCACTTGTCATAAAATTAGAAATCAATTCCTTTGAGCAATAATCACGTTCTATCTTATCAAAAATTGGCAGCAAAGCAATTTTAGAATTAAGTTCAATATCTTTTCCAAATATATCACATATTTCCTTATACTTAAGTTCTTATACTTCTGAAGTGTGTGAAATAAGAATGGCACACCATCACAAGAACCCATGTCTCTGTACAGTATTTTTGGTTTGGGTGTGCCTATTGACTAGAAGGGAAGGAGACTCTCAGCAGTTACATGGGCACAGTCTTCTAGGTGCATCTCTTTGGCAAGCATCTTCAACTTGTCCAGCCACACACCCTCAGCATCATCCCAAGACACTTTGTTGTTGAAGCAGAGCACAAAATAGCATCCCGGTCCCTTCAACATATCAGTGGTGGCTGATGCCCATTGTGGTTCCTGCCACACTGCTGGGGAAGCACTGCTGAAGCAAAGTATATTGAATTTTAAATGCCACAGGTTAAAGGAGAACTTTTTAGTGGGATGGCAACATTTAAGGTGCTTTTATACAAGCAATCCACAATAAAGATGCATTATTTCCTCCTTTTTTTGGAAACAAGACGTGTTCGATATAATGGATTCATTAACTAAATCGAGCACGTACACAGATTCTTTGAAACTATTCACCAGAATCATCTTGGCAATTTATGGGTGTGCATAAGTGAAATTGCATAGGCTATGGCAGCTAATTGCCACTAATTAATAAGGTGCTGGTTTTGTTCCTGGTTGTCTGCTCAGTTGCATGACAGGAACATGACCAGAAATGCAACGGACATCTCATTAGTTGGCAGCTAAGTTGCCACTGTGACTCATGCGATTTCACTTTCACACTAGTAAATCACCAGGCAGTTTCTGGCCATTATTATTTTATTCACATGCAATTGCATAGAGATTTAATTGATTAACTGTTAATTAAAGCTCATACGATTATTATGTCTGTAGGGTCCCTTCCAGCTCTGCAGTTCGATGATGATGATGGTGATGATGATGATGATAGGGAGGCTTTCTCTCTGGATCACAATCAGCATAACATGTGTTCCTCCTTCTTCCTCCTCTATTTCAAACAATTTGGGAACGTCTTTCCAAAAGCTTCTCTAAACTCGGTTTTTAGCTGCTTTAAAAAGGCACAGAGGGAGGGAGCCTGACATAACTCCTGTGACAGCACATTCCACAGAGAAGGTGCCACAGCTGATAAAATATACATGTTGAATCAATGAAATATATATAAATATTAACTTACCATTCAACAGGTCTACTCTAGCTGGGACTACCAGCAGGATTCTGTCCTTAGTTTGTCAATGTGCTCCTCCAGTTTCTTAAATTGCTTATTTTTCATGACAAGGATGGTAGCTGGGTTGTTGTAAGAACTGAGCACTCATGAACAAAGGACTAATCTGAATCACATACAATTTACAACTGTTCATTCATTGAAGCATCTTAACTGAATTAGACACTAAAACATCAGCCAGGCTTCTGTGAAGAGATTATTTTAAGGATACCTGGAGCTTAGATCTAATTCAGATGTGAGTGGACTGCTATCAACTGTATCAAACTCTTTCCTTTCCTTTCTATCTTTGTCATCTGATGGAAATAACCTTGCATATATGTGGCTACTGCATTGCTGGCCCTGTCATTAGGCAGACTGAAGCAACAACTTCAAGGCAGGAGATATTAGAGGGTGGAGAGCACTGCCAAAGTGCTGAAAGACAGAGTTGGGTTATGATCTGGCCTATCCTGCATTGCCTGAGCAAGCCTTCCAGGCTCTGGTGCGTACCTCCTTTGTTGCCAGCACCAAAATACACTTCAACTGCAACTTCCTTGTCTTTTGTGCATAGAACAGGGTGTGCATGACATGTTGCCCTTTGCTCCAGGCAGCCAGATGACTTGGGCCAGGCCTGAGCCATTATGCCCTTATTACCCCTGTCTACCTACTTCTGCACAACATTCCTGAACTTAGTTCCAGATTGCACATATATAACTCTTTGTTGTGTGTGCTGGTAGGCCCATTCACATGCACATTTTTAACATGGCAAATGAAATGAGCAAAATTGATGGGAAACATATCTCTGTTGACTTAGCACAGTCCTCTGAAAGCTAAATTATACTATCGAATGCACCATCATTGTCATCTTTGGTATCAGACTAATCAAAACCAAACCAGGTCCCACTCCATTTTTCTTTTTTTGTGTATGCATGTAATTACCCTACCTTAAAAAAAAACACATGGCATAAAAAAAATAGTTATCTCTGGTCTCATGAGACAAGGTATGTTGTTCAAACAAGAACAAATTTTCTACCTATGAGGCTTAAGTTAAAATAGTAGTCAAAGCCCTCTGTAGCTGAAGTACTGCACTGCCTTCCCACGGCTGTTTCTATCTGCTCCTTGTCAGTCCTTGAAATGACCTTGGTTTAATTACCTGCATCTCAATGAGTGAATCTACATAGAAACTGAAGGTTAATTAATGAAGGATCGTTTCTTGCTCTAAACCCATTAGGCAGTGGCTGACAGCAAGTCTGGACCATGCAGTATTATCCTATATCTCATTAGAAATGGCCAGATTGATGTGCTAGCTTTGGTCTCAGGGAAAAAAAAGAGAGAAGACACTGTATTAATGATGAGTGCTTGTGATGTTCCTTAGTACAGAACACACACAAAAGAGTGTATTCCAAACCCTCTGTTGTTCAGATATGTATGTATGTGTATATATATGTATATGTATATATATATCAGCATATATAAATATATGTGGCGCTCAGAACTGTCTTGGCCTTCAAGGAATTCTCTAAAGAAGTGACCAAATGCACCATTAGCTACAAATCATGGCAAAGTTTAGGCTGTCCCTTCTTGACTGCATCTGCACAGTCCTCTAGTGGCATTTTTTCAGCTTGCTAAGAACCTGTTACATTCTAGTTTACAAGATGAAATGGGAAGACAATTTGAGAGCCTGCTGAGAATAAATTGCATGACAATTTCTAGATGAAACCTCTCATATCCACTCTGACCTGAGCACTGTGGTTGAAACAGGCCCAGTGGCTATTATTTTGGCCTCTCTGTCCTGGAGACACAGTGAGTACCCCAAGCCCACTGTGACCCAGGTGGAGGAAGTGGTAGAAAGAGTGCTTTTGGCAGAGTCACTGGTGTCAGGACAAGCTCAGGGGATAAGGGAGTCTGCAGTGGCCCACCATCACCAGCCCTCCTTAAAGAGTGTCATCTGGATGGGGTCTGTGTAGAAAACTAGATCCCAGCTAGGGACTGTGGGCTGCACCAGCCCAGTGATGGGAGCTCAGGCCCGGGTGAGGTGTGGAAGCAGCAGAGGGCTAGTGAAATTTCTAAGCTCCCCTGTGGATTATCAGGACAGAGATAACCAGACACACAACCCTCTTTTATACCCTACTTCCCCACCTTAATAAAAACTAGGTAGCAGCAAAAGTCTCCCCTTCAATGATTCCTGGATGAAACAGCTTATCTAGATATCCTTCAATCTGTCTTAAAGCCAGGCTATGGGGTATATTTTGCTTTGGACCCCTTAATGAATGACCTCCACCAGGAACAGGACAAAGAGAATGTGTCCCTGTTGGTTCTGCTGGAACTGTAAGTGGCATTCAGGAGCACTGATCATGGTATTCTTCTGGGTCATCTCTCAGAGATATGACTTAGTGGCACTGCTTTACAGTTGCTTCAGTCCTTTCCTGGAGGCATAAGTTCAGAAGATGGTGTTGAGGGGCTCCTGTCCAACATCCTCAGAGTTATGTTCTGTCCTTTTGTTATGAAGCCACTCCAACAGGTTGTCTGGAGTCTGATGACAGCAAACTCTATGTCTCATTTTCATCCAAATCCAAAGAACCTGTGTCTGCCATCAGTAATGGATTGGAGGAGAGCGAACCAATAGAAACTTAACCCAAACAAGACCAACCTGCTCCTGGTTAATTGAAAAGCAAATTAGGAAGTAGAAATTCATTCTTTGCTGGAAGGGGTTTCATTCCATCTGTACTCCTGGATTCAACCCTGATCCTGGATGAAGACTCTGCATTAGCTGGAAATGCATGTGCTCAGTTAAAGCTACTGTACCATGCTAGCTAGTTTCTAGAAAAGTTTTATCTGGGCACAGTGAAACATGCCTTCGTTATATCCCATTTGCATTAATGGAACACACACTGTGTGGGGCTGCTCTTGGAAAGTGTCCACAATCCCCAGGGAATCCAAAATGCTGAAGCCAGGCTATTGTATTACTACAACGGCATTACTAGCCACCAGTTCATTTCTAGGCACAATTCAATTCATATGGTTATGACCCATAAATTGGGTCCAAACTGTCTGAAGGACCATACCTTCCAAAGCATGCCTCAATCAGAAGATTATCAGAAGAGGCCTTTCTTTCTGCCCCATCACTCTCTCGCACAAATCAGGTAAGAACACAAGAGGGTCTTCTCAGTGGTTGTTAACAAGCATGTCATCATCTGTTAAATGAAGTCATGTCTATTCCTTATATTGTGGGGTGTTTCCCAGCAACCCAATTCCAGTGTTCCCCCATGAAAGAAACTTTGGGTTAAGAGCAGAGAAAGTACTGTAGTACTTTCACACCTTACACCAATTGGGCTGCTTCTCAACTGGTATACCATGTCTGCATTTGGATTCATTTTTCATTTATCTTTGGGAGGGAGTTACCATGAACACTGTGAGAAGCAGTCTATGCTTAGTAAGCTACCTTAACATTCACTTCTCTGGAGTGTAAGCACTGTGTGCACTCCTAAATACATACAGATCTCTAAAGTCTGAAAAAAAGCTACATTTTTCTGAAGTACTTATAAGTTTCAGATCTCAACAATGCTGAACTTCTATTGCATCTATATTTGGAACTGCTGAGGACTAAAAATAATAAACTATAAAAATGTTGTCTCTGGCCATGAAACAGAGCTCATATACCTTTTGTAAATTTTTACTAATCTATTACTAATATTCACTTTGCATTTAATTTGGGCCTCCGATACATTAAAATCATATCTTTGGTCTTTCCACATTTGTGAGTTCTATCTTGTCAAGCTCCTTCAATGCAATTTATGTTCATTTATTTCAACTTTTGCTAGTCTTCTCCCAAAGCTTTTATCCTTTATATTATGAAAGCATGAAATTTTATAATCTCCCAGAGCTTTCTTAGTCAGATGCTACAAGGTTCTTAACCTTTGTTAATTTATTCCTTCATTTTTGTCATTCAGAGATACAGAGGATGGGAGTTTAATATTTTCTTATTTTGAATGCGAAAGCAACTTCTATTAAGTAGGTTTATGGCATTAATAGATTTTATTTCATTTTTAATAGTTACATTTGGCCTTCCTGTGAATTATATTATGCATAATTTTCCACAACAATTTATATGTTTCAAAATCATTATGTTTTAATGCAATCTAATGCAAGCCATGCATTAACACTCCCCCCTAATTCTGAATAATGTTTGCATAACTATGTTGGCACATATATTTCCATGATGCTGGTTTAAGAGCAAACAACAACAATATAATGTTTAATTACACCTAAGGAAGAGTCTTGTGTCTTGGGGCTCAAACCAAGAAATAAAAAACTTCAGAAGGTAGCATGTAAGTAATCGTGTGTTGCCAAGTCAAACCCAATGTAGCAATGTTTCCTGATTTTTCTAGGTATAAAATATAAACCATGGTCAATATTTTTGGTCACCTTAAAGATCAGAATTTTTCACTGAAAATATTTATGAAATTGATCCTGATCTCTCTTCATCCAGTAAGTGTACTGTGGGCATTGATACCTTTCTTTGAAACTACACTCAGAAGGACTTTTTACATCTTGAGAATTTCAAAATCATGAACAATGGAGTTATATACATGTCTATACAGAAGTAAGTAAAACTGAGTTCAGTGAGAATTTACTTAATGGCCTAGCAAGTATAATAATAACTGTGCACCATCAAGTCCATTCTAATATATGGTAACCTTTCTTAGGGTTTTCTAGGTAGAGAATACTCAAAAGTGGTTTACCATTCCCTTCTTCTGGGGTCATCCTGGGACTGTGCAGCTTGCCCATGACTACACAGGCTGGCTCTTCTGGAATGCACAGCGGGAAACTGAACTCCCAACCTCTGGTTCCACAACCAGATGCCTAACTCACTGACCTAGCCAGCCAGCTCTATTAATTATAAAATCAAGTAGTAAGTCACAACTATAGTTGGCCCATTGAACCAATGGAACTGAACATAGGATAGTTGACTCACCAAATCCTTATTGATTCAATGGGCCAACTCTAGTTGCAGCTCACTACCAGATTTCAGCCTTGAACAATGCTTTCCAACTTTGGAATGCATTGGCCAGAAACCTATCAGTGTTTGAGTAATGAAAGCCATAATTAGCTATGTTGGTATCTGGGGCAATCATCACTCTACACTGGCATATGAGCATGAAGTCCCCAAGAAAAAAAGATAATTTGATGCCTCCCCCAAAAAAGAAAGTTTATGCTTTCAAGAAAGAAAGGGGAAAAAAAACAGAAAAGAAAAGTGAAAAGAGCAGGAAATGTTGTTTACTTCCCAATATTAATCAGTAGACTGAGATTCACCTTTAGATTTCAGTGCTCCCTACATTTCGGTGCTGTGGGGCAAATCCCCAGCTGCTCCATCCTAATTACACATTCAGGCACATAACCAGGCATACACCTGGCACATGCCCCAGCAAATCATTGATTGGTCACAATTAGCCACAGCAAATTGCACAAGCCTTACGGGATCACCAATAAGATGCTGGCCAATAAGAGACAATTCTAAACAAGAATTCACTAATACAATTCTGAACAAGCATTCTGCTTCAAAGTGCATAGTGCATTGCACTAATGCAGTGGTATATAAATGAATGAAAATAAAATAATATAAAATAAGGCTACCCTAACACCCTTACATCCCCAACAGGTGTAAAATGGCTAGTCCCACACAATGGCCACTGCTTCACCTCACTTTTTTCACTCTGTGCACTCACATCAAACCTAACACAATAATTAGCATCCTATTCTAAGAACACTGTGTTTTCCCCAGAATGGAGGTAATTGTGCCCTCTGATCAATTTAAACTATCATATGATTTCTAGTCTAAACTGTGATTAGATGTATACATATATATGATATTCATCTGCTGTGTTTATTTCCATGCTTATAGTCCATGGGGAGCTAACTTTTAAAACACTTCTTTAAAGAAAGCTAAGAATATTTCATTGTCAGGTAAAAGCTTTTAGTCATTATGACATGCAGGAATCATACAGTAAAAATATTACTAATGCTATTTTGTCTCCAAAGCGCATTTGTTATCCATGTGCACTTAAACTAGTGATCAAGATCTGTAAGGAGACACACCTGCTCTGCATTTCATATCTCTTTAATACCGTAGGGAAGCACCGCTTAATAATTTAGTGCTAAACCATTTAGCATTTTAGCCCATCAACTCTTATATTACACACAGGATTTCAGTAATGTCTGATAAAATTATGTGTTAGCTGCCTTATGTGTGCGTAAAACTTAATAAGTCTTTCTTCCCCCACCCATCTTTCCGCTCCCCCACCCCAGGTTTAATAACTGATTTCTTACATTTATGGATGTGAAATTTTATCGCTTGTGGATATAGTTTGAACCTAAATCTTCATATCTTATAAATTGATTTTTAGTTTCCTTTTTGACCTTATGAATTTCAATCAGACATTGACCTCTTGTTGCTCATGAATCTGACTGATTTAATGTCATATAACAATAATACTGAAGAAAAGGATTATCATAAGAGCCCATAGGGCTTGTTGAAACCCATAACTTGGTTTTGAAGGCCTCTGGCAATCATAATTTTTGACCAAAGACCATTTACTATTGCTTTCATCTTTTACCACTGTGAACTGGCCAATCCCTATGTTAGTATATTAAAGGAAAGCAAAGAAAATTCCCAGGAGGCTAGTAGGTAGAATTATATATAAAGGACCGTGTTGAATATACAGAAATTATGTGAAGCATATAGAAGAAGCCAATTCTATCTGAATTTGTCCTGTTCGGAAGGAAAGGCTGGATCGCTGTGAGGAAGAAGTCTTTGATAGGCAGATTTGCATTGCTGTAAAGCTCGTAAGCTCTCTGAAAAATAAAATAATAATATTAAGTGTCTTTCATACAGAATCTATTGTTACCCTTCAGTCTGTTGTTGCGTCTGTAGTTTAAAGGGATGACTTGAATGACTGCTTCTTTGTTTGCTTGGTTGTGCTAATTTAATTTAATTTAATTTAATTGCTTATACGCACGGGTTTAGTGAATAAGCTGGGTGTTGATGTTCATTATTCCTTATTAGAAAAGACTCCAATAGCAGGAACAAAAGCAATCTCCTTTAAAAAAATGAAAATCAAAGTTGACTCTGCATCTTACCAAGTGATTACTGCTCATTTCCAAAGATGAATAGACAAGAATCTAGGTCCAAAACTTTATTGACCTTGTAGAAACCTACAACCTTATCCATTTACTGCCGTAGATTGGCAGAATAGGTATGATGAAAGAATTTGCTATTAGAACAAATTGTTTACTGAAATGCACTTTTAAATCTTACTCAGCACGTTGTTTACCAGAATGCTCCTATCAGAAGATGCTATGCTAAATAATAATAATAATAATAATAATAATAATAATAATAATAATAATAATAATAATAATAATAATAATAATAATAATAATAATAATAATAATAATAATAATAATAATAATAAAAAGCTTAAAGACTGAAATCAGCCCTGTGCAGAAAAAAAAAGACACAGTTTATTTCAATGCCTGGAATGTTCTGTTTAAAAAAACCAAAGGTTCAAGCAGCAAGTGTGAGCCTATACCAGTTAACATCAATAATAATTGGGATAAATAGATAAACAAGCTGCTTTGCATCCACTTAAGAAGAAAGGCAGGGTATAATATTTTAAAGTGTGTGTGTGTGTGTGTGTATGTGTTGACTAAGAAGAAAGCTAGATGGATAAACAGGCTATGGTTGCCATATTGCCCATTGGCTAGACTTACTTTTATTCTAGGCATCACCCGGTGCCTGTTTAGACTTTATTTACTTTATTTCTAGCCCACCTTTCTCTCCAAAAGGGACCAAACATGGCTAGATTCCAAACTTTCCCCCTAAAAAGTAAGCTTCAACCTCTTACAGAGGGTGAGAAACAAGGCAAAACATGCAGTCACTGTTTTGTGAGAAATGAGCCTATCCATGTGATTGGCTACCTACCTACCCACCCACCTACCTACCTACCTACCTACCCACCCACCCACCCACCTACCTACCTACCTAGGTAAAGGTAAAGGTTCCCCTTTACAAACTGTCCAGTCGTGTCCAACTCTAGGGGGCAGTGTTCATCCCCATTTCCAAGCCGTAGAGCCAGCGTTTGTCTGAAGATAGTTTCCGTGGTCACGTGGCCAGTGTGACTAGACACGGAACGCCGTTACCTTCCCACCGTGGTGGTACCTATTTATCTACTTGCATTTGCATGCTTTCGAACTGCTAGGTTGGCAGGAGCTGGGACAAGCGACAGGAGCTCACTCCGTTGCGTGGATTTGATCTTATGACTGCTGGTCTTCCAACCTTGCAGCACAGAGGCTTCTGCGGTTTAACCCGCAGCACCACCACGTCCTTTGTACCTACCTACCAACCAAACATATTTATATATCAATTTTTCTTTGTATATTGCTTTCTATTTATTCTTTTTTTGTATGCTTTTGTTGTAAACTACCCAGAAAGAATGTTGCACTATGGAGCAGCACATAAGCTGAATGAATGAATGAATGAATGAATACACTTTCTCCTCAAGAGGACCCAAGGCAGCTTACAATATTCAAACAAGATAAAAACTGGAAGGGGGGAAGCAACAGCCCCCTCTTATGGAGCCAGTTGCTGAGGAAAAGCCTTGTTGTAGGCAAAGGTCTTTGTCTGCTTGTAGAAGGCCAGCAAAGTGGGAGTCAGCATGACCTCCTGTGGAAGAGAGTTCCACTGCTTGGGAGCAGTGACAGTGAAGGCACTCTCTCGTGTCCTCACCAAATGCACTTGTGAGGATGGCAGGATGGAAAACAAGGCTTCCCCTATTGATTTTGAAGCACGGGCAGGCTCATAAAAGGAAATGTGGTCTTTCAAGTAACTTGGACCCAAGTTTTTTTAGAGCTTTATAAAGTAAAATGAACATGTTGAATTGTGCCCAGAAACAGACTGGCAGCCAGTGAGGCTGTTGTAACAGGCAAGCTATGTGATCCCTGTAACCAGCCCCATTTAGCAATCTGACAGCAGCATTTTGAACCCACTGAAGTTTCTGAACACTTTTCAAAGGCATTCCCACACTGAGTGCGTTACAGAAATCTAAACTAAGGGATGTAGCTAAAACATGTGCTTCCATGACCAGATGAGACATCTCCAAGAACAAATTCAGTTTCTTCATTCTCATTCAGTTCATTGCTGACACCAATTTAGAAGCAATTTTGATAGATTCTTAAAGATCTATAAAGACTTGCTGTCTACCAATTTGCAGGCAAATGTGGGGAAGCCCTGCTTTTGTGGGTTCGCAGACAGTTGACATCTGTTTTGTAGGTTTGCCTGCAAACAATGTAGTGAGAGCAACAAGCACATAGGAATCAAGGGTGGTGAAAAAGAAAAGAAAGAAAAGTAGGGTAAAAACTGTTAGTAGCTTAGTAAAATGTTCATATTTAAGGAGGTTCTGGGAGCTGTAATCCAAAAAAGAAACTTTTTCAGACTCCAATACTATGCATCTTACTGGGCTCTCACAAAAATGTCATGTTCCATTTTATCTTCTTCAGGTTTCTGGGAGGTTAGCTGGGAACTTAGTTAGGTGGGACCCAGATCATTGATTCTGGAAGGTAAGCATGGGCCTTAGACAGATGACCACCAGGACATTTGGGGGTCTTTAGGCAGGGCTAGGAAATAGTCCTGTCTGAAAACCTGGAAAATTGCTGCTAATCAGAGTTGATAATACTGAACTAGATGGATCAATGATCCGAACTGGCAGTGCCTTATGTTTTGTGCAGTGCCCTGCTCTGTGTTGCAGAGTTTTGAATTTTTGGTTAAATTCTTCTAGCTGTGCAGCAGAAGTGCAAGGATTTACAGAGCAGAATAAGTTCAAATTCCACAGGTTAGTCCATCCCTTTTCTCATTAAGTTGGCACTTACAGTCTCAATAATGGAGACATAAGTAAAAGAAAGCATAAATGGTTTCGTGATTTACAACTGAACAGATCAACAGAGAACTGACAACATGAGTGCTTTTCAGCAACAGGCTTCAACAGACTCAAGAGAGGAAAAGGATCTCTCAGCAGTGAGACAGGGTTCTCTTTGAATTCAGAGGCACAGAAGGAACTATTGGTTAGTCCTGGATAGATTGACAGACACCCCATCCCAGAAAGGTCTCTCCCAGCCACACCTTCTCTGGGCAGCATGCAAGGTTGTAAAAACTCCAACACTTTGGCCTGGGTTGGTTGCCTGACCCAAACAAGAAAGGGGAAACAGAGGATTCTGGCTTGTGTTTAAGGAGAAGCAGAGTTAATTCACAATGTGTGAATACAATATAAGCACATGCTAAATAAAATCAATAATCTGAGGAATAATCTAACAAAAAGCACAGCTATAATAATCACTGTCCAGTGGCTTCATAAAGCAAAAAACAAAACAAAACAAAAAACCAGACCTGCAAACAAGTACTAAGTATTCTTTTCCCCTCATTTTCCTCCTGGTTTTCCAACAGCCATAATCTATTTTGATTTTTCAGTGTCCTTTCTAGTTACGTTGCATTACTCATAAGTGCAACACAGTGGTAGCTGCCAATACAAATTTAGTCTTTTCTGTTTATTCCGTTATCATTCTGTCAAAGCAGATAAGTCTGTTTTGCATTAGAGTGTGTGGATGTGTGCTTGTGCACACATTAATTGTGGGAAAATGATGAGTCACTCCTGCAAAGGTAAACCAACATCTGTGTTCTATAGCTTTCTTTTCTGATACATAGAAGAAGCTGTAAGATGACACAGAGATCACAGATAAATCAGAACAGTTTCTTTGCTGATCACACCAAAGGTCTACTGAGTTCAACTCTTGGGTTCTCAGCAGCAGGAAACTCACAAGGAGGACAAGATTAGAACTGAACTTAAGCCACAATTATAAAAAATGGGGGTGAGAACATGTGGCCTGCTCAATGTTGATGATTTGCAACTTCCAGTCCAACAATGACATCTGGAGGGTCATCATCAGTTGTACCATTCTTTGTATAGAACATATTGTAGAATGACAATATGTTCTATACAAAGACAAAGTACAACTTGTTGAAATTTTCATTTTTGTGATGGGAAACACTGCATACACTTTATACCCCAGCCATTGCTAAATATCTGATGGTGTTTCTAGCTGTGGTAGAGACACCAATAAAGCAGCCAGCCAGGGCAGGCAGAAAGGAAATAGAAAAGCAGCTAGGATAGTGGCTGGGAGGTTAGTGGTAGGAGCTTAGAGTGCAAATAAAGCTTCTGTCTCCAATAGAGGAGGTCATCCAGCCAAGGCTCTGGGAAGTAGGGTCTGGCAACTAAAAAAAGAGGAAATTTCCAGTCCAAGTACAGGCAACACTTTGGGATCTCAACTGGGGGAAGACACCAGGGAGTAGGAGGGCCGGGGCTCCTCTTTGCCAGGTACACAAGAGGGTGAAGGGATTGCCAGCCTAGAAGACTAAGGTATCAACCCTGGTGGGGAGGTCACCCTAGAATCCAGTTTCCTTTTCTCCCAACTTGTTTCATATAGTTGTTCCCTCTCCCTGACCTTTTCACATGTAGCTCAACTAGTCAAATGACTGGAGATCTGTAAAGGTGGCTGGAATGGTTGTCATACAACCTTGCACTGACTTACTTGTTCCCAGGAATGGAAACTCAAGTTGGGGGACTCACTGTCATGTCAGACTTAAGTTGCACCAGTGACTCAACTCGGGATGTGTTGGTTTTTTTTTTTTTTTTTTTTTCAGTGACTCTGTCTTGATTCGTGACTCGGAACCCACTTACCCCCTCCCTTTTTCTGGGGGAAAAAGCTTGTTTTTAGTAGAGACTCAGACTTGGAACTTGGTACCAAAGACTCAGACTCAGACTTGGGACTTGGGACCAAAGATCTGCCAACATCCGTGCTCATTCCAGGGTCCTGATCATGCACTAACAGATCTAGTCTTGGATCCTGATCTTGCACAGACCTACCTGTTCCATGGATTTGATCCTCCGCTAATGTACTTAGTCCTTAACCTTACACTGACTCACCTAGTTCATTGTCCTGATCCTGTCTAACTAGAGTCATGTACATGTGTTAGCTTTATCCATCCATAAACCAAGGCAAGCTGCCAACCCATGTGTCTCGGTTCACTCAGGGATGAATGCCTCAAGGTTAAACGTGCCCTTCCCTATGGAGGGGAAGGAGTTCAATAGACATTAAATGTTTAGCCATATGGCTGTTATATCAATTCAGCCTTTGAATAAAGTTTGCTACTGACCTAAAAGTGTCCCTTGTTAAAGGACTCCAGTGTGATACTGCAAAATTGCAGCTTATTGAGAAGTTTGATTTGGTTGCCTGAGGCCGCAATCTAGATAAAAGGATTTCTGTGCCCCAACAGCTGTTCATTAGCTTGCAAATGCCAGACTTTCCATTTTCTCATCAACTCTGCTTCACAAATATTCAGTATAACAATTTTGCATGGTTTAAAGTTATTGGTTGTAATCATGTTGCTTAGTATAGTAAAGTGAACTAGATTAGACCCATGGAATCAGTGGAGATTTGGGGAGTCAACTCCTTCATAAGTTCTAGTGATTCAAATGGGCCTACTCTAGTAGTGACTTAATTTAGTGTAGTAAGTTGCAACTAGAGCAGGCCCATTTAAATGATGGAACTTACTATGCTAAGGAACAGGTTTTCAGCCAATATTTATCTTTAATTGTAAATTTTAGCCATTTAACTTGCATTTAACTTGCATTTCATTTCGCTCAGCTCTTACCACTTGTGATTTCATTTATCTGTATATTTACACACACTCACATAAAACCAGGAAGATATATAGCTACCAGCTTTGGCAATACATCATGCATCTGGTAAATGGGCTCAAATCCATGAACGTTTATGTCAAGGATGGGGGAAATGCAGTTTACCAGTTCTCCATCTGCATTCAGTAATGGAGATAAAGTCCGCAATGTCCCTGCTCAGCACTGAAGAAATAACAGAATTTCTTTAATGTGCCACACTGAAATCCTTTTGTTTGTTTTTTTCTGTTCCTCCATCAGTGATTGAAGTCATGATACAGAAACCAGAGGTTTTTATTTTAAAAGTCAGTTATTGTGTATTACTTCTAAGTGAACACATACAGAACTGAATTGTGTATTATGTTTATTTATTTTTACCCTATTTTTCTCCTTAAAAAGGACCCAAGGTGGTGTACATCATTAAAAGACAATATGAAAGCTAAAAGCAGTGAGTATACAAATACTAAAAAGTATCAAACAAATACCATACTAAAAAAATATAAGCAACACCAAAACACATTCAAAGCAGTAAGGCACAACCATCCACTTAAAAACCCCACTCAGGAAGCCAGTCATTAAGGGAAAGCTTGCCTGAAGAGAAAGGTCTTTGCCTGCTTGCGGAAGGGAAGTAAAGATGGGGCCAGCCTGGCCTCCCATGGGAGGGAGTTCTAAAGTCTGGGAACAGCAACAGAAAAAGCCCTTTCTTGTCTACCCAACAAATGCATATATATGCTTGAGACATGCTGCCCTGAGGCTTCCTCCTGAGAAGAGAAGCATAGAATTGTTGGTCTTTAAGATGTTGCAAGACGCTTTGATGGGTTTTGTTGTTGTTGTTGTTGCCACAGACCAACACAGCTAGCCCTCTATTAACAATCAAGATTAATTATCTGAAAATTAGCCTGTAATATTTTGTAACGACTTGAGATGCATTCCTTATTGTCAGATTTCATAGTGGATAGATATGCCAATGGCAATTAGCTCTGATAACTAAATAAAGCTTCCATGCTCAGAGAGTCGACACACCTCTGTGTGCCCAAAATGGGAAAGAAGTAGCAAGATGCAGGCAATTTCTTTTCTACAACGGGTATGCGTTCTGAGAGCCATGCAACAGCTGGCTGTTATGCTGATCTAGCACAGTAATGCTCTAACATTCCAAAAAGTAAACATTCAAATCCTTTACATCTGAATTCCGGAACATTGCCAGATTTAGATTGTTTGGGAGAGAGAAGTTCCTAAATCAGAATGCCCATTATGACATCCACCCTCTGGGGGAATGGGGAGGGAGAAAGCATTACAGCTGGGCTACAAAAACTCTCATACTGTATAGTGTCACCTCTCACACTCACAAAGATGAAGTAGCTACTTTTCCAAACTTTCAGAGGGACGTCAGCCAGAATCCCTTTTTAGGCTTGCAGTCCTTGGCATGCCACTCTCAACGTATTGGACTCAGTCCGACTTACTTCTGAGTAGTCATCTGTAGAACTGCAGTTAATAAACCTTGAGATTCACAAAACATGAAGGCTCATCGTCAATGCACTTGCAGTAAACTGCAAAGACACCTACAGCATGCGTGCTCAAAGCCTGGAAAATGTATTTGGGAGCTACTAGTTCCAAAGTCAACAATCACCATATACACCCCAATGTCCAGAATCCCCCTGGCAGTGACCTATACTCAGTGAAGAATTCTGCAATTTGTGGTCCAAAACCATAAAGCTCCCAGATTCTGGATCTGGTGAAAGAAGGCCATCAGTTCAAATTAGAGGCCAAATTAGACATTAAATCTGATTCCCCCCCCCCAAGTGATATTTCCCTTCAACAAAGGGAATTCCTCAGAAATACTTTTCTCTGCAACCAGACTTACCAATTATGCTTGTGTTTACTTCCATCATGCAACAAAGCATGCTAAATGCACGATACATCATTGGGAAAGATCATGTGCTATGTCAGATGGCTTTTCATTGCTTGAGGGAGTATCGCTTCCAACAAGGCAGCATATGATAATCCCACAATACCAATGCTGCTGATGTCCTCATGCATCACATGACACTGCTGCCCTTCATGAAAGTGCAGCCAGCAAATCACCACCTCTCTCACCCACATGCCCCATTGGCCTACATAGAGAGATACCCACCACGGGGGGGGGGGGCAAATGTGCCCCTGCATAATACTGGCAAAGATGGAAGAGGTAGATAGCTTTAGTTATACCTAGCTATTTTAAGAATGTCTGGCTCCAAGGACCCTCAGAGCCAAGGCATTATGGGACAAAGGTCTTAGGTAATGCCTGCTTTATGCTCTCTTACCAGGAGAGATTAGGATAGAAGTAGTTTCCTAAGGCACCCCTACTATAATGCCCTGCCACCAAGGGGTCATTAGAGCCAGACATTCATGAAAGAGCTCGCTCTAGAGTCTGCTGCCACCACAGCCTCTGCCTGTTCTTTCTTCTTCTTTGGTGGTGGCATACAGGGATGCTTCTGGAGATGTCTCTGCTTCCAGTGGGGAAGGGTGGGACTAAGCACCTCCATAGCTGGACAATACAATAGTTGTGGACAGCTGCCACTTCAGGACAATAGACTTCCCTGAGACGTGGGTGATAGGAGGGAAGGGAAAACAGTGCATCTCCCACCCCAATGCAGTGACTTATTCAGGGGCAATCCTGGCTTCTAAAAATATATTGAGTGTATTATCTAGTTTGACCTCTGAACTTCACAGGGAATTATTCTGTGAAATATTAATTTCTGAAATATTAATCTGTCAAGGATAGCTCGGTTAATCATGAACATGCAGAATATGGCCATAAATCTCTTCACCTGCTCCATTTTCACAATGTGCAGTTGTGGGTTGTGTTGTTGTTTTTCCCCATACCTTGTGCAAAGTATCCTGTACCACTTTGCTAGCCAACTCTCAGCGCATTGCAACAGGGGCAGTCTCTTGTTTACATGACAGCAAACTGGAGATCGCAGTTAGAGCTATAGCTTTTCCCACAGTGAACCGGACTCTCGCATTTAGACTTTTTTTATATACAAGTCCGGTAAATCAGTGGCAAAAACTGGGAGTTGTGCTGACATGCACTTGAATGTCAAAACTCTCCCTTGCCCACTTTTGAAGGAACTCCCCCCCCCAAAAAAGGTACTAAGAAGAAGGTGAGTAGCTCCTATATTTCTGTATGATATGTGACACCCCAAAACATCATCTCCAATGAGATCTGCCTGTTCTACGCATTTTTCCCAGGCAGGGCGGTTGAGAATATTGACCCGAGAGAGACCCAGAAGGAGAAGACTAGGAACCGGGCCTTCTCAGTGGTTGCCCTTCATCTTTGGAACGAGCTCCCACCTGAAATCCACTTGGCCCCTTCACTGGGGAGCTTTAAAGCCATGAAAACATGGATTTTCAGGCAGGCTTTCCCGGAGTATTCAACATCTTAAAGCAGTGGTAGTTTTAGCATTACATACTACCTTTTCTGCCATCTTGTTTTTAAACTCCCCTATGACTTTTTAGTTTTTATTTTGTTGCTAGTTTATGTTAGTTGACATCTAATTTTGTTTTTGATTGTTATTGTGTTCACTGTTCTTTATTATTGTTTATGGGGGGGGGAGGTTTCGTTGTAAACTGCCCAGAGTGGCCCTGGCAGCCAGATGAGGGGTATAAAAGTCAAATAAATAATAAACAAATAAAACCTTATTTCCTGGAACACAAATGTTCAGAGAATGCTTATAGCCTCCTCTCAGGGGTGTGAGCTCTGTGCTGCAAATCTGTGGCACACACAGATGGATTAGTTTAACTTAAGAAGGACTACATTATTCTACAAATCTCATACTCATATCTCACACAAACTGATAAAAGTCATAATGCTGTCACTCTCTAGTATATGGGCACTACTCAGCTTTTATTGCTTCCTGTTTCTCTCATCCACAGCATTACAGCATGAGGGGGGTTGAATCCTACTTAAAAGCAACTCTGTTAGAGTCGCTAACATGTGATGGATTATGGAGAAAGCCAGAGAGTTCCAGAAAAACATCTACTTCTGCTTCATTGACTACGCAAAAGCTTTTGACTATGTGGACCACAGAAAACTATGGCAAGTCCTTAAAGAAATGGGAGTGCCTGACCACCTTATCTATCTCCTGAGAAATCTATACATGGGACAGGAAGCAACAGTTAGAACTGGATATGGAACAACTGATTGGTTCAAAATTGGGAAAGGAGTACGACAAGGTTGTATATTGTCCCCTTGCTTATTTGACTTATATGCAGAATACACCATGCGAAAGGCTGGACTGGAGGAATCCCAAGCCGGAATTAAGATTGCCGGAAGAAATATCAACAACCTCAGATATGCAGATGATACCACTCTGATGGCAGAAAGTGAGGAGGAATTAAAGAACCTCTTAATGAGGGTGAAAGAGGAGAGCGCAAAAAATGGTCTGAAGCTCAACATCAAAAAAACGAAGATCATGGCCACTGGCCCCATCAACTCCTGGCAAATAGAAGGGGAAGATATGGAGGCAGTGACAGAGTTTACTTTCTTGGGCTCCATGATCACTGCAGATGGTGACAGCAGCCACAAAATTAAAAGACGCCTGCTTCTTGGGAGGAAAGCGATGACAAACCTAGACAGCATCTTAAAAAGCAGAGACATCACCTTGCCGACAAAGGTCCGCATAGTCAAAGCTATGGTTTTTCCAGTAGCGATGTATGGAAGTGAGAGCTGGACCATAAAGAAGGCTGACCGCCGAAGAATTGATACTTTTGAATTGTGGTGCTGGAGGAGACTCTTGAGAGTCCCCTGGACTGCAAGGAGAACAAATCTATCCATTCTAAAGGAAATCAACCCTGAGTGCTCACTGGAAGGACAGATGCTGAAGCTGAGGCTCCAATACTTTGGCCATCTCATGAGAAGAGAAGACTCCCTGGAAAAGCCCCTGATGTTGGGAAAGTGTGAAGGCAAGAGGAGAAGGGGACGCCAGAGGACAAGATGGATGGACAGTGTCATCAAAGCTACCAACATGAATTTGACCCAACTCCGGGAGGCAGTGGAAGACAGGAGGGCCTGGCGTGCTCTGGTCCATGGGGTCACAAAGAGTTGGACACGACTTAATGACTAAATAACAACAACTGTTAGAGGCAAGCCATGTTAATAGGGCAGTCTTCTCTCCCCCAGCTAAAGAGAAATTCTTCGAGTTTCAAAAAGGTAGAAAGGGAAAAAGAGGGGGGCCCCAGATTGCCTATGACTATCCTCTTGTTTTAAGAGATGGGCCATAAATTCCAAATTCCTAGCTCAAGAAGAGCTTAAAACCAATATGCATATTTCCATCTAAGATTCTTACCTGGCCTCTACACCATCAGCCATGTGAATTTGGGACATTAAAAACAGCACATAAGTTTGGAACTGCCCACAAGAACTTGATGCACAGCCTTGAAGAAGATTATTTATTATCGAAAGCTCACTATTTGTTTTTCGTTTGTTTTGTTTGTTTTAAATTCTTAATGGTCGATTAAAGGTATCACCTGCTCCGACATTTGGATTGTTTCCACGACCATGGAGCCTTTTCCTGATTTTTTTACTTAAAAGCAAACATTTTAATGAACATGGAGAGATAATCTGGGATGAATGATAGTCTGGGCAACAGATACAAAGGTAGGCAAATGTTATGAAACTGCCACTCTGCACCCCTACCCCACCCCATCTGTTTCTTATTGATATTCTGTCTCACCCACTGTTATTGCAGTCCTCTTTGATTGCCTCAATAACCTAAAGAGGAAAATACAAGATAATTTGTTTGGGTCTCAACAGGTGATCTCATTATCTCAGTACAGTGACTGTTGTGCGCCACCCTTTGTTCCATACATTTTGTTAGTGCTGAGGCACATGCTGCCATCCCTTGCATTAGACCAGTCTTATGGAAATGAAGGCAAACATCTCAGCGTGTTTATTAGACTTGTTATCCCCAACAGAAACTTTCCAGAGAAAGGTCTGTCATTGATACCAGCATCCTCTCATAACTACAGACAACAGGGGTGGGGCACCTGGGGCCTTGGGACCAAATCTGACTCTCAGGTCCCAAGCTGGCTCTGACATGATTTTTAACACCTAATGGTTTGCAATGAGATCTCGGTAGCATCTAGAATCCTCTTGCCTTGCCCAATTGTGTAAGTTTCCTGCACCCAGCCCTGGTATGTTGTCCTTCACATGGCTGTTCTCACACTGGTTGCACAATCAGGGATCCAACTGGACAGGCAAGGTGGAGCCTAGATGAGAGGAAGAAACAGTGTGCAATTCCCTCTTCCACGCATTGTTTTTCTCCCCTTGGATTTTGACCAAAATGCCTAGAATCTGTCCTCAACAAATAAGTTTTATGTTGTGTTCTCGAAGGTTTTCATGGCCAGGATCCGATGGTTGTTGTGGGTTTTTCGGGCTGTTTGGCCATGTTCTGGAGGTTTGGTCTGAATCAAAGAACATGAAAGACACTGCAGACTAAAACAACCAGAAAAATCGGCAGTAGCTGAACATGCCCTGAAACAAGCTGGACATGAAATCCTATTTCAAAACACAGAAGTACTGGACAATACAGTGGTGCCTCGACTTACGAACTTAATTGGTTCCGGAAGATGGTCGTAACTCGAAATGGTCGTAAGTCGAAGCACCATTTCCCATTGAAATGCATTGAAATGCAATTAATCTGTTCCGGCCGAAGGGGGGGGGGGAGAAAAGCAATCAAGCGTGCAAGACCCATCGGAAATGCACAGAAAACAAAGGGGGCACATCGGAAATGCACAGAAAACAAAGGCAGCATGTCGGAAATGCACAGAAAACAAAGGGAGCACATTGGAAATGCACAGAAAACAAAGGGAGCACGTCAGAAATGCAAAGAAAACAAAGGGAGCACATCGGAAATGCACAGAAAACAAACGGAGCAGATCGGAAATGCAAAGAAAACAAACGGAGCAGATCGGAAATGCAAAGAAAACAAACGGAGCAGATCGGAAATGCAAAGAAAACAAACGGAGCACGTCGGAAATGCACAGAAAACAAAGCAAAAAGCAAGGGAAGCATGCAAGACCCATCAGAAATGGGGGAAAAAAACCCAAAAGCAACCAACCCCCCAAGACTCATCGGAAATGGGGGGGAACCCAAAAAACAAACAAACCCCCCAAGATCCATCGGAAATGGGGAAAAAACACTCCAAAAAGCAACCAAACCCCCCAAGACCCATCGGAAATGGGGGGGGGACCAAAAAACAAACAAACCCCCAAGACCCATCACAGCACAGAAACATAACCCCCCCCCAGCCCAAAACCACGCTGCAAAAACACCCAGAACAGGTTTTTAAAAGCATAAAGCAGCACCTTACCTTACCAGGCAGGTTCCTCCGATCGCACACTCTCTAACTGCTGGGGCGAAAGAGCTACAAAGAAGCAGCCTCGTCACCACCTACAGTTAGCAATTTGAATTTCCCGCCTTTTCCCCCTGCCTTTTTCTGTTCGTAACAGGAAGCTCCGGCCGCAAGTCAAAGCAAAATTTTGCGGCCGGAGCTGGTCGTAACTTGAAATGGCCGTATGTCGGGGCATTCGTAAGTCGAGGCACCACTGTACTAGCAATCATTATGTTAGACTACACAGGGAATAGGAACGTGGTGGCACTGCGGGTTAAACCGCAGAAGCCTCTGTGCTGCAAGGTCGGAAGACCAGCAGTCATAAGATAGAATCCAAGCGACGGAGTGAGCTCCCGTCGCTTGTTCCAGCTCCTGCCAACCTAGCAGTTTGAAAGCATGCAAATGCAAGTAGATAAATAGGTACCACCATGGTGGAAAGGTAACAGCGTTCCGTGTCTAGTCGTGCTGGCCACGTGACCACGGAAACTGTCTACGGACAAACGCTGGCTCTACGGCTTGGAAACGGGGATGAGCACCGCCCCCTAGAATCGGACACGACTGGACATTCGTCAAGGGGAACCTTTACCTTTACCTTACACAGGGAAGCCATTGAAATCCACAAACACCAGCAGAGCTTCAACAAAAAAGAAGAAAGTCTAAAAATCAACAAAATCTGGCTCCCAGCACTGAAAAATACAGCCAGCAAAAAGGTCAATGAACTCTACCCAGCCACAAGAACTGGTGATCATTGCACACAAAAGACTAGCTAACGACACCCAACAATCACAGCGACAGATCTTCTCCCCCCTTATCACAACAAAACACCCATAACATAAAACACCCTGATCACAGGAAACACCCAGTCTCCTGAAAAAAACAAAAACCTGATCCCACAGCTACAAATACTTAACATCCCACACACTACACCAGAACACAGACAGAGTTCTAACTCCTGTCTTCTGAAGATGCCGGCCACAGAGACTGGCGAAACGTTAGGAAGAAAAACCTCCAGAACACGGCCAAACAGCCCATAAAACCTACAACAACCATCGCAAAAAAATAAATAAGAACATAGCATTTGTGTGGTTTGAGTTAGTGGTAAATGGAAATGACTTGCCATTTCAATTCTGAAAACATGCACATTTTGTTGTTGTGATGCTGTTCATGGCACCATTTTTCCATCTTCTCTTTTGTCTCCATGGTCTTTGGACTTATTTGCTCTCTTTGCAATTTATTTCAAGCATGCAGAAAAGAACCTACACAATATTGGTGATACCGCAATTGCACTACATCATATGTGATGACATCACAGAGAGAGAGAGAGAGATCATGTAGATCAATGCCGACCAACAGATTCAGCAACCAGACATAGAATGCCAAGGCAGAAGACAAACAGAGTTCAGAAACAGCATCACAATCACACAAACATTCTGCAAAGGGCATAATTTTATTTATTTATTTTTGCTTTTGGGGGGTGGAGTGTATTGTCTATTTTGAGAAGCCTATCAAAATGAAAGATATGGTACAACATTAAATTGAATCTGTCTGGGTTTCTCCTTTGTGCACACATTTAACAAGCTAAGGGTTTTCATTTTCCTTCCCCCTTCACCTCCCCAAGCTCAGTTGTCGCTACAATATCAGCACGAAAGGGAAATGTCTTAGCTTCTTTCATAACTAATGGGGTTTGCCCTGCACCAGACAAATCTTATTAAACATGGCAGGGTAGCAGTGGATGATATGCTGGGATCCAGCAAGTGGTGTTGACTGCCCTCTAACGGCCTGTGTGTATGTAAGCGAAGGCTGAAATCTCCGGGGGAATCCAGGCTTAGAGGCCAGAGGGTTAGGAATGCTTAGATCATTACTTCATTCCAGGGTGCCATGTATTTGTTGTGACAGAGAATTTTCATATCTAGAGCACAGATGTGAAATGCACACGGGGTTCTTGCTATTTTAGCCCAGGCAGAGATAAAATATACAACTAGTGAGGAGTGGCAAGCAAACACAGAACTGAAGTTACCCTTATCAGCAAAACTCACACAAAAAAAATTATAATAAAAAGGGAAATGCTTACTTAGGAGCATAAGTTGCTCTGTTTGCAACAAAACATTTTGCTTAACAGACGACTTGGTGACAGCTGGAAGGCCTGGAACACCATGCTACAACCACCTTGTATATTGTGACAAAATAGTATCCACTTATATCCATCAAGTCCATCTGTCTATCATTTTGCTGAGGCCGATTTTAGGCTTTTACAGAATGTTTGGGTGGGGAGTGAGCCAATGGAGAAAAAATTATTTGTTTGTTTATTTGTTTTTACCCCGCCTTTCTCCTTAAAAGGACCCAAGATGGCTTACATCATTAAATGACAATATTAAAGCTAACAGCAGTAAGTATACAAAGGATCAAACAAATATCATACTAAAAAACATAAGCAACACTAAAACACATTTAAAGCAGTAAGGCACAACCATCCACTTAAAACCACCCACTCAGGCAGCCAATCATTAAGGGAAAACTTGCCTGAAGACAAAGGTATTTGCCTGCTTGCGGAAGTACAGTAAAGATGAGGCTGGCCTAACTTCCTGTGGGAGGGAGTTCCAAAGAACTCCCTGGGAGCAGCAGCAGAGAAGGCCCTCTCTCATGTACCCACCAAACACACTTGTGATGGTGGTGGGACCGAGAGTAAGGCCCCTCCAGAGATTGCCAGAGGCTCAACATTCTACCCCACATGTGATGATGATGATGATGATGATGATTCAAAGGTACACATATGTACAGTTAACATGAACGATATTGCTATTTTATTTATTTGGATATTTTTATATTGTCTTTTAGAACATTTTGTAGCCTGAGGCAAAGCAGTAGAGCAGGGGGTCCCCAACCTTTTTAACCCCGCGGACCGGCTGGGGAAGGCGGGGCACCCCCTTGTGCTCGCACGCATGCATGAAGGAGCGCTCTCTCTCACACACACGGGCGCGCACGCACCTGTGCGCATGCGCGAAGGAGCAGGAGGGTGCTCGTGCGGGCAAGCTCGCGCTCCTGCGCATGCGCAAATGGCAGCGCTTGTGTGGGCGAGCAGGCGCTTGAGCGCTTGCGCAAAAGGGTTGGGGAGCGGTTGCGTGGGCGCTGGCACACGCGTGCCTGCACAAAGGAGCTGTGCGGGGGGGAGTGCATGCAGGGGGGAGGTCTGTCTCCGTGGCCCAGTCTGGCTCAGGCCACGGACGGGCACCAGGCCGCGGACTGGGGGTTGGGGACCTCTGCAGTAGAACATACCCTCTCCCACTCCAGGTACAAAAGTGGACTAGATTGGGAGTTGAACCCTCTGCAAAGCTTGGGAAGTGACTCCTTGCAAGGAACTATCATGTTGCTCCATATTTTTTGTGCAATCAAATGACCGTGCTCGCTGCTGTTGCTCCTACCATGAGGCAGGTTCATTAGTTACAGCAGGGGTCTCAAACTCAATTTACCTGGGGGCCGCTGGAGGCAGAGTCTGGGTGAGGCTGGGCCGCATCAGATTTTCCGCCAAGCAGAGCAAGAGCCCGAGGAAGCCGGCCAGGAGTTTCCTTAGCCCGGCTGGGGCTCCGAGGAGGAGGAGGAGGAGGAGGGGCGCACGAGCCCTCGTCGCCGGCCATGACCCCCTCCGGCTCCTTCTTCACTACTACCACCAGCAGCAGCAGCAGGACGAAGAAGCGGAGAAGGGAGGGAGCACCGGCAACCGCCTAGCTGGGGGGGAGGAGGGCACGACATAAAAGGGCCGGCGGCGCGCCTCGCTCGCCGGCTCTCCCCCAAGACAGCGCCTCTTGCACCCTCCATCCAGCAGACAGGCGGGCTGGCTGGCAGGGTGCAAGAGGCGCTGTCTTGGGAGAGAGCCGGTGAGCGAGGCGAGGCTTTTTTTGACTCTTGACAGCAGAGGACGCGTGGGCGCTTCAGGGGGGGCAGGCAAGGCGGGGCCCACAAACTATCATCTGGCGGGCCGCAAATGGCCCGCGGGCCGCGTGTTTGAGACCCCTGAGTTACAGACTATTGACACATTGGATTATGGTTGCAACCATGCCAGAAAAGTAAGGGAAATGCTCTCTGGTTCTCTCTCATGGCCATTTCTGATAATGCCCATTGAAAATACTTGAAAGGAGAGAAGACAATGAAACTAATATTTCTCTTGCCCCTTAGGACTGATAAGAGAATGGTATTATCAAAATACTGCTAGTCATGCCTTCAAATGCTCTTTAAAAGGAAGTTTTTGTTAAAAGTAAAAAGCCATCTAAAACAACTAATAATTTTTGTTTATTCAAGCTCACACTTTTTGTATCAATATCTCAAAAGACACCTATATGGAAATTTATATAACATGCAAATTCAATGAAATCTAATTGGAGGTAGATGATTGATCACCTTTAAAAGTTCCTCAATCAATTGACAACCAAAAATAAAAGCTAAGCATGGAAACCAAAGAGCAGTTTTCAAATGCTCTCCTAAATTAAAACATACTACACATTCTTTCTAAGAAATCTGAACAGCTGGGGTGGGGTCATATGAATCCTTCTCCTTGTACAGTGACAGAACACATGGGAAGAGGCATGAAGTCATGAACACTAGTCCCATACTGTGGCCCTCAGCTTAGAAACAATTCTTTTTAGATTATGCCTCTAAATCTATGCCTATGCTGCCTTGGGAATTCCAGGAGCTTTAGTCCAAAAGAAAAACCAAAAAACCCTCTTCCAACAGTTATCATGTGACCTTGTTGCTACCACCCATGTTTGAGAGCTTGTCAGAAAGGACTCTACTCTCATACAGTTGTATACATGCTACATGGAGAGGCAGGACATGGATGGGACAGGGTTGTTCCTATCTAGTCCAACTTCCTGTTCACCAACACTTCAATGGTGCCCGAGAAACCCAATGGGCCAGAAGGGCCCATCCCTACACAACTGAAGCACTGGAGGTACAAATGCCAGTGGGAAAGAAGGAGGAGAGTGTAGGAGGAGCAGGAGAGCAGCCGAGGCTCACCACTGGCTACCTCTACCACCCCTCATTAAAGGGCTCCAAACGTGGCAGCAGACTGGCCCTGCTGGTCACCAGGGATGTGCTGGCCTCAGTGGCATGAACTGAGGCCAGTACCAAACTGACTGTTGCCAGGGGACTAGTGACAGAAACACAATCTCCTGGAATGTGGGAGGGTGGTGGCAGAGAACTGTTGTCAAAGGCACACAACTCAATAAAAAAGCACCTACAGCCCATGAAATTATTGACAGGAGACACCCAGGTTCTGCTGGAGGCGAGGGCGGTAGCACTCACACAACTTTCCTTGACCTAATGGTAGGGCTGGCTCTGCTCTCTTGGTAGCAGCACCTTAGCTATCAAACTTTCTCCCAAAGGTAGTTAGGCTGGCTCTATTCTCCTTGAGCTTCTGGTGGGCAGCCAAAATGATATTGGCCTTTCACCTTTTAGATTTGTTTTAAATTTGGCTTTTAAAGAATGTTCAAAGTCTACTTTTAAAGAATGTTTTGAATCTTTTGCAAAATAATGAACTGTTTTAAATCTGTTTTTAATCATTTTAATCTATCTATTGTACATTGATTTGGGAATCTTCATGGGCACAAAAATACTAACGAACTGTTTCAAATACATTCAAATATATATATATATTTAAATGGCAAACACACACACACACACATATAGATGGCAAAACCATTTTCACTAACTTAGGCTCCACTGTGAATTTATTTGGGGGGAATCTCTGCTATATATAAAAGGTATGCTGGGAGACTACCTAAGGTTTTGTCTGGTTCCTGGGAATATTTGACAGTTCAACACTAGTTGTTTCCTTGCCAATGCCTGATGTTACCTGAAGTGTATAATAGAGTCTTTCTGTGCTTCTAAACTCAGAATAAATTTAAAGCTCATGAGGAGGGGAGGTGCCCAAAGAAGGTGTTTGGAGGATGGGTTAGGTGAAGGGCAATGACCTCCCTCCCTCCACAATCCATATTATCCCTATCTTCATCAGCCAGTCACATACAATGGCACCTAAAATGGCCTGTTTGAAGATATTTCTCACTCCTCTTCCAAAGTCAACCCTTCACCGTGTCCCTCCCTTGCTTTTTCAAGCAACTTTCATGCAATTTTCCTTTGTCGCATGGTCAATAGTAGAAGTGGCTGTTGTCATCAGTATTGTTGTAGAATGCAGCTTTAGGGCAAGCCAGACAACCTTATGGGCAATTTTCAGTCTTCCATCAGCAGCCAACTGCCTATTCTCTTCCTTGAGTCTCACCCTAGGAGAAATTACTGACGGGACCTCTTAACAACATATTGCACATAAATGCCTGTATTTGTCTTACTCTTCTAAACTGGAAATGATTTTGAGATGGGGGGTCACAAGAACATTTTCCTTTCCCTTCACTTCTGAGAGAAAAAGAAAGTGAGAGAGAGAGAGCATAGCAGCCATACTAGACGAGACTAAGGTTCTATCTAGTCCAACTTCCTGTTCACAAACTGGCCAGGCAATTGTCCATGACAAAACTATCAGTAGAACTTTGCCTTTGTTGTCTGTTTCATATAGACATGAAAGCCATAGAACCTTTTGGCATTTGGTGCCAACAACATGATGATGACATCCAACTGTACCTCTCTTTTCAGTCTAAATCCAAGGAAGATGTCCAAGTTCTAAATCAGTGTCTGACACATCCCTCATCTCATGATGGTGTGAAATGTGTTAGAAAATTGTAGGAGGTGAAAACATACTAGTACAATCTGATGCAGAATTGAAATGTGAACCCTTCTTATACACATTAAAAGAAATACATGTGGTGCTGGTAGTGGTGGTCTTCCATTCTAAATGGTGCCTCACACAACTGAAAAAAGAAGAGAGGCGAAGCTTCCGATATGGAAACCAAGTAGATTAAATGGGATGTTTAGCAGAAAGTTTTCGGGCAGGGGCTATTGCATTCTGCTAGGCTGCTAGCCTTTTAATGAAACAGGACATGACCATGAGGTCACTGTTCCTTTCTGGAAAATGGCTATTTAGGGCCCAAAACAGATCTCACGAACCTTGAAAATTTTCGAGAGAATATGAATCAAAGTCTAGATTATACCAAACTAGGAATAGAACAACTCAGAAGGTAGAAATCAGGATTCAAGAGAACCTTGACAGCTTGGAGAACTGGGCCCAAACAAACAAGATGAATTTTAATAAGAATAAATGTTAAGTTCTGTATTTAGGCCAGAAAAAATCAGATGCACAGATATAAAACGGGTGACACCTGGGTTGGCAGTAATACATTGTAAAAGTATGATTAAAATCTAGGTACCTTAGTCAGCAACAAGCTAACATGAGTCTATAGTGTGATCTGGTTGTAAAAAAAGAAGTTAATTTACTTCTTTTAAAAAAAATCCCTCGGTTTTATGTGGGATATTGTGTTTCTGTGTCAAAATGTTTCAAAACATCAGAAAATTGTCTGATATTGCTGCACAATGTTGTGCCCACATTGCCAGCAAGAAAAAGGATACGGAGCTTGACATAGTAAAGGGAAGCCTGAATGTTGACAACACCAATGGCAGCAGTCAAGATGGTCTACAGGATACCTTCTTGTGTTCACTTTCATTCACAAAATGACAACAAGCAAGGGAAGATGCCAGAAGCTGGCTCTTTTTTTCATCAGTTAAGCACTTTTCACCCAAACACAAAGCAAAGGTCAGGGCTGTTTTCTGACAAGTGTGAATGGTGCACCATGTCCTGTTTAATTGTGGATACATAAGTACAATATCCCACATTCATAAAGTGGAAGTTTGTTTGTCTGTCTGTCTGTCTGTTTTATAGGCTGCCTTTCCCCCGATAAGGGCATCCAAGGCAGATAAGAATTTTTAAGAATTTCCTGGCTTTTTAAAATGGTTTAAATATATATACACTACATAAAAAATCCAACAGAAACTTCCCTCATATAGATTTACTCAATGCTAGAGGATCCCAGAAGATGAGCACTTGATCTGTACTATGGTTGCTGGGAGAGGGCAGAAGCAAGAACAGTTGGAATGTGGCTGAAGTCCCTTTCTGCCAAAATATTTTGAAGGGCTGTTTTGAACTTAATGAAATGGTGAAGCAAATGTGTGAGTAAGTGTAACACATACAGTAGAGAACCCTTTAACCTCTCAGATAAACTAATGTTGCCATGCCCACTCTGCAGGCTGCAGACTAGAATGCTATGTTCCAATTTCCAAAACCTTTCCTTGGGGTAGGCAACCCAAGGAAGGAAAACTATATTGGACCAAAAGCTCTACGGACATGTTGTGTGCATGTTTTCCAAAAGATGTCCCTTCGCTTCTGAAATTTTAAAAATGGGAAAGCTGGAAGTTAGCAAAGATTGTCACTGGAAACCAGGATCAAAATCATCCATTTTACATGAAAGAAAGGTAGTGAAGAAAGACAGGGTCAAAAATCAACCCATTTGAAATGTGACGTTGGTACAGCCAGAAAAGACAGAAAAGTGGGTGCTCAATCAAGTCAAGCCTGAACTCTCACTAGGAGAAAATGAGTAAACTGAGGCTATTCTGCCATGCACATAGAATGAAAATACAGAACTGGCCAGAAAAGACAATATTGCTGGGGAAAATTGGGGGACGGGTGCAGTAGGAAGAGAAGAAGACCTAACATGAGACAGATTGTCTCAAACAAAAAAAATAAAAATAAAAATAAAACAACCACAGCAGAAATTACTGGAAAAGACAATGTTTCTAGAAGTGAGGGGAGTAGGAAGATAGAAAGATCTAACATAAGTTGTTGGTTTGCAAAATCTGAGCAGAGCTATTAATAATAAGACATTTTGAAGGTTACTAAGTCATATAGTCGCCACACGTCAGAAGTGACTTGATAACACATGGCATCTTTGGAGTTTTTTCTTCGTTATCAGACAATTGTAACAGTTGGAATGGTTGAAATTATGACAGAATACAGGCACCAAAGCTCTGCTAACCTTAAGGAAGACATTACCTAGCCAAAAAGCAAAAAAAAAAAAAAAAAAAAAAAAAAAACCCACCAGAGATTTCATAGTTTAAACAAGTGAGTTTCTGAATATTTGTTCTTTATTCATTTTAAAATATATTTTAAAATATTTTTACAACCAGACATAGAATCCCTTTCTTAGCACACATGCCTGTTTGGCCAGGAAGGAGTTAAAAAGTTCTCCTCCTGAAAGCCAACTAATTAGATCCTTACTAAGAACATCAAAAGATTACCCCAGACCTGGAGCTGATTTCTCCTTTGAAGATTTATGGCAGGAGTCTAATCTCATAAATCCTGAGATAATGTTTACAGAAAGCACTGAGTGATGAAACAAACACAACTGCTGTACTTTTGAATATGCTTTACAAAATTGTATGCTAATTTCCTGGAGAGGCATGGCAAAATGTCCCTTTTCTGGAGTACTTATCATTCCATTAAAATGATAGCCTGTTTTTACTTTACTCTTTAAAGAAAACCTGTATTTTAAGTCTGTTTTGATGACCTTTCATTGCCCTACAGCCTTTCTCCACATGAAGCTGCAACATTGTATCTACCTTGGAAGGCTCTTGCTGGTAAGCCTGTTCTACACATGCTCAGTTTATAACAGGCACTTTTTTCTCCTTTTGAAAAGCCTTTTTTGAGGAGCAGTATTTCAGCCCCTGCAGCCTGGATTCTTTCCAAATTAAAGGGGGTGCAGCCAACCATTCTCTTTCAAGTTAAGAAAGATCAATCTTTTCCATTTGTATGAGCTCTTTTAAATTTGACGATGTTTAGGATTGCCTGTTTCTCCACAGGGAGTAAAATAGATTTACATTTTAAAAATCATAACTCAAAAACTCTTTGCCCAAACGTCCCCAAATATGGCACAGAGCAAGAGCAAACTGCCTGCTGCACGTGTGCCAAATTTGTTGCTGATCTGAAGTTGAATTTCAAAGGTTATATATTTTTTGTTTGGGTTGCCCCATTTTTAGAACTGCTTTGTAGAATATTTATTTGCTCTGCTGCACAATAACATAGCTACAGTACCACGCATCAATAATACAATTTTAGGCTTCATCAACAGAAGTATTATAGTGCCCATATCAAAGGAAGTAATAATCCCACTGCATTCCATGTTGGCCAGACCTCAGCTGGAATAATGCGTCCAGTTGAGGGCAGCACAATTTAAGAAGAATATTGACAAGCTAGAATGTGTCTAAAGGAAAGCAACCATGACAGTAAAAGCTCTGGAAATCAAGCCATATGAGGAATGATTGGGGAGACAGGAATGTTTGCCTTTCAAAAAGGGAAAGGTGATATGTTAGCAGTCTTCAAATATGTAGCAGATGGAAATGACATGTTTTCTGCTGATCCAAATGGTGGGATCCAAACCAATGTATGCAAATTACAAGAAAGAATCTGCTCTAAATGTTAGGAAAATCATTATAATGGCATGAGAGTGAAATGGACTGCCTCAGAGGCTGGAGGGCTCTCCTTTGTTGGAGTTGTTTAAACACACGTTGGATGACCATCTGACAGGAATGCTTTACAATACAATCATTCTATGATAATGTCCTCAGCCCCAGCACCAAATCTTCCAAACACTGGTCTTGCTTCAATGGCTAGAAAGCAGAACATTGGGTAGATTGTTTTATCTGTGAAAATCTGCCTTTGCCACTATAATTATTTTCTGCAGCATGCAACCAGAGCAAGAAATAACCTTCCATGAGTGTTACGTCCAATTTCTCCAAATATTTTTATTTTCTTTTTAATGCATGTGACAGTGGCTTTCACTCTCTTTTAGTGTTTTGTAAAGCACATTGTACATCCTCATTTGGAAGGAGAACTTAACACCTGGCATATACACATATTTTTCTTTATGGACCTACCATATATGCCAGCTTAAGAATCCTTGCTCTTTTTGCGGTGTGATGAATCAGGTTCAGCTATCGCTGTGAACTTTACAGCATGTATCCATGGTGCAGAAGGCTATTCCCAAAATATTCCCAGTTTAAAGTTCAGACTAAAAACCAGAGCAGATTCAATGCCTATAAGAAATTGGATGCACCAGCTTCTACTGTGTTAGGTATACAAACAGATGGGTAAAAGAGGCAGGGTCTTTTTGGTGGTGGTGACAAATGCACAGAATATCCTACCTTGAAGACAAGGCCAGCTTCAAATCTTTCCTTTCTAAAGGAAATGGCAGCCATGGAACCAGCTCTCGACTGGGACCTGCACTGGCAAATTGTACAAATAGCAAAAGCTCTAATTTGATCCCTTGGCTGTACTTGTATATTCATTTTTTTAAGCATTATACAAATGCATATGTGCATTAGTCTGGCTAGATGGCAAAAGTGGACAGGGGTCATATCTTGAATAGTTTTGTGGAAGAGGGCATTTCAGCAAGCATAGCTTGTCATGCAAGCTCCACCTGCTGATGTTCCCTCTGCCACACTACTATTAATGATGCAAGACCCCATCTTCTTTATCATGTGGACATCCTAACATGTATTTGATTTGTATTCCTGCATTGAGCAGGGAGTTGGACTTGATGGCCTTATAGGCCCCCTCCAACTTCACTATTCTATGATTCTATGTACTCTTAGCACTGCAGAGCTGGAAGGGACCCTATGGATCATCAAGTCCAGCCCTGTCAAGGAGGCACAGTGGAGAATCAAACTCCCAACCTCTGGCTCTATAGCCAGAGACCTAAACCACTGAGCCATCCAGCCTATCCAGCAGAAGTCTATGTACACACATGCAGGCACAGCTTGGAAAAGTTACTTTTTTGGATTGCAATGAGAGATGGGCACAAACTGCCAGTTTGGTGATTCGTCCTGGTTAAAACAGAAGTTCGGCAGTTTGGTGCCCCATCCCCTCTGGTGGGAGTCCACTCAGAAGCAGCATCCTGGCTTCCCTACCCTGCCTTCTCCAGGTGCTGTTTCCAAGTGGGCACCCTCCAAAGAGGGCAAGGTGCTGAAACACTGAACACCTGTTGTGGCAGTAAACGAATCGAGACAAACCAATTATTCATGCCCATCTCCAATTGCAACTGTTAGAATCCCTGCCAGCTGAGGGATTCGATGAGTTGCAGTAAAAAAGGAATTTTTCCTAGCTCTGCACACCCTGTAAGTAGCCAAAGCACACACCCTCTCTCCCCTTTCTAAAGCTAAACCCTGTCCCTGTTGCTTCTGGAAATACTTGATGATCTGGTTCAACATTGTTGTTTGTGTGTACAACAGTATTAACAATTAACCCTGAAGTTTTTATATTTTAAACAACTGCTTATGAACAAAGAAAAAAAGCATAGTTTAGTGAGCAAAGTGTAAAGTCCTTTTCCTCCCACATATCAGCTTCCTTTGGATTACTTGGTTAGCAGTTTACACAATTGTTAGCTTTGCTTGCTTTTAAAAATATACTCTTCCTTTTTGGCCAGACATTATAACTCTCATTATACAGGAGAGCAGCATTAATAATAGAAATCTTTTTTCAGATCTGTGGAATGATTCTCGTACAGAACACCAGGATGCATTTCCTACCCATTTTTCATCAAGATCACACACCAGCCTCGCCAAGCTGGCAGTCTAGAAATGCACTGGATGACAACTCCCATCATCCCCAAGCAGCATAGATAGCCTTGTCAGATGGAGATGATGGGGGTGATAGTTCAACATGTCTGGAAGGTGCCAGCCTGGGGGAAGCTATCCTTGTCTTGTTAATTGCACCTGTTTCTCACCAGACGTTGTGGGGTATGTGTGTTTGTCACTTGGAAATCTGAATCCTCACCACCTACCGCTTTATCAGTAATGGTGTATCTATGTGCAAGGACACACAGCTGCATTTCAAACAGCATTTGCGTGTTCTGCCATTCACCATCACTCTTCAGGATGCTGATGAATGTGCTGACAGACAGAGGCTAATTGGCAGACAGTACGGAGTCAGGTTTTGATGACACAGTGGAAATCATCGGAGACAGAGAAGGTAACAAAGAAAGTTTAGAGGGAAGAAGAAAGGAAATGGAGGTAGAGACCATTTCACATGAGGAATGGTGGCAATCTAAAATACAGCAGGGGGGAAGGAGAGAACCACAGGTGTACAGAGAAAGGAGAATATGTGTGGCAGGACATGGAGGAGGGAAAGGAAAAGAGGGAAAGCTAGCTGCACAGGTGAGTGACACGACCAATGGGCATTTTAGAGCCCATGCAAACCCAATGCTTGGGCTCACACCCATGTGGCAGTTCCAACATGGCATCATCTGAAGCGTCAACTCAAGATTTATAAACCTCCCAACTGTAAGCCATCCCCCTTTTAATACACAGACAGTTCAGTCTAAATCCCAAGGGGCACCGCTTGTAAAGAGGCAGGATTAGGCACAAGCATCATGGGACAGCAGAAATGCCCCCCTCTAGCTAAGATCAGGTGTCAGAAGAGCCACAAAAGGGCGGGCAGGGCAAAGGAGGAGCCAAATCATACCAGATCAAAACCTTCTTGAGCTCCAGGTCCTGTACCCTTCTTGCCAGTGCAAAGGCGGGTCAGGGCCAGGGTTGACCTAAGTAACTTCCCACACACCTACCCTGGGTATACTTTGGTTCAAGCACAGCTTGGCTGGCCTAGTATCAGTTGGCCCCTGGCTGCGCTGCTCTAGAGATGGTACAGAGTGGTTGGTGTTGCAACATAGCCAATCCACCTTCCTTCCCCCAGCAAACCCACAGCAGGTTTGCAATTCTTTAAAACACCCACAACAGTGAACAGCAATATTCTTTTCAAAAGATTTTCCAATCTCTAAAGTTCACCTGTCTCTGCTCCTTCTTCTCCTGCAATTTCACCTTGCAACAACATATAGATATGATCATTTGCGAGATATAGTCATTTGCATTCAATTGGCTAAAATAAACTTTAGACATTTGGGCAAAATAAATACATTTCCCAAGTACAATTGTGCATGTAAATAAGCAGTGAAGCCAGCCATCTGCACAGAATCTTTTTTTCAAGCGAAAACTGCCAGGCAAACCATCTGTTAAATTTTGGGGCTTCTCTAAAGTAGTTTTTCTGCCATGCCTCCTATGAAGATATCCTGGGGACTTTAGATGTGTCAGAGTTTCTGGGAATTTCTAGCAGAGAATTCTCTGCACTCACAAATTATAGTTACCAGGGTTTTCTGGGCGGCAGGTGTAGCAATTATTCCCTACAACAATGACCTAGGTTTGTAGTACTTATTCTCAAGAAGGCTAGGCTAGAAGTGATCTAAATTTTAAAGAAATTATTGAAGTTACACTGTGCCACCAGAATTATTTCTGCTAGAATCATTTGTCCACATCCAGCTGGGATACCGTAATAAAAAGAGAAGCAAGAGATAGCCATTACACATGGTGATACCACTGCACCAGAAAAAAGAAACCAAAGGGCAGGGAGAGAAAGAGGGAAGTTCTGAGCTCATCACTCAAAAGCCCCACAAGCAGGTCTCTCTCTCTCTCTCTCTCTCTCTCTCTCTCTCTCTCTCTCTCTCTCTCTCACACACACACACACACACACACACACACACACACACACAGAGAGAGAGAGAGAGAGAGAGAGAGAGAGATTCCTAGTAGTTTGTAAGTTATAAAAAAAAATAAGAAAGAAAAAACATTTCAGAATACAAGTCCCAAGTTAAATATGTTATAGTGATGTAAATTCTTCATTTTTCACTAATCCAAATGCTTAGTGGTGGCAAGGGAGAATATAGCCTAATGCTTTGGGAGCACAGAAGACTAGCTCCCATAGAAGGAGAAGCTATCTGTGTCCTCTAAGGACATCAGTACAGCACCTCACTTATAAGGTACTGATGCTTTCTATTTCCTTTCCTGCTTTTTATGGTATTACATCCTTTCTATTTTGACATTTTTGAGCTTCCCACAAAATGCCAGATTTCCCCTAAGGGCTCCATGGGAGTACCACTCCACACCATGAACCCCTCTGGCCTCTTTGCTCCACCGTGAGGTCACTCTAGAAATGCACAAATAGACGAGATTTAGCCAGTGTTCTGGCAGAGGGAAGTCTGTGGCCATTTTAGAGAACACAGTCACTCTATTTATGGATTGTGAGTGTGCTACATCTCATTTGGCCACAGGTTAAATGATCTTAAGAGCTGACATATTCCCACTACATGGTTCTGATGCATCCAAGGGTGGGCACCCTCTGGGGCCCAAATACATCCCACAGCAACCACACCTGTTTTGGCCCTTCTGAACATAAAAGAGCTTTTTTTTAGTTAAAAAAAAAAGAATGGATAAGAAGAAATAGGGGTGGTGCATTGCAGCCCAGCCAGGTCCAAGGATGGGAGTGTGTGGACCCTGGATTGCCATGGGGTGTCCACCCCCATTCTACCCAAATAATAAAATCTTCTCTGCCTAACTGCTCCTTATCCTTTCCTCATACTATATGAGACTATTTTGTCTCCTCATGACAATGCTTAAATATCCTCCAGGGAAAATACATATTCAGAAATTTAAGCCGAACACATTCCTTTACTTTATGACTAGGTGGGTGTATAACAAATGTAAACACTTAATGCACTGGCTTCGTCACAGTCTACCTTTTCCTCTAGGCTCATATGATTATAATAATTTGATTGTATTGGTGTCTATCCTAAGACTCCCTGCTTTGACAGTAATCTTTACTGAGTCATGAACTTTCACATCATTAAATCTCTCTAGCTTTATTTTAAAATACATCAGAACTGTCAGGTAACTTGAGATGCACTGAAGTTTTATTTGCATTTGGCTAGAGTGAAGTTTAGCCAGTTGGAGGAAATAATTACATTTGTTTCAGTGTCATGAAAAGTGTTTAGGCAGCCCCATTCACTGAGGTTACAATAAAAGGGATGCATTTTCTCAGAGACCCACCAGTTCGTTATTAAATCTTTGTGCAACATGAATGAAAGAATCCCATCAATCAGCAGTATCTAACCCTTCCTTCCTTCCTTCCTTCCTTCCTTCCTTCCTTCCTTCCTTCCTTCCTTCCTTCCTTCCTTCCTTCCTTCCTTCCTCCCTCCCTCCCTCCCTCCCTCCTTCCTTCCTTTGGCAATATCTGTTTTCACTGTTGCTCTGCAAGAGAAAAAAAGGTTGATCTTTTGTGGCAGAGGTGTGGAGATGGAAGATCCTTCTTGATATGGTGCCGACATTTCTGAAGGCTGCTGAAATGAACTTCCTGATGAAGGCGTAGACGTGGCAGAAATTTCGTCACATGGTTTGATGCAAGGCCAGCCTTATTGTGCCACTTCAGGTGGGAGGCGCTAAGGGGGTGCAATGGCAATAAGATGTTGGAAGACAGAGCTGCAAGTGTTTGACATGGTCTGAATACTGTCATCATGTGCACTGGAGGGCATTGTCCCACAACCAGTGCTTTAAGATTCAACTGCCAATTCAGGTTCCTGCTGTACAGTGAATTAGGGTCCTATCTTGCCTCAGGTGGCATAGATGTAAGGCATTGCCACAAGTGTGGCGATGCCACTGTGCTTTGGCTGTCAAGGAGAAGAAAGCCCCTTCCTTCCTAGAAGCCAGTGGTGATACAGAGAGAGAATTCTGAGAGAACCCTGAAGAGAGTGACATAAAAAGTATTAATTAAAATATCAAACTAGGGCTCAAAAGGAGATCATGCTTTAGAAGAAGACAAAGGTGCTGTAAGACTTCTGATTGCCACAGCAGAAGCTTTTCACACCTGCTAACAAGGATGTTGGCAAGTCTTTGGGTCCGTGTCCCAAATCCTAGTTCAAGGCTTTGGTCCCAAGTCTGAGTCCAAGTCTTTGGTACAAAGTCCTGAGTCGCAAGCCCCAAGTCCGAGTCCCTATTAAATATAAGGTGGTTTTTTTTCCAGAACAAAGGGAGGGGCTGGGTGGGTTCTGAGTTGCAAGTCAAGTCTGGGTCGTTGGGGAAAAAAACCAAGTTGAGTCTGAGTCAAGTTACCAGTGTGACTGAAGTTTGACTTAAAAAGTCTCGTGACTCAACTCCCCATCCCTGCCTGCTTACATGTGAATGGTCATTTGGAGATATGGGACATCAGCTTCGTTTGTAAGTACAATTGCTCAGACACCAAGATCTGTCAGAATTACACTTCTGGAACACTAACGTGATTTCAGCTTCTAAAAAACATACTATCTTTAACATATAGCATGGCCCTAGGACAGAGGAAAGGCAGATTCAAATCCCCATCCAGTCATGAAGTTTATCGGGTGACCTTGGCCCAGTCACTACTTCTCAGTAGCCTAATTTACGGAAAAGTTGTGAGGAGAAGGAGAACTGTATATTTCTCCTATATGTGTGTGTATGTATATTTTTGTGTGTGGGCGGAGAAGAACTGTGTATGCCATCTTGAGCTCCTTGGAGAACAGGTGGGATAAAATCGTACTGATAAATAAATGGACTTAACATGTGAACTTCCAATGTTACTCCATCTGTGAAGTAGCCTATGAGCGGAAAGCCAAATTGATAGCCTGGGATGATGAAGATGTGAAAAAAATAATAATAAAGCAACTGAAATGAAATGGTTGACAGTCATTGTATGGAACATTGAGCTTCATAGTTGAGATTAAAAGTAAGTGTGGCATATTACTGGACCAAGTCACAAGTTGTCCATAAATAAGAGCTAAAAAATATTCCTAAGAAATATTAATGTGTTTCCTCTATGAGATTCAGCCAGAACAATTCCCATTTTTGTTTGCATATAATTATGACTATCCTGGCTTTGTTTTTGTCTATGTTTTGTCTCCACCATCTGATGGCAGAGTCACATGACCTTTTCTCCTTTCAGACAGAATAAGCATACATAATCCTGGTTTAGAAGCAAACAATTGCCCACAAAAATGTATGTTTCCAATTAAAAACAGCAACTCTGAACAACATATGAGCTTCTCTTTGTGGTCATGGTTTTATTCAAAGCTTGGAAAATTTACTTCTTTCAGACTATAACTCCCAGAATTCTCTTGGTGGCCATGGTGCCTGGAGAATTCTGAGTGTTATCATCTTTAAAAGTAACCTTTTGAAGTTGTGGCTTTCATAAGAGTATCTTGTTCCATAGCATCACCATCACGACATGTGTTCATCAATTGTAATTCATGAACTTGAGTGAAGGTGTGCATGTAAAACATGGTGACATTGCACTGATTTCATCTTGATTTAGGACGGCATGCGGGCAAATATTTTTAAAACAAGGGCATCATAAAATTGCAAGAATAAGGAAGAAGAAACAATAATTACAATATAGCCATAATATATCATAATATGCATGGCAAAAGTCATGAGTCAGCACTAAAGTAGATCTTTGGTCTAGATGGGCGGGATAGAAATCCAATAAACAAACAAACAAACAAATAAATAAATAAAATGATATTAAAGATGAGACTAGGTGCACCTCTCTGAGGAGAGAATCTCGTAGAGTGAACACAACAACCCAAAATGTCTGCTGCCTTGTGAATGTATGCCTAATTTCAAATGATAGAGAGATGGACCACCGAGAAAGACCTCAAATGTAGCCACACATTCAGAAAGGAAAAAAAGCCTGTTATGTTTTTTTTAAAAAAAATCCATACTCAATAAAAATCAAGAAACCTATTAATGTTGCTGATTGTTATTATGTAAAATATGTTTCTGTTTTAAAGTCCCCTTTTAAATTTATATTTTTATTAGATTTCAAAATTGCCATTATGCTTTAAGAGGAGAAGGAGACAAAGGGGGCAAGTAGAATATACAGGATATGATCACAAGCCAGGTATATACATAAATATAGTCTGACTATGTGTTTAAAAACAATTCAGAAGTTAAAAACAACCCTGAATCCTTCTTCCCAAATCCCCATTTTAAGTGTAAACAGAGCTTGTCTCTACCAAAACAAAAACAAAAAGCGGCTGTGTGACCTTGTTGTCCGTTCCCTCAAGTAACGTCACTACTTGTAATGCATTATTTCCAAGTTCATTTTATTTATTTATTTTGTATCATTTTCAAGGCACCTTTCTCCCAATGAGAGAACCCTGGTTCTGAATGAAACACAGTTCTTCAGCCGCAGACTAATCATGGTCACACATCTTCCTACTTAGAAATTACATTGTGAAGAGGTGGTGCTAGAAGCATGGCTGCAGACTTTGGCTGCACACCCACATCAATTATTCTTACAGTTGTTTCATGCTGGGGTAGTTGGGAAAAAGACACTTCATAAAACGCCAACCCTTATAAAACGATCATGGTGGGTAGGGATGACCTTCTGTTCTCAGGTAATCCACAATGAATAACTTCCTTATAGTATTCCCTAAGCCGTAATAGGTTCAGGACACAAAACCAGGCAGTGCGTTTTTTCTTGCTTATTTCATGTGGCCAAATCCCTTAGTCAGCTAAGAAAAATTTCACCGAAAGGCTTTTGTAACGATATCTCTGTGGCTGACAGCCCTTTTCTGCTGTTCACAAACCCTCTGGTTTCCTTTTCTGTTAGAAGAATCAGTCATCTTCAATTGGAAGAGCTTGACATAAGTAGAGTTGACATGGGTAGCTTATTGTCACATTTCTGCATAAGAAAACCATATTGGGGAGGAGGGCTTGAGCTGTGCACATGCCTTTTTAATTACATACATTAGATAAACTGAATTTAGGACTGATGGGTTGGAATGCTGCTATTTAAGAATACTTCTGCACCTTTATAACATCATACAATGAAGACAGGGAGGGGGAAGAGAGCAGTACAGCAAACGTGTAAATCTAACTGATTTTGGACAAAATACTCCGTAATACACTGCAGGGAAAAATCTGGGTATGTCAGGAGGATGAACATAAAAACTAAACAGGAAACTTTTTTGCCTCCCAGCAGGCCTGGGCCATGAGGTTTAATTGGTTTAATGTTTTACAGCCCTTTGAAACTGTAAAGTGCTATGTATTATTATTATTTTATTACATCCATTGCTCTCACCTTACAAGACTAAAGTGTATGAGAAAGAGAGATTCTACTACCCGACTTCTTTCATTATGATATAAGCAAACATTGAGAACAAATATGAACATTTAAGGCCCACTCCACTATTCATTGCTCACAGAATCATAGAGTTGGAAGGAGCCCATAAGGCCATAGTCCACACCCCAGCTGTTTGTCACACAAATCAGTAGCTGACTTTGAAGTAAGTATTTTGATTTTGGTACAAAAAAACAGCCAAAAGTTCAGTGCAACTTGTGATCCAGTGAATAATGATGAAAATGGATTCTGGAAATCACCATTCAATCCATTGCTCAGTCCTCAGGCAACCCTAGGCAAGTGCAGATGTAACACCATTGGTATGTCAAATGTGGTTAGAGAATCAACCCAAGAACTGTGTACTGTATTTGCTCTCCTTTGTGACTTCCTTCTTTGCCCTAAGTTCCACCTCACATGCCCTTTCTCCTGGTTGGCTTTAGCTGTATAATATGAGCTCATTTTGAGAATGCAAATGTGCATGAGTTTGAACCAGGAATTGACACCAGAATTGGAAGCTGATTTGCCAACGCTGGTTAAAAAGAAATCTGGTTAGCATTAGCAGTTTGTTGGTGATGGCAGAAATAATACTAAAACTCAGTGCAAGAAGGTCGAATACTGCAAATAATAAAGTTACCTGTAATACATTACATTTTGGGTAAGAACGGTGCAAATTCCAAAGAAGTAGCTGTGTTATTCTGTCTCTGCCTAATGGTAAAATTAAAGGAGAAAGGGGGCACGGAGAGAGAGAGAAAAATCAAAGATGAAACATTATGACACTTTAAAGACTCACAAATTTGTCTCAGTGTGAGCTTTCATGGATCAAAATCCCCTTCTGGATAGTGCCTGAAGTGACTTTTGATCCACAAAATCTCACACTAAAACACATTTGTTATTTTTAAAATGTTACAACATTTTGTTCTTTGTATTCTCGAAGGCATAATCACCCAATCTCCTGCAAAGGACAGAAGCTGATCCCATAGCTATAAATACTCAACTATCCAACAAACTGCAACAGAGCACAGACAAAGTTCTGACTCCTGTCCTCTGAAGATGCCGGCCACAGAGACTGGCGAAACATTAGGAAGAACAACCTTAAGAACACAGCCAAACAGCCCGGAAAACCCACAACAACCATTTTGTTTTTTGTTTTACCTTTTTCCCTCCCCTCAATTTTACCACATTCCCAATATTACTTTTAAAACAACATTTTACCTTTTTGTATACAATAAGTGATAGTTACTCATTATTTCTAAAATGTTGATTGGGTAAGGCTGATTCTGGCAGATTTGACGCCATTCAGATGATTGCGTGTTTGGTTTTTTGTTTTGTTTTTTATATATATATTTAAGAGGTTTATTTAAATAATCTCTTTGTATGTGCATGTTGCATCTCCCTCCCTGCCTTTCCCTGTCTGAACAAGTTTAGAATACAGTACCCATTCCCACCAGTAAAGTTATAGCACATCTCCATAGATAGCTTGCTATATATACTACCCAGCATGGTTCTTTCCATGTCTGAAAGGCTCCACCCTCAGGAATGTATGATAGGTACTTAAGCAGCTATTGCTCCAAACAAGAAGACTAATACTGCTGAATACCATAAATTAAGCAAGTCACCTTAGTCACTAGGGGGTGGGGTGGGAATCAGGCAAAGGTAGTAATATGGTATCGCAAGAGAAAAACATACTCAGCTCCCTCAGCCATGTTAATAATCATAACCAATTCGCTAGATGCTGGTTTTTTATCTAAGTAAGTTTGCTTTTAAAGTTTTGAATGTCTTTAATTGCAAATGTGTTTTAAATTATTATTCTTATTATAGTTTAATTGCTTTTTAATGTGCAATTTGTGTTTTTAATTCTACTTGTTTTAACATTGTGAGTCACCTTGAGTCCCCTCATTGGGAGAAAGACAGCCTACAAATGATATTAAAGAAATAAATAAACCCCTCTCAGGGAAATTTCTGGAAACAAGGACTATGAGGAATGGTTGTGGGAGTTGGGTGTATTTAGCCTAGACAAAGGAAGATTGAGAGGAAATGTGGTTGCCATCTACACCTGTTCAAAGGGTTGGCACATGGAGGATGGAATGGGCTTATTTTCTGTAGCTCCAGAAACTAGGATCAAAAGTAATGGATTCATATTATGAGTAGGAAGAGTTTCTTGACAGCAAGGACTGTTCAATAACGGAATGGACTCTCTTCACTGGAGGTCTAGAAACAGAGGTTAGATGGCCATTTCTCAAGTATGCTTTGGCTATGGATTTCTTGCTTTGGCGTGGGGTTGCACTTCACGACCCAGAGCAGTACCTTTCAACCTTGGACTGCAGTTCCCAGAAACACCAGTCAGCACAGCTGGTGGTAAAGGCTTCTGGGAATTACAGTCCAAGAACACCTGTGTTACCGAAGTTTAGGAACCACTGACCCATAGGATCTCTTCCAGGTTTACAGTTCTATGATTGTATAAAAGGTAAGGCTAAGAGTGTGTTTCTAGCCCAAAATCATTGAATCGGTTTCATGGCAAGTGAAAATTTAGACCTGGGTCCCACTGGGCTACATCTAATACTCTATTACTTTATCTGGACTTTCACTTTAACATGGGATGGTTGTAATTGTGTAATTGGTGTTTTTTTTTAATCACTCTCACATTAATTGCTTATTAACAAATGTCACATTAAACCATTTATGAACTTATTAAGAACTAATGTATTGTACCAGCTAAGAGACTGAGCTGTCAATCACATTAAAATCCTGCATGTGCCAGTAACTCAAGGAAGTGTTTTCTGCAAGCTAATGGCTCTGGGGAAAAAAAATACTATTTTTCTTTAAAAGGTTAATAGCTCTGAGTTTCCAGCTCAAAATGTGGAAATTATAATAGAGGCCTGCCTCACATGGCTGTTGTGAAAACTGCAAAGATAATATACATGAACCATTTGGAGTACTTGAATATGATATATTTCACTGGAAGGCAAGAACCTCTCAAGGTTACTTGAGTGCCATTAAAAATATTTATTTAATAGGTTCGTATAGCCTAATGTCAACAACAGTTTCAAGTGAAGGAGGACTGAACATTCAGAGGGAAGACAAGAGTGCTACTACTTCGTTGACTGTTTCGTGTCTTTTGAAAGAGACAATGGAAGTGTGTGCTGGAATTCCAGGATCTTGTGCAGCTCAAATATATTTGATTATTATTTGCTTCCACGTTCTGAGCAGAAAACCTACTACCAGGCGTGTCGATCTCAGTCACACTAAAGCTGAAGACTTTCATACATATGTATGCATAGCTTAAGTTTTTATGAGCATAATTTGGGCTTTTCAAAATAGTGACACAATAACAAAGCAAAATTGAGACATGCATGTAATTTGAATACTGATTTTGGTTTCATCTTTCCTTTGTGCTGGCACATTTGATGCTATTTTTCCTGCCTCCCTTCCATTTTTCTTCTGCTCTCCTCTCCTGATAAATGGATTGGGTTGTAAATGATCTACCAGGTGGCATCAGCTATGTCTGCCAAGTAAATGGTGGGTGGGTGGGCGGGGTGGGGATCTCTATATATCAGCTTAAGATGATCTTTCTTTTTTGCCACTCAAAGAACTGATTTTATTTCATTTCAGGAAATATCCATCCAAGTACTTGTCACATTGTTCACCATGGCTTTGCTTGGACTGTGGAGAAAGATGTACTGTTCCCAGCAGCAGTCCTCCAGATGCTTTCACCCAGATTGGGAATCTGATTCTGCAATCTGCCTGTCATATATAATATAGCTCTTCTGGAATAAATAGGTTTATTTATTAGGTTATATTCCTCCTTCTTCCAAGAGCCCAAGACACCACACATGGTTTGCTCTCGTCCCAGTTTATCCTCTCAACAGTTAGCAAGGTAGCTAAATTGGGGAGAGAGGGAGAGAGAGAGAGAGAGAGAGATGTCACCCAGTTGGATTCATAGCAGACTGGGATTTGAAATAAGATTATTTTTCAGTTTTGGTAAATGAGACTTCAAATGAATTCCATGCTTACCTCCTCAACACAAATCATAAAACAAAGCAATCGAATTTGCATACTCCAGGAGGTTAGAGAAGCTAAGTGAAACTCAGATGTTTTCATTAGTCAAGGACTCTTTGGATCATGGGCCTCTATAACATTTCCTTTTGCTTCATAAATCACTGGATTGTATCAGCTGGAGCGATTACAGTTAAAGAACATCACACTGCTGTAACTATGGGCACGGTTACACTGCTGATTTGTATCAGTTTCAGATCTGAGATATTTTAAATTGATTTACAGTCACGTGGTTTTTGGATAGCTGTGCATGTTCACTTCGAAAATTATTATTCCAGTATAAAGTAGGGGCTTAAAACATCTTCAGGAAACTACATGTGAGGTTTAAAACTATTTTATTAATCAGCATGTTTTCAGACTATGTTTTCAATTCCTTTGGAATGCCTGCATTACTCCCTTTATATATATATACATTTTAAGGGGCATGCCACTACAGTGATGCCATGCTAAAGTTATTTTAAAAATAAATAAAAAATTTTTTAAGACAGACGGCAGTGGCCCTGCCATCCAAACGCAGGAACTGCCCACAAAGGCAGTATTTAATACAAGGGGGTATTCATATTGCCCAAAGTGATTCATCAAAAATTGATTTCACAAGCGTGTTAAATTAAAAAGGCCCTGCTGGCCTCTTAATAAAAAATTAATTTAATAAAAAATTGGCTTGTGATCAAAAAGAAGCGGGCTTCGCTGTCCATCATGTAGCCGGGATTTTTAAAATTGATTTTAATTACGCAAACCTCGATTCAACAGTGGTTTTTATTGTCAGTGTAACCGCACCCTATATAGTAGAGATATACTCTTAATTGTAGAGTATTAGGTGTATCTTGTGTACATCATGTGCAACCAAATTGCTTCTGATTTCTGAATTGATGTCCTGCAAACAAAATTCCTATTATTAGCATCCCTGTTCAAGTCTTGTGAACTGAAGGCCATGATTTACTTTACTAACCCACCTAATGTTAGATCTTCCTCTTTTCATATTGCCCTCAACTTTTCCTACGTTTATTGCCATTTTCAGTGATTTTTCCCCCTTATTATATGTCGAAAATTCAGTAACCTCAGATGTAATTTTAGCTTGTAGTGAGAGTTCAGGCTTAATTTAACTCAGAACCTACTCATCTGTCTTTTTGGCAGTCCATGGTATCCGTAGGACTCTTCTTCAACAAACATCTTAGATGTATTTATTTTAGGCATCTGCAACCCACAATTCAATGAGTGGCTTTTCCTGTCAGAATACATACACTAAGGTTGGGCATCCTGTGACCTTCCAGATGAAAGACTACTACTCCTATCAGCCTCAGGCAACATTGCCAGTGGTCATGGATGGTGGCAGTCACAGAAGTTCAATAACAACTGGAGGGCCACAAGTGCCTAAGTCCTGCAGAACAAGTTAAGAACTTGTGGACAAATTTACTCAGAAATAAACCACTATAATGCAATCTCCTTACAAGCAAATATGCCTAAGATTGTAACCTTGATTATGTTCCTTCTTTGTCACTACCAGTTAGTTATACGTATAAGGAATTATACATATCTACTAATTCCTGGTCCATTTGATCACATTGTATCACTAATGAATTTATCTGCTAAAAAATTTATGTCAATTTCTTGTTGTTCCTTTGACATCAGGGGAGTTTTAGGATCTTGTCCTGGAACATATGTCAAAACTCAGTGAATTTTCCTACACAAACCGAAAATGCCCCCTTGCACCCTCTACTGTTCATATATATCATATATATTGCTCAAAAAATGACACAATTATTTTTCGTGACACCTAGAGGGCAGAAAGGAATGTTTTGAACTATTTTTCCCTTAAAAACTTTATACAGTTTTTGGGGAGGTGTCAAGAGTACAGAATTTTCCATTTGGGTTCCTGTGGCCCATCCTGAATGGAATGAATGATGGTTCTGGAAAATGTCTGTCTGTTTCACCAAGACCTGGCTAGCAGGAAAATAATAATAATAATATGAGACCGGCAATTGTAAGTCTTTAATTTATTTAAACCAAATAATTTAAACTGAATGCCACATTGTTCCATTGCACTTAAGAGGGCTGTATTGCCCTCTTCTAATTAAATTAGTTTTAGGTAGTTTATTAAACTCCTTATTCTGATGAACTGTCACAGAAGGCACGGACATTTATGTAATGTATGCATGCAAGCTACCTTGACTGCCATTTCTTGGAGAAAAGCAAAATATGAATCAAATGAAGGAATGAATTAAGTTTAACAGTCGGTTGAATCCAGAATTAGTCATGCTTAGAGTAGACCCACTGAAATCAAGAGAACCAGTTATTAATCACTAAGGTGAGGTCCATACTGATTTCAACGTCTCTTGTAACCAGGGAAACCTGCATGGTATAATGGATAATGTCTTCAAATCTCATGGGATTGGCCATGGGTTCAAATCTCTGCTTGGTCATGAAAACTCACCGGGGGAGGGGTTGGCAGCTTGACAGCACATAGCAACATTCTAGTAGCAATAATAGCTGCCATCAAGTCAATTACAACTTATGGTGACCATATTCAGGGTTTTCTAGATACAGAGTATTTAGATGTGGTTTACCATTATTTTCTTCTGGGGGCTTCCTGGGAGTATGCAGCTTGCCCAAGGCTACCAAGGCTAGGTTTCTCCTGGGAAAGGCACTGTGGGAAATTGAACTCCCAGCTTCTGGCTCTGCAGGCGGATACCTAACTCTGTGAGCTATCCAGCCAGCTAGCAACATGCTGAACATGAGTAAATGTTGATTACAGTTTTGAAATGTTACTTTTTCCAAGTAACTTCCTTCTCTGATCTGTTCTCTCTCTAGTAAGTTTCAGAATTCCAGAGTCAACATAGCTGTTGTTCCATTAGCTGGGAGTCGTAGTCTAGACAGAAACGTCTCAAGCTCCAGTCTGAACCCCCTTCTAGATTCTTATGTACAAAATTCAGCCCCAGCTGGGGGTAGGGGCAGGGAAGGCAGAATAAAAACCATATAAACAAATAATAAATTAAATAATAAATAGATAGCATATAAAAATTCATCCTTAAAGCATGCTTCTATTCTGTGGGTTCATAAAATATTTGGGATCTAGTCAATAGCACAGTGGTAAGGTAAAGGTAAAGGTTCCCCTTGACATTTAGTCCAGTCGTGTCCGACTCTAGGAGGCGGTGCTCATCCCTGTTTCCAAGCCGTAGAGCCAGCGTTTGTCCAAAGACAGTTTCCGTGGTCACGTGGCCAGCACGACTAGACATGGAATGCCGTTACCTTCCCACCGAGGTGGTACCTATTTATCTACTCGCATTTGCATGCTTTTGAACTGCTAGGTTGGCACAGTGGTAGAGCACCCATATTTCCATTGACAAAAGGTCAGGCTCAGCCCTCGACCTTTCAATTTTAAATATTCCCAGGGGGAAGGGAAGTGGGACTTTGAAGAGTGTATTTCTGGGTCCCTTCCTGCACTTGTGGGCCTTGACAATCATCATGAGTAGGGTTCCTAGGTCAGGTGCATCCTATTCCCTGAGATTTCAGGGTCAGATCCTGAGACATTTTTTATTTCACAGGGGAAGGTTCAGGGTTTTGTTGTTTTTGGTTTTTTTGCTAGGCTTTGCACTGCTGCTGGCCAGGGCCTGGTCCAGTACAAAGGCTCATGAGCTGCAATGCTAGTCCTTTACTTCTTGGCTTTGCTCCAAATGACACACTGTACCCAAGACTGTGCATGAAAAATTGAGGAGAGCAGACCAGGAAGAAAGCCAGTAGATGCATGCTCTTAGGCCCATTGTGCCAGTTACACCAGCAAAGCAAAGCAAAAACAAGATTGTCAGTTTCTTCTTGTTTTTGACAGACATAACCATAATTTCCGAGCAGGCCCAGCAGGTTTGCCCGCTCAGTGTGAGGCTGCTTCTATCACTTCAGTCCCAAATACACACTCCACAAGCTAAACACACTGGATCAAGAGTTACTTTCTTCCCTTTATGCATATACGAGTTGCCCCACCCTTGAAAAGGAGAGGAAGCCCTAAAAAGCATCGTATGTACATATCATACTTTTTATCTCTATGTATCACTTGATACAGAAACATATGCCTTAAAACTGCAACAAAACTGCTTTGAGGAGAGGATAGTCAGATCTCATGGTGTCAAACAAAGTCTTGGGGAAATTGCTATGCTTCTGAGGAGGCAAATCTTAAAACACACAAAAATGGAAGAAGAGAGAGTTTGGTTTGTGTGTGAGATACAGCTTCAGAGGCCATCCCCTCCCCTTGTGCCAGTCCTCATTGGCCCAGCAGAAATGCATTTCTATGTGTGCTGTCCTTGTTTTCCCCAAACCTTTGCCTGCCCTTGCCTCTGTGACATCATAAAGGCCCTCCCCACGACATAACAAGGACTCCCCTCTGGTACCACTGAAAGGGATGGTGCTGACTAGCAACTCCATTGACATGTGTGAATGATGTCACAGGTATAGACAATAGTTCTTTTGCATGGCTTGCTTTTCCCTAATTCAAGTAGATATACTGGAAACTTTCAGAGCTTGTCCCAGGTAGAGAAAAAGATAAGGACTTGGAAAAGTTACCTTTTAGACTAACTCTTAGAATCCTTCAGCTAGCAGGATTCTGGGAGTTGTAGTCCAAAGGTAACATTTTCAAGCTCTGAACTGGTATACTGGTTTTCATCACTGTGAAATTGTTTCCATAGTGCCTCCACTGCTCTAAGAACAGTCAGTGTGCATCATATACTGAAAACATCTGCTTAGGTGTAGCCAGTCATCCATTACATCCGCTTAGATATAACTGGCCATCAGAGTGAGTGGTGTCTCTGTTTGAGATGATGGTAGTGACAGGTCACCATTTTATTGTGACGCCGAGCTCTTTAGGCTAGATGGCCCAGCAGGGTTTGTAATATTCTTTCCACTCGTCCCACGCTCCATTATGCCAGAGATTGTTCGACTCCTAACGAGATCTATGGCTGTGCCCCAAAGCTTCAGCCATCACATCATCCTACTCATGCAAACTACATTTGCATTCTAAGTAAGAGCTAGTTAAGCTATTTATGGGTCAGACAGTGTTATTTTAACATGGAAGGGTTCCCTCCTTCCCTAAAAAAATCTAACGATCTTTAATTTACATTAGCTCAAGTGACATACAATAGATCATGCCATAATCATGATTTATATCAGATGAACTGGCATAAATTCAACATTATAAATTAAGCCTATAAATGAAACTATTATTTTACAGGAATTAGTGTAGTGGAAAAAGCTTAAGGACCCTCAAGTCAATGTCAGTCAAACCCACTATTTCAAGTTTCATATTTTATGCCTGCCCTAAATGCTTTCGTGAAAGCCCATAACCCACACAAAAAAAGTCATTCGAAGTCTATTAATTATAATAATATGCTCCCCCCACAAAAAAAGCTACAAGGGCTTATTTTTGTGACATTAGTCTTTGATTTGTTGCTGCCTTAAATTATCTCTTTGTTGCCCTGGCAAGATTAACAATCATACTTTTGTCATTAAATATAAGGCATTTTAAAGCCTGATCCACCTTCGCTCTAATTGATATTGCTTTCATTTGGCAGATAGTGACCTGATTTATAATTTAAATATGCATCATTATCTGCATCTCTTCTGTATAATGGAAATGCAAGGCTGCTCTCATCTTTCTTTGCAATGTTAACATCAAGGAAAAGTAGCTTCCTCTTTTTTCCCCCTTTTCATACTTGGTGCCTAATTGAAAAGTGTTCATTGAATTTCAACATGATAGAAAAGTCTTTTTATCTCTCAATTTGTCCATTAGCTATTATAATTGAAGTATCTGCTGCACAGCAGAATTGATATTGTTCTTGTTTAAATTCTGAATTTCCCTGAATCTTCCATGAGGCATCATCTCTCTCTCTCTCTCTGTATATATGGAAACGTATATGTCAGGGAGTGCATGCACACACAGAGAGACTATACACTATGCAGTATATTCATGACACACATTAGCTAACAACACTGCCTAAATGGGACATTAGACTAGCTCTCCACATGTGTAAAGCTCCAGAAAGTAGGAAGTCATCTAATTTTGCTAAAGAACGTGTTGCATAATAATCTTAACAGCATGACCATAAGGTTTGCTAATTGCCACATCTGTTTAACAGCTGTCAGATGGTTGCCATATGCTACCATCAATATTACAACAGAGTACATTACAGGGAGTTTTATTGTGTTCCACTGTTATTTATTTCCCGTAGACATTACTACAGTCAGTGACATCTATTTATGTTAGAGCACTAATTATTTTCTAAAAGCGGCATGGTGGTCCAGCTTCCCCCCCCCTTTCTTCTGTATCCCGTCCTTCCTCCTTCCCCCCTCCCCTTCCTCCAGCTTTCCAAAACCATCATGTTAAAGCCTTTGTTTCAGCAACGTGCCTGAGATCGCTCTGGGATACTAATTCCATAGTCAGAATATTCTTCTGCCTATAGGTTTCTCATCTACGAACATTGATTTTTAAAAAGATAATAATCAAGGGGCAATGGTGAATTGATAGTAGCAATTCTCACACTTTGTTCAGAGGCATCGTAGAATGCCACAAGAAAAGTGCTGATGGGGCATAAATTAAATATGGGATACAGTCTAGGGAATAGGTAGCATTTACAAAACAAGTGTGCATAGTTTCTTGATAACAGGGATGAGAATCGCATGCAAGCCCCTCCAGAAAATTTTTTTGTACAGTGGCCATAATCCTCCCAAAGACCAGATGCCCCTTCCCCCAAAGACTGAAAGAAAATTTTCTGATGAAACGGGTAACTTTTGCTCCTGGCTTTAGTATGGGAGATCTTTTACTTTACATCTTGTGTGTATGTGTTTCCTCCCTTACAATTAGAAGTAGAACCGTTTTTAGAGGGGATACAGCCTGTGACTGACACTTGGGATGCAAAATGGTCACACCAACCATTAGAGATTGCTTGCCCCTGCTGTAAAGGAAATTAGAGCCCTTTGGGGGGGAATTCCAGTCCCAGTTTTCTGATTTCTATCAAACCTTTCTCTGTGTGTGTCAACCAAAGTGTGTTTCTCTCAACTATTCGGAGTACCAACTGTCCTATAAGTCAGGGCAGGGAACATGTGACTCTTCAGATGTTGTTTGATGGCTGCTCCCATAATTTTTCATCATTGACTGTATTAACGACAACTGATGGGAGTTGCAATTCAAGAGCTTTTAGAAGACCATGGTTTCCTCATTGACATCTTGGGCTGAGGAATGGTGTACACACAGCATGGGGATAGTTAGGAGAAAATAACAGTTCTGTTTGATATCTGCCTGTGTGTGAAGTTCCAACAACAGAAGCTGCTGCAGCAATCTGACAAGCTTCTGTCTGTGCAAGATCAGGAACACAACCAGCACCTTGTCAAATCACTGCAGCAGCTTCCTCAATTGGAGGAAAAGTACTTGCAAAAGTATTGAACTTGATACTGGCCAGTCTACTGGGTTTTCCCTCCCATTGAATTAAAATGAACAAATGAATGCCATATAGCTTGTTACCAGGACATCATGAATCCCCACTACCATGGTAACAACTGCAAGTGAAATGGAGAGACTTGTGAAGAATCTTGAGGGCAATGATGCGTGGAGTAAACGCTTCTAAGGGATGAACTAGATGAGAAGCCAGCTTCACAATTAGATTATTAGAAACGTTTTCACCTTTTAGATGCATCCAACCATCTCCTGATGACTGATCACAAAACAAAAGCAAGCTCATTCGGAATTCAGAGAACTGGAAAGAATTGTATTCAGATAAATTAGTAAATTCAACCTCTTAGGGAGGCACCACGTCCAATGACAGGTGAACTATAATGAAAAGTCACCTGTCCCTATATTAGGGACTTAAGTTGCCTTCAACTGAATCAGACCCTTGGTCCAGGTTGACCAGTACTGTCACTGGAAATGGGCATAAATCACCAGTTTGGCAGCTCATGACGGTTCAGCTGATGCCCGCACAGCTGAGCCATGATTCGGCACCCCTCCACCTGCTGCTGCTCCTTCTCCTCCTCCTCTCCCTCCAGTGATTCATGCCTATCTCTAACTGCCACTTCCAACTGGCAATGGCTTTCCAGGATTTCAGGCAGAAGATATTGGTATTCTTTCGTAGACTCCCATCCAAGTACTCCCATCGGGCTTGACTCTGCTTCGCCTCCTAACTCTTCACAGGAGATTGATGTAGACTGGGTGGTACAGTGTGCTGGACCTAAATCAGGCCACTGAAATGACAAAACCTGCTACTTGCACCATCACCAGTAATCTGCATCTGGTGTTCCTTGAGTTGCTAGTGTGAAAACAAAGTAGATTCTGAAAAGCTGACGCCTCTCTACCACTGATATAATGCCGCCCAGAGTAGACCATTGGTCTAGATGGGCGGGGTATAAATCTAATTAAATAAATAAATAAATAAATTTTAAAAAAGGGGGAAATTTAGTCTCCTCCCATCTCCTGTACTGTTACCTAGAGTCATTGCTTCTGCTTTGCCTAGCAAGCTTTCTGGATGTGGAGGAGGCGGGATCATTATAGTTGTTTTTAAGAACTCAAACATTACCAAAAATGAGTGGACTAAGCATGCCACAGTACAGTGAATTTGTTTGGCCTTCTCTTAAGATTAAAAAAGGTAGTTGGGCACTGTGTATCTCTTGTCTTACATTCCAGCAAATGGTGTTCCTTCTTCTTCTTTTTGTTGTTAAATAAAATGTAGCTGGTTCAGTGATTAACAAGAACGCAGAGACTGACAAGCTGCAGATGTGGCAGAATATGCATGATCTGATTTAATCTTAGATGATAGGCGCCAGGGATCTGTATTATAAATAGTGTGCGCTAATCCTATATGATGTATTATTTATCTATTATAGATGCTTTTTTGTTTCATTAATAAAGGCCCAAATCAGTGAGAGATCATTCAGATGAAGAGGGGAGGGAGGTTTTTGACAATAGGAAGTATGATAGCTTGTGGAATTGTTCCATTATTTCTTTATACATTTTGTTTCTTCAAACACAAGCCTGTTTAATTCAGAACATTATAGTTGGAATACAAGTTTAACCAGAAGTGGGAAATAATGCATTAGATCTAACACTTTAATGTTAAAATAGTTACTTTTGTGTTAAAGAAGAGGACAAGCAAACTAATGTGTGTAAATCCTTTAAGAATGGTGCTTTGAAAGTAATCTTAAAATAAGCTTATCTTGCCCTGCAATTTGGTGTGTATAGTCATTATAATTAAGTAAATATTGATAATTAATAATTACATACCATCAAGTTGACTTTGACTTCTGTCAAACCTTTCCAGGGTTTTCCATGTATAGAGTAGTCACAAGTAGTTTACCATTCCCTTTTTATGGGGATGCTCTCAGACTACATAGCCAGCCCAAGACCATGTAGGCTGGCTCTCCTAGAAGGCACAGTGAAGAACTGAACTTCTGATCCCTGGCTCCACAACAAGGCGCTCCATTTCACTAATTATTAATTATCAATTTTTCATTATCAATGTTTACTACGACTACACATTTTGACTGCATAGGAACATAAGCAGAAAGATGCTGTTGCACATCTGTATGTCAGGCTTGTAGGCGTTCCATAGGCTAGCCATTGTGGGAATAGAATGCTGAACTAGACCAACTTTTGGTCTGATCTAGCATTACTTCTTAAGTTAGCATAGTCTTTCAAGATCCACCAGAGGCAGAGGTTCTTCAAGATGTTAGAAGACAAAGGAAGTCTTCTTACACCCAACTGGATCAGTCACTTAAACAATTTAAATTCTTCCAGTGCTGTTTGGTGAAGACCAAACAGCACTGGTCCATGAAATGCATTCAACAGACTTCACATAGGTGGCCACTATAACGTGACAGCCAAAAGGGGTCATAAAAATTCACTCTTGGAGGGATATAATGAGCTGCACGGTCACTGGAAGCTGAGATAACTCTATGCTACAAGAAAAGTGACCCAGACATCCAATAAAATTAGTTTGGTTCATATCTTGATGTGAACCAATTTCTTGTATACTTTCTGAATGGACATGCAAACTGATGTACAGTTATCCTTCTGTACTCATGGGTCTCAGAATTTTATGATGCAATTCTCTAATTTTTTAAAAAAAATCAAATTGGGTATATTGGGGAAAGTAGACCTAACATGAAAATGCACTACAGTAGGGGAAACAGCTCGTCACACATGCATATAACAGGCAAAACCAGCGTAGAAAACATATTTAAAGAAATATGCATCAAGTGCAAACATGTTAATTTGGCCTTTTAAAAATAAAAATAAACCAATGTAGAAATCAGCTGAAATGAATCTAATATTGGAAAATGAGAAACAGATAGCCAGAATTGACAGATTCATCCTTATTAAGAATGTGGCAGTGGAGAAAGATCATGTTCCACTAAATACATAGGATCTGGTCATCTGTCTCTAATTAGTGTTGAGTCGTGGCAGATAAAATCTGCACGTTCCTATCCTCACATTTCATGAAAATCTTTATTTCTGTTCCAGAAGATATAATTCTCACATTCCAATTTAGCATAATTATTAAAGTGCAGAATGTTTGTTTAAGGGTTTGTCTTTTCCTTCCATTTTTTCCCCATTCTTATTTCTTCTCTAATGAGAGAGATGGGGAGGACGAGAAAGTACAAGAATTCCATCTGGACTTGAACTTGTGACCCTTTTAATTAGTGAAATAGTGCATTGACACAGGGCTTATAAGACTGGCTTGCATTAGGATCTGGGGTTTATTATGATTTAAGGCAGACTCGGGGACACCTTGCAAAGCTTACAACAATGCTGAGTTGTCAAGTGAAAGTTAAGGGAATAGATGTTCAATCAGAAACAGGCAGCTTAAGCTGGCTCCTCTGATTAAGAAGCAGAAACGATTGGTCGCTGATACAAGCCATTTGTCCTCTTCAGTGATAATAAGAAATATATATATTTAAAAGATGCTGGGTGTCCTCCCAAGTCCTCCATTGGTAGGGGGCATTGAAAGGTCCAGCTGGTCTGGACATACAGGCAGGATCCAAGGTTATGAACCAACAGAACTTTATTCAACAAACTAATAACTTCACATAACTCTCTCTTTTCTAAGGGTTGAAGAGAGGTCCAAAAGATAACTTCACCCTCCCCTAAGTTTCTCCCCCAAGGTCTGTTCTGCCTACATCTCTGCTTGCAGCTACCCAACTATACCAGTCTCTGGATGGCTAGCACTTCTGCCTCCAAACAACAGAGACACTCAAACTGCTGTTGTCTTCTCCACCGGCGCAACTGCATGGGTGTCAGAGTTCTAGGAGCAGGAGCAGAGGAAAAAGCAAAGCAAAGTGCTGGATAGTTCAGTGGCTTAGGCTTCTGGCTACAGAACCAGAGGTTGGGAGTTCAATTCCCCACTGTGCCTCCTTGACAGGAGCTGGACTTGATGATCCATAGGGTCCCTTACAGCTCTGCAGTTCTAAGATTATTAAAGTGTGCTGCTTATATACTGCCCCATAGTGCTTAAAGCACACTCTTGGTGGTTTACTTTTTTTTTTAATTATACAGACTACACATCCCCCCCCCCCATGGAATGGGTACTCATTTTACCGACCTCGGAAGGCTGGAAGGCTGAGTCAGCCTTGAGCCAGCTGTCAGATCCGTTGGTATCAAACGTTGACCGTGAGCAGAGTTTTGGCTGCAATACTAATTGTTTATATGTTGTTTTTCATGTTTTTGCTGTAAGCCGCCCAGAGTAGACGTAGTCTAGATGGGCAGGATACAAATCTAATAAATAAATAAAATAAATAATAAATACTACAGCTTAACCACAGCACTACGAGGCTCAATGAGGAAAGTTGGTTGCACCTCCTCTGCACAATGGCATCACAAAGCCAGCTAAAGCAGGAAGCCTGGAAGGCTTTTTTGGGAGGTTTAGGATGTGGACACTTCAGCACTAGAGGCACATCTCCCCCCCCCCTTCATCCTCTCCCTTTTCTTCTTTCTCTTCTCTCCTCCACAGGCTGCCTCCAGCCCACTCTTAGAATCCAGTGTAACCACTTCTGCACCCTCCTTGCTTTTATACTTCATGGTCTCCCTCCTTCTAAACAGTGCCTGCAAGATCTAGCATTTCCTCTGGTCCAGCTACACCCTAGGCCACTCTATCCTTGATGCTGTTAAATGCCAGATCTGCTTTAAATAAGGCCCAGTTAATCCAAGACTTGATCTTGGATGAAATAGCAGATCTGGCCTGTATTACTGAGACCTGGGTGGGCACAGAGGGTGGTGTAGCCCTCTCATTAATTTGCCCACCCGGATATTCGATCCAGCACCAAGGTAAACTGGAGGGTCGGGGAGGGGGAGTTGCCATTATTTATAAAAACACCTTAGAGGTTGTTAGACTCTCTGCCTTGAGCATCCCAGGCCTGGAGGCCCTTCACGTGTTGATGGATTTGGGATGGTGCTGGTTTACCGGACTTCATCTTGGCGGCGGCACTGAGGTCCCCCAGACTAATTGTCCTGGGTGACTTCAATGTCCATGCTGAGGTTGGGGCCACAGGACCAGCTCTTGAGTTCTTGGAAACCATGGTTTCCTTGGACATGTCCCAGTTTGTCAAAGGTCCCACCCACGTGGTGGGTCACACATTAGACCTGGTATTCTGAACAGGTCAGGGAGAGAGTGGACCAATGGTGACTGACTTGGTCTCCGTCCCCTTGTCATGGTCGGACCACTGCCTAATAAAATGTAACCTCCCAGTGGCACTCCCCCCCCCCCCGCGGGGAGCAGGGATCCATTAATATGGTCCACCCCCGCAGGCTATTGGATCCTGTAGGTTTTCGCCAAAGTGAAGGCTATAAGAAAATCCTACTTCGCTCGCCAGATAAGTGAAGCTCAGGACCATCAAGTTGAACTGTTCCGCATTGTACGCGATTTATCCAAAATTGTTCACAGTGACAGGCCTCCCAGTAGCATCTCCTGCGACCAATTTGCACCTTCTTTAAACAAAAAGTGGAGGCCATCCGCTGGGACCTAGATATCTCCTCTTTATCAGTGGATTGAGCAGAGACGTCCAGCGCATTGTCTGGCCCGGGAATTTTAACACAATTTCAGCCCGTGATGTCAGTTGAGGTTGACAGGGTCCTTGATCGCTGCAGGGCCACCTCCTCCTCACTAGATCCTTGCCTGGCCTGGCTCTTGAAAGCGGCCAGGCCGATAACAACTGAGTGGGCAGAGGCTATTATTAATGGGTCTCTCCTTGAGGGCAGGGTCCACCTTGCTCTCAAGGAGACACTCATTAGGCCTATCCGGGGAAAAAACCAATCTGGTGGCTGATGATATTAACAACTATCGTCCAGTCGCCAATATCCCCTTTATTGGCAAGCTGGTGGAGAGAGTGCTGGCCGATCAGCTTCAGGCTCTCCTGGAGGAGACTAATGCCTTTGATCCATTCCATTCCGGGTTCAGGCTGCATCATGGCACAGAGACAGCATTGGTCGCCCTGCAAGATGACCTCTTGAGGGAGGCCGACAGGGGCAAAACGTCCTTGCTGGTCCTCCTCGACCTCTCAGCAGCCTTTGCTACCATCGACCATGGTATCCTCCTGGGGAGCCTCTCGGGGTTGGGGATCGGTGGTCAGGCTTTGGCCTGGCTCCAATCCTTCCTGGAGGACCGTCCTCAGAGAGTTCAGCTTGGGGAGATGTTGTCCGCTCTGTGGACTCTCAATTGTGGAGTCCCGCAGGGGTCAATCATCTCCCCAATGCTATTTAATATCTATATGAGGCCGCTGGGGGAGGTCATCAGGAGTTTTGGAGCTTTGTGTCACGAATATGCGGATGACATTCAGCTCTATCTCTCCTTTCATCCTTCTGCAGTGGATGCTGTCCCATCATTTGAGCACTGCCTGGATGTGGTGCTGGGATGGATGAGGAACAACAGACTGAGGCTGAACCCAGACAAGACAGAAATCCTGTGGGTGGGGGTCTGGGTGCCTCCCTATCTTTGGGGGGGGCACTCTTTCCATGAAGGATGAGGTTCGTAGCTTGGGCTTGCTTTTGGACCCATTGCTATCAATGACATCTCAGATAGCGTCTGTGGTCCAATTCGCTTATTTCCACCTAAAGTGGATTGCCCAGCTACGTCCCTACCTTGACACCAGGTCCCTCAGCGTGCTGGTCCATGCACTGGTAATCTCAAGATTAAACTACTGTAATGCCCTCTACATGGAGCTGCCCTTGGGACTGCTACGGAGATTGCAACGGGTCCAGAACGCGGCGGCCAGTCTTCTGAGTGGGGTTAGAAAATACCAACATATCTCCCCCACCCTGGTCGCCTTACACTGGCTGCCAGTTTGCTTCCATACCAGTTTCAAGGTTTAGGACCAGTTAGACTCTTGAGAGTCCCCTGGACTGCAAGGAGAACAAACCTATCAATTCTGAAGGAAATCAACCCTGAGTGCTCACTGGAAGGACAGATCCTGAAGCTGAGGCTCCAATACTTTGGCCATCTCATGAGAAGAGAAGACTCCCTGGAAAAGACCCTGATGTTGGGAAAGTGTGAGGGCAAGAGGAGAAGGGGACGCCAGAGGACGAGATGGTTGGACAGTGTCATCGAAGCGACCAACATGAATTTGACCCAACTCTGGGAGGCAGTGGAAGACAGGAGGGCCTGGCGTGCTCTGGTCCATGAGGTCACGAAGAGTCGGACACGACTTAACGACTCACTGGAAGGACAGATCCTGAAGCTGAGGCTCCAATACTTTGGCCATCTCATGAGAAGAGAAGACTCCCTGGAAAAGACCCTGATGTTGGGAAAGTGTGAGGGCAAGAGGAGAAGGGGACGCCAGAGGACGAGATGGTTGGACAGTGTCATCGAAGCGACCAACATGAATTTGACCCAACTCTGGGAGGCAGTGGAAGACAGGAGGGCCTGGCGTGCTCTGGTCCATGAGGTCACGAAGAGTCGGACACGACTTAACGACTAAACAACAAAATAAGGCCCTAAATGGTTTGGGACCTTGATATATGGCCGAGCGCCTCCTTCCAGTTAGATCTGCCCGCCCTATAAGATCATCGCAGGCAGGGCAGCTGAGAGTTCTGACCCCAAGAGAGGCCCGGAAAACAACCACTAGAAATCGGGCCTTCTCGGCAGTATCAGCACAATTATGGAACTCTCTTCCACCCGAAGTCCGCCCACTGGGCACATTAAAAAAGCTACTAAAAACCTAGCTATTTAGACAGGCCTTCCCTGAACAAACTATACTCTGATACAATAGTGTCCAATAATATAACTTCTATCATATTGCCATGCTCCATGTTTTTATTTTTCTACCCTTTTAATTGTATTTATTGTATTATAATTTTACTCTCACTTCACTTTATGATTTTTGATTTTCACCCCTATGTATTAATGTTGATATTTGCTATTTTGTTACTCTGATGTTTTTTGTTATAAACTGCCCAGAGTGGCCTTGGTTGCCCGATGGGCGGTATATAAATCAAATAAATAATAAAATAATAGGCCATATCTATGTCAAGACTTCCCAAACATTCTGTGGCCCCAAAGTTGTCAACCTCCACTGATGACCCTGAAATATGTTTTCCCACTGCCTGCAGTCCCACTGGTTTCCTCCAGGGATGGAGGGGGGCAGACGTACCGGGGTGCATCAGTGTTGATGGTATGAGGTTAGACCCAACCCTGGGCCCAACAGATGGAGATGCCAAGTCTTCTAAAACCATTGTAGCCTTGGCTGGGGAAGGAAGAGCCTCTGAAGACAGATCTGGAAGGAGAAAGTTGTAAGCAAAGAAATTGTTAAATACCCTCTTTTTGATTCACGGATGTCTGCAAATCAGATCCCCCCCCCCCCCCAGGACTGCTTCATAGAGCAAAATCAGTGCCTGAAGTTTGAGTAGAGAACGTGGTCACGGGGCATGGAGTTTCAGCCCAAGCTTGGAGACCTACAGGGTCTTTGTGTCTTTGCCCAACTCCTTGTTGGCTGTGCAGGATTTAAATAGCTTGTAGCATGCCTTGTTTTCTTTCACCATCAGTATCTAATGCTGTTTTTTTCCAAAGCCATTTCAGTTATGTGATTTTTCTTATCTATATACCTCTGAGAGTGCCTTTACAAGACTTTATAAACAGCTGCTAAGTTTTATCAGCCTGTCATTTGGGTTTTCATTATGCTAGATAACAATCTCACTCATATCTTATAAGCAGATATAATGTGATTGTTTTGTAAAGACAGGGAGAAAAGGAAGAAGGAGGGGGCAGAAAGAAAAGGAAATCAAGCCAACCCTGTCCTTTGCGTCATCATCTGCAACCTCGACAATGTCAGCACGGTAACCGCTGTCTTTTCTTCCTCCTGAAATCCCAGGGAAAAATTATCGCTTTCATTATTTCTGTACTTGATGATTTACCCTTTTATTTACTTATTTATTTATTTATTTATTTATTTATCCATACGCACGCACGCACACTCCGATTTCTCCCAGCAGTGTCTGTTTGTGCTGGGGCTTCTTATCTAGAATGTGGCAATATCTGGTCCCAGCTTTGCTTTAGCCCTGACTGCTCTGTAAGCACACACAGATGGAATGAAAAGAAGGGATGAGAGGCGATTGTCAACAGTTCTTCCTTTTGCATATGGATAGCTATTACTCATGTAATTTGACAGTTCCTGACTCTCAGCTGTATAATGGCCACAAAATGGTAAGAAATTCAACAGCCCGACTTCTGTCTTACTTCAAGATAAGCTTATCAACTATAGCCTAAATCCCTGTAGTTTATGAGCAGCTGAAAACTAGTGTCATGTTGAACTACTCTTTCAGTACTTAAGTTTTGACTCTTGCCTTCTTTGCATATATGTATGTGTGTATATACATACATGTGTGTATACACACATGCCTATGTGTTTAATTATTTTTTCAATGTGATATTTATACCGTCTTTTTAAATCTGTTGCTTTATCTGCTGTGAGCTATCTTGAGTCCCCTATAGGGAGAAAGGCAGTATATACTGTAAATAATATCAATAAATAAAATAAAATAAATCTAAGAGTGACTAACAAACCAAAGTTTGTTTGTGTATTTAAGTACACCCCTCGTGTGTGTGTGTGTGTGTGTGTGAGAGAGAGAGAGAGAGAGAGAGAGTCTCCAGTTTATGAATGTGGAATATTGTGCTTCTACATCCACAATTCAAAATATCCTGGGAATGGCCAAATATTGCTGCACAAAACCATGCCCGCATTGCCAGCAGGAAAAAGGATGCCAACCTTGACATAGTAAAAGGCAGCCTGAATGTTGATGACATGAAAGGCAGCAGTCAGGATGGTCTACAACAGCATTCCCCAACCTTTTTCGGTCCGTGGACCGGCTAGGGAAAGCGGGGCACCCCCCACGCTCGTGCGCATGAGCGAACAAGCGCGCGTGTGCTCTTGCACGGGCGGGCACGCTCCCGTGCAAGCGCCGCACCGCCGTTTGCGCATGCGCGCAAGCGCGAGTGCGCTCGTGCGCATGCGCAAACAACGGCGTGGCACTTGTGCGGGCGCCCCCATGCGCATGTGCAAATGGCGGTGCGGCGCTCGCACGGGCATGCTGGAGCGTGCAGGCGCAAATGGGCGGCGCGGGATGAGTGCATGCGGGGGGGGGAGGTCTCTCTCGGCGGCCCGATCTGGCCCAGGCCACAGACCGGCACCGGGCCGTGGACCGGGGGTTGGGGACCTCTGGTCTACAAGATACCCTCTTATGCTCACTACCATTCACAGAGTGACACCAAGCAAGAGAAATTCCCAGAAGCTAATTTTCTTCAGTTGATTACTTCTCTTCCAATCATGGAGCAATTCTCAGGGCTGTTTTTTAACAAGTGTGAATGGTACTGGAAGTTGAGTCATGGCAACTGGACTTCTTTCTTGTTAGGCTGAAACGTTTCACTACTCATCCAAGTAGCTTCTTCAGTCTGAGGAGAGTTGGTAGGAGATCCCTGATATGTCCTCCACGTTGGTTTCACTTCTCCCTGGTCTGAATAGGCTCGTTAGAAGGACAAAAGGCAGTGTGTGTGTGTGGGATAATCTCACTTCTGCAGTCCTTCTCCACCCATTGTCATGGGTCGTTAAGGGTCGTTAACAGTGGTGTTTCTGTTGTGTATGGTTCTAATCTTTCTGGGGATGAATGAAAGGGCAGCATGATAAATAGGAGACAGATTGTATCTAAGGCCTCCACCCCTGTTGAGTGCGGGATTTTCTATATGCACATGTATGGCCTCCCTGACCCCTCTCTCAAACCACCTACAGTGGTGCCTTGACTTACGAACGTCCCGACTCACGACCATTTCGAGTTACGACCAGCTGCAAAATTTTGCTTCGACTTGCGGCCGGAGCTTCCAGTTACGAACACAAAAAGGCAAGGGGAAAAGGCGGGAAATTCAAATTGCTAACTGTTGGTGGTGAAGAGGCTGCTTCTTTGTAGCTTTTTCGCCCCAGCAGTTAGAGAGTGTGCGATCGGAGGAGGCTTGGGACTGCCTGGCTTCTGCTTCTGAGTGAGCGTGTGTGTGTTTGCAGGGAGGCTTCAGGCTGCCTGGCTTCTGCTTCTGAGTGAGCGTATGTGTGTTTGCAGGGAGGCTCCGGACTGCCTGGTAAGCTAAGGTGCTGCTTTTTGCTTTTTAAAAACTGTTCTGGGTGGGTTTTGCAGGGTGGGTTTGGGCTGGGGGGGTTATGTTTCTGTGCTGTGTTGTTGTTTTGTTTTTTGGTGATTTTTTTGGTAGCCCCAGCATGGGGCTTGCTCCGTTGTTTATTTTTGTTTTTTGTTTTTTTAAAGCCCCAGCACCTTCGGGGCTTGCTCCATTTATTTTTGGGTTTTTGTTTTTGTTTTAAAGCCCCAGCGCCTTCAGGGCTTGCTCCGTTTATTTATTTATTTATTTATTTTAAAGCCCCAGTGCCTTCGGGGCGTGCTCTGTTTATTTTTGGGTGGTTTTTTTTCCAGCCCCAGCGCGTTCCTATGGGGCTTGCAGTGTTTTCTTTTTATTTTATTTTTTGGTTGTTGTTTTTTCAGCCGTCCTAGCATTGGTCACGTGGCCAGCAGGAAAAAGCACACCAAGCTTGATGTAACAAAGGGCAGCCTGAACATTGGAAACACCCATGGCCGCCGTCAAGATGGTCTATAGGATACCCTCTTCTGCAATCTCTTCGATCCACAAAGTGACACTGAAGAAGAAAGGAAAGTCTCAGAAGCTGCTTTTTTTATCAGTAACCAATTCACACATAAACACAAAGCTATTATAGTGGCTGTTTTTCAACAAATGTGAATGGTAGTGAACAGAAGAGGGTGATGCCCCCCCCCCCCACACAATTGAATATATCTGTGCAATAACATTCTAACAATCTTTTTCTGGCTTGAGTGAAGGGCTCGCAGTTCAACAACATGCCATTCCCTGAGATTTTTAGCAGCAAAACATGAGACTGGGAGACATCTCATTGCTATATCAAAGGGGAAGGACCTTTTACTATCACAGTGGTGGATCTTTTTGATTGTTTACAGGTAGGTCTAACAATAGTTGGGAGGTAAGCAAGCACAACAGACAGAAAAACACTTTTGCATCGAGCCGGCGATCCCTAGAACCGCCAGGGACAAATGAGGAATGCCTAAGATTTACGGATATTTCATGCACAAAAATGGAACTACCCCTTCCTCCATCACTACATCTTAAGTTTTGTCTTCCACTTAGAGATCCAAAACAGCACAGCAGTTGTTGGGGACTTCAACTGATGGACTTGGCCATTTCTGTCAAGTCCCATGGCCCTTCCAGAGGATCTTGGGAATTATAGACTGAGGTGCTGAGAATTCTGAATTAGCAATTCTCCTCCCAAGTATGATTTGGAAAGTTCCTGTGGAAGAAAAAGGAGTTGCTATTAGAACAAAATGTCTCCAATACAGATGATAACTTGGAGCATTTTTTTCTTCAGCTAAAAGAGCACCTCACAATAAGAAATGCTAAAACCAATTAATAAAACCGTAATAATAAAAGCCAAATGGGTATCTTCCACATGTTTCAGGCTATAGTTCTCTACCCAGTGAAAATAACAGTGAAAGGGGTCAGTCTGGACTCCCTGCTTTCCTCTGCTCTGTTACCAGGAATAATCCCCAGGACTGGACTAAAGTTAAGAGGGAGCACCCCTGAATCTTTGTGGGGTGCAGGGAAGAATCCATGAGTTCATCTTTGTTCAATGCCTTCGACAAGAATGCACAGGAGGAGGGGTATGAAGACATCACACAACAAAACAAAAAGCTGCACAAAACTCTTATCAATAATATATTCTTATCTCCCTGTTTGAATTATTTTAGTTGATTCACAGGAAAAGGCCTCTTGAGATGCACACCTCATTTTTATGCGTGCCCCAGGGGGACGGGAGTTGTATTACTCTGAAGTTACCTTTATACTGGCAGGCACAGGCGACAACTGGCCCCAAGCCACAAGGGAGTTCTGGAATTTAAACTTGTTAGGTGCTTTGCTTAATACAGCTGAGCTGGAATTTATGCTGGTATTGAAGTTTTCAGAGCTAGGCTATGCTCTTTGGAATGGAATTTCACACTAATGAGCCTTTTTTTAAAGAAAAATGTCTGGAAGCAGATTTCAAAGAACATTCAATTGTATCGTTTCATTCTGTACAAACAGCAGGAAATGACATACACATCCAAGCAGCGCCCTCTACTGGACAAGAGCATGCACGACAAATGCACTCGCTCGAATTTTGAGACGCAATATTGTGTACGACAGACATGGCTCGTTTGCATGCTCAAAAATATAGCCAATGGCAAGATATACTTATGTATGTATGTGAATAATTATAGGCTGCCCTATATCCAAAGATCTCAGGGATGGGTGCTGGCAATAAAACAACATTACAGATGATTTAAAACAGTTTACACATGGTATGGTGAAACATAACTTCACACTCCTCTCAAGGTATGATTACTGAGCCCCCAAAGATGTTGCAGAGTTTTGAATTTTTAGTTAAATTCTGCTGGCTGCGCAGCAGAAGTGCAGGATTCACAGAGCAGAATAGCTTCAAACGCCCCGGAGTAGTCCACCCATTTCTCATTAACTGGTACTTGTACTCTCAATATCTCCCTCTGAGACATTAGTAAGAGAAAGAATTTTAAAATGTTTCATTTACTTACAGATCAACAGCAAACTGACAAACATGACTGACTGCCTTCAACAGACTTCAACAGACTAAAGAGAGCGGGAAAGACACAGAGCAGAGAGGTGGGGCTCTCTTTGAATTCAGAGGCAGGGAAGAAACTGTTGGTTAGTACTGGATAGACTGACAGTCACCCTAGCCCAGAAAGGTCCCTCCCAGCCACACCTTCTCCAGGCAGCATGTGAAATTGTAAAAACTCCAACAAAAGCTTTGGTGAAGAGCCTAATTTAAACCTGGCACCCAAAAGAAGCCAGTCTCAGGGCTCCAAGAGGAAATGTTCCACAGCCAGGGTATCACTGCAGGAAAGGCCCCCTCCATGTTTCAACATGTTTTGCTCCTACCAATGGGACACAAATGAATGAAAGCAGTCCACTCCCAATCTGCAGAACAGTTATGTTCCAATACATCTGGATTTAGGGAAGGCTGGCATGGGGGAGAAGGAAGTATGTTTTACCTACACCTGCAGTAAAGCTACATGCATCCCATGTGGCATCACATTTAGTTTTGGAAGGACACTAAAGTCAAGAAACATCCATCCAGCACATGGAAGGATGCACTGATGAATGCTTCCAGATTCAGTTGCCATCTGTATCTTTCTAATACAAGAGTCTTCCAGATTTTGATAGAACTACTACACACATCATGCCTTGCACCTGGCTAAACAAAGAAGAGCAAATGGGAACACAATTTCACCATCTGAAGGGCCATCCAAGTTCTCTAGCCTTACTCTGATGTAGTGATTTGCAAGCGCTGTTTGAAAGCTCCAAAAAACTACTTTTTTGGCCTACAACGCCCACGGTGCCACAGGACACATGCAACTGCTGGAGTTGTTCCATGGGATGTAAATCTGTAGACCTCGTGGGCTCCAATCACAGCAGTGTTCACTGCCTTGAAGGTGAACCCAACCCAACGTGCTGGACCACGTGGAAGCTCCCAGGAGTATCCAGCTGATCCACCAGTTGAAGCATTGGGGACAGCCTGACCTTTTCGCTGCCACTGGCAACATCAGGCCCTCCACTGGTACTCAAGCTGACGGGCCTCCTGGCAATGGGCACAAGCCCTCCACATGCACTCAGCTTCCTTTGGGAGAAAATACAGGTTCACCCATTCACCTAGCCATCTGCCGCATGGGCTCCCGCCTCAGTTGATGGGGAATTGGTTGGTGCCATCTTCTCAGTCTGGCATGCCTGCCAGTCCAATGCGCTGGACCAAGCTCCACTTCCTCCCTGCTGAACCCCTCTTTATCTCGTCTCATTACCCTCACCACACCTGAACCACCCCAGGTGTGTCCTACAGGTGCCTCGGTCCTGCCTCAGTCAAAGGGTGAGTAACATAATGGCGACTGAGGCAGGGGTACCCACACACTAAGACAGAGGTCGTCAACCCCCGGTCCGTGGCCCGGTGCCAGTCCATGTCCTGAGCTGGATTGGGCCGCAGAGACAGACCTCCCACCCACCCCCCGCATGCACTCCCCTCCCCACAGCTGCTTTGCGCACACACACGCATGTGCCCGCGCGAAGGGGTGGGCGGGCACACGGGCGGGCATGCAGGCGCTCCTGCGCATGCACAAAGGGGTGGGGGAGCGCCGGCACTGCCGTGCGCTCACTCCCCCACCACTTCGCGCATGCGCCCGAGAGAGCGCGTGGGGTGGGTGCCCCGCCTTCCTCAGAGGCTCCGCGGTCCCAAAAAGGTTGGGGACCGCTGCACTAAGACATCCATTGGGACTTTGGTGCTCCCACTGATCTCATACAAACAAACAAACAAAAAACTGTCCAAAATTACCTATTACATTTTGCCTTTTCAGGTACAGTACTTTTTTGTCTTAACCAATGTATTCACACCCGTGCTGTTTTTCTGCAAACTGTAATGCTAAGAAATAAAGGTGCTTTGGCAGTCTGCAGGCTGGCCCTGGGATTGGAATTTTTCAGTGGGTTTAAGAAATGCACACTTATTGTGCAATGAACCCCTAACCCTTACCCTAAGCACACTACTGAACTGCTTTCAGTACACGGGATTTCTAGCAGGGTCAAAAACACCTCGGAACTCATTCAATGCAACATCTCTTTCTCTGCCTTTCTATGTGTCTTGGAGAGAACCAAGAAAGTAGTGACTTTCCAGTCTGGTCCACCAGCACAGTTTAAAGGGGCAAGCTGAGGCTCAGTTCACCAGAGCACAAGTCCCCCTGCCCTCCCACTCTAGTTGGTTGCTTTAACTTCTTGTGGTTACATGTTGATTTGGATGTTACTCATTTGGGTTTTCTAGTTTTATATGTTGAATCATCACAACTTGTTTGGGCATTTTCAGGCATTGGGAAGGATCATCAGGCGACGACCTGCATGTTTGGGTGGGGGAGAAATCCCCAAATAGGAGCCTGGATCTGCCCCAGCTCGGGGGGGGGGGGAGACTTGCCCCCGCCCTAGGAGGCAGGGGAGCCACGGAGTGGCTTATGTCCGTGTGGCCTCCCAAGGGAACTGCCACCCAGAGGTCTCTTAAGGAGACGGTGGTCTGCATTGGGCGGCATTCGGGTCCCCCGATGAGGTGGATCCAACCCAATGCTTGGCCAGGACGACTGCTGCTGTGATCAATAAAGTTGTGGCCTCTTTCCTCCAATTATAGTGTTTGTGTGTGTGTCAGTTACTTTAGGCCTAGCCAGCTCAGCAGTAGGCCATCAACATTTTAACCTGCTATGAAAACCAACTCTTTACATACTGGGTGAGGGTAAAATCTTCTCCCGAGGGAGAACTCAATGGAAATCTGTTGCTCCAGTTGGCACAGGCAAATATTTATAACAATGATTGGTTGGTCCACTTGGCTGGACAATTATAAAGCCACCTCCCCTTTCCTGAGGACGTATTTTAGAAGTATAAATAAAATGTTATATCAATATCAAGACTAGTTGCAACAAATTTAACAAATAATAACTGTTGCCTTGTATAGCAGCAGTGATGTACTTTCTTTTTCCACAGCATGGAGCTATGGATGAAGCAGCTCAGAGGAATAAGCAAGCAGCATCCAGTCAGAGAGAGAGAGGGGGGGGGGAGGGAGGAAGGGAGGAAGGGAGGAAGGAAGGAAGGAAGGAAGGAAGGAAGGAAGGAAGGAAGGAAGGAAGGAAGGAAGGAAGGAAGGAAGGAAGGAAGGAAGGAAGGAAGGAAGGAAGGGGCACAGCTCACCTTACAGCAGAGAACTCATACCTGCTCCTATCTGCATGTTTATCTGCATGTCACATATGTAAACATACAAGTTGAGTGATTTTTAGATGACTTTTCTGAATTGTCCTATTTCACTTCTGGAATCAGTGCACAGGCTATAAAGATGGAACGTCACAACTTGTTGATGGGAAACAGAATTTTGAAAAAGAATTAAAGTACTTGTATAAAGTACCTGTGGGGGTTAACAACACTTGATTATACCCTCTAATGGAGCTGGGTTTTCAGCAAAACTGGTCAGGTGCACCCTGCGTCAGCCAGGTGGAATGGCAGTTGCCTTTTGAGCGGAACAATGATTTTTGCATCTGAACTTGCAGGTAACATGCAGGTTTGATCAGCAATGATTACCTACTAGTGGCTCATTTGTACACATCGTCACTTGATGCACTGTGAATGAGCAATTTAGTCCAGAAGTGTGAACAATCCTTTAGTAACAGATGCACACAAATGACATAACACCCTCTTTTCTCCCAAGATTCCTTCAGAGTTTTGCCCTGCTGCAATTTTTTTTTTTTTAATCCAACGGGCTGCACGTCCCAAGGCTGGTTAGCAGAAAGCTAAATCACGATACCTTGCCAAATCCAGAATGATGTAGCCTACACACGTCCCTGAATTTTATGAAAGATGGTAAGAATTTGTGGAGGAAAAAGCTCAGAGAACATTATTCTTGGTGTGCTTTGGCATGAGCAAGTTAATAAATTCTAGTTGTCTTGGCCCTTAGGAATTCAGTTCTGTCTAAAATTTCAGTCTTGTTTTCCACATTCTCTCCCTGGTGGAGCTTGAACTCAGAAATAGCATCACTCAATGGCTCGTTAGTTTGATAAACTGGTATAAGTGACTCAAGCTAGAATGGGTACCTCTAACATAGAGGCATTTACAGACCCCTGGGGAATTCTGCAAAACACCAAACAGTCTTCAGGTCCTGAATCACAGCAAAACAGTCTGAAATCTTTAATGTTTACATGTATATAAATGTGTACACATGTGCATCTCTATCTGCACTCTCTCTCATTCTCTCCATCACACACATTTGTGTGTAAACACAAAAGAAAAAGACTAGTTGGCAGTGATTCAGTATCTAAAGATTTCCTGGTATTTTGCAGAATTCCCTTGCTTTCCTTTATATATAAGAAAGTATATATAAATATATATTTGCTGTGAAAATGTCATCACTAAAATATGGAATAGGTTTCTCCCACTTGGCTTCTATTACTAGTAAAGCATTCAAAGGCTTCTGGAATAGAATTACCCAACGAATGCAAATCTCCGCTGAGTATTCAAAGAGTCCCCTCTGCTGGTGTTGCTTTCCCTTTTCAATCCTGCATTACAATAAAAATGAGTAAATATTAATCCAGAGCTGTCTGACTTTTTGAGTCTACCATACGTTTGCTGGTTATCATGTTGTTCCCAGCAGCATTTCACCTTGAAACTGTATTTATAGAAACATGTGTTGGTATAAATTTGGGGGAGATAACTAGTTTTTTAGGTGGAGGGGGTTTGTCCAGATGTGACAAATCTATCACAGGTGTGGCTCATTAGTTGTCACATCCCGCCAGTAAGATAAATGGTCCATTTTAAAGGTTATGCAGGCTGCAAATGCCACAAGCCAGTACTGCAGGCTGGGTGTGTGAATTGCACAAACTTGGTGTCTTTTTGTTTTTGTGAAGCTAAGCACATGCAGAGCAGGCACAAAAGGATGGGCTGACTGACCCCCAAAGAGCAAAGTACATGTGGCAAAGACCCCTTAGTGCCAAGACCTGAGTTATAATATTCCATCTGAGGGTTAACCAAACCATAACAAGAGTGCTACTATGATCTGGATGCTATTCTTCTGTTGAACTGTTGACTCATGGGTAGCTTCTGATTTACCAAGATGCCCAGATCTTTTTCACGTGCACTGCCAACAAGCCATGTGCTACCTATATTGGTTCAGCAGCTTTTCTTGCCTCAATTCTGAACTCCGATTTTTTTCCCGGTTGAAATTTATTTTGGTTGCTTTGGCCCAGTTCCTTAATCTGTTACGGTCATCTTGATTCCTTATTCTGTCTTCTAAACCAGTCGTCCCCAACCTTTTCTGAGTCGCAGACCGGTTGGGGGGGGGTGGGGTCCGTGCATGGGGGGGCGGAGCACCCCCCTGCACTCGCGGTTGGGCGGGGGGGCGCTCGTGGAGGGGAGGGGCGCGCTTGGGGTGCATGCACGAAGGGGCAGAGTGCGCTCGCGGAGGGGGCGGGGATGGAGCTCGCGTGCATGCGCGGAGGGGCGGAGTGCGCTCGCGTGCATGCACAAAGGCAAGGCGCGCTCATGGAGGGGAGGGGCATGCTTGTGCGCATGCACGGAGGGGAGGGGTGCGCTCGCAGAGGGGAGGGGCACCCATGTGTGCAGGTGACAGGCCGTGCGTGTGGGTGGGGTGGGTGGGAAGAGTGCGTGCAAGGGGGGGAGGGAAATCTGTCTTTGCTGCCTGGTCCTGCCATGGCCACGGACCGTCACCGGGCCGCGGACCGGGAGTTGGGGACCCCTGTTCTAAACTATCCTCGATTCTTCTCAGTAGGCATGTGCCATTCCTTTTGTTGCTGTTGCTGCTGTTTAAATTCCCAGCATTTTTTCAAGAAAACCCCAGGCAGAACAGTGGTAGTTCCAGCCGACAACCCCATGCCTACAGACCCTCCACATTTTGCTCATCTGGTGGCAAACCACTATTCTAGGTGGTTTACAACATGAAAGCACATAAAAACACCCAACCCCAAATATGATACAGAAACTCTTCCATAGCCTAACGGAAACTGCTTTTTCATAAGTCCATCTTTGGAGGAGAGGGTTTGTGTAAAGGAGGCAAATACAAATGGGAAAATGTTTTTTTGTTTTTTTCCCCCTACAGCTGTCAGAATAACAACATCTCACAGCCATCTTGGCCAGGTACAGATAAACAAACACCCACTGTCAAACTAACTTCCTAATTGGCAAATATCTTAATTCTTCTTAAAAACCAGTCCATCAGCTGCGCAATTCACAAACCTCAGGAGGTTTAAACAACACACACACACACTTTTTTTTTTAATGAAGTACAACCAGGGCAACAAAAATAACTAAGAGAAACAGTGCTACTGCTTGGGAGTACTTGAGTCAGGAGGATTCCCTGTTGACCGTTTGGCTATCGTTGTGAATAATAGGTTTCCATATGATTATTTTAATGTCCATGCAGTGGTAAGAAACATCTCTGAAAAGACTGTGATTCTTCAGTACGGCATAGTACAATTAGACTGAAAATATCATATAAATTGCAACATGTATTAAATGTCAAAATACCTACTCTGAATTATGAATCGAAATGATATTATTTAAAAACATGTGCGAAAGGCATCTTCATAATTATATGTTATCAACACAGAGACAGATTAGCTATTCTTTTAACATAATTAATTTTATGCACAATGCATTTGTTTGTGGTATTTGTCATTATTCATCAATATAATTATGAATTACTAAGAATTGTTTTCTAGAAATCTTTTTAGTTATTTTAATTGCCTGTTGATTTCTCTCTATATCCATCTTTCAGTCTTCTTCTTCAGCTCCTCACTGGGCACCACCCTGATGCCATACAATGCACTGTGTAGGTTTTGACATGGTTTTGCACCTCAGTGACCAAAATCCTGTTGCTTAGTGTAGTAAAACACACAAGGGTAGGCCCACTGAATCATCTGGGAATTGATGAGTCAACTCCTCCTCCCATAGATGCAAATAGGCCTACTCTAACTGCAACTCACTTGCCCAAGCCCAGTGTGATGTAGTGGTTGGAATGGTGGATCAGGATTTGGGAGATGCAGATTTATATCCTCACCAAATGATACTAGGTCACGAGGGCCAATCATTCCTGAATCAGACCTACCTCGTGGGCTGTTGTGTAGATAGAACAGAAAGATGGGAAGCCATAAATGCCACCTTGAGCTCACCAGAGGAAAGGAAGAATAGAACAATTAAAAATGGATGGATGGATGGCCCTGATCTCCTTTAAGATATTAGCTGCCCCCAGATGAAAGTCCTGCATTGCCCTGACATTTCTGGCCAGTAATCACAGTTGACACTACTTGAAACCTGCAAGACATCCATCAGTGTTCATGTGTAGCCCTTTTAACTCTTAACCTCACAGAAAAGAAGCTCCTACAGCATAGCAGGCAGCACACAAATTCCGCCAAAGCAAAATTAGTACCATTATGACAAACATTAATCCCCAACTGGAGAACAGAGGAAAGAAGACAGCTCTGGGAGTTGTATTTAAAAAAAGAAGAAGCAAATGTCTAAGTTCTGGTTCTAGGTTTGTATTTCTCAGTACCCAGTGATGGATAGCTAAGATACACTGATATACAGTAGTTGCTGGGGGGCACCGGATGGAGATGCTGAAGGGGAATAATCTCAGGACCGATACCTGGATATGGCCAAAAGTAGTTTTATTCCTGGCCTTGGAGTGGAACAACCTTCTTCTAAAGCCCCACAATATTTATCAGGATGTAGGGCTACCACTGCAAAACACCCTACATATAGCAGGACATAGACATCTCAGGGCACACACAGCACGGGCAGATCAGGGGCTGTCCCTAAAAACTGTAGGAATGAGGAACTCTCTGCATGGTCAACGGGCAATCCCAGCTCCAGAGTTAGATGTGCATAGTAGGAACCCCCGTTTCTAAAGGGGATTGGTTCTAAACTGTCACCACCACCACCCACAGATACCAAAAACCACGGATTATAGCGAGCCCTATATGTAGCATGGCCTTTGCCTCCCTATAGTGGCCAGTTCTGGTAACTACATTGTGAAAATACATATAACTGGACTCTAGAGGAGAGGCAGAGGAAGCTTCCCTGTAATTTTGGTGTCTCTAGGTGCCTTGGGAGCTATTTTATAGCCAAATTAATCAACGAATCAAAAATCGCTAAAAATACATTGATTCGTATTCATGAGTGCATTAATTCGTACAAATATGAATCGATGAATTAGCAATTTTTGAATGAGTTTGGTGATTCGTTTTTTAAATCCGTGCCCATATCTAGTATATGTACATTTATATTGGGGGGGGGGGGGTAAGAGAGAGAGAGGACCGTGTGTGGAGACTAGGGTTCCTTGAAAAGAACTGAGCACCGCTTTTGCATCAGACGAGGAGATCAGACTGGTAGAAAGAGAAGAAAAGTGCTGTCAACTAGAGATGGGCATGAACCTGAAAGATGGTGGTTTGTGATGATTTGTGGTTAGCCGTGAACCATCAACAACAACCCACCTGGAAAACTGAACCAGTTCGTACTTCAGTTTTCAGTTCATGCCTGGGGTGTGTGTGTGGCCTACCTGCTCCTGTTGCACCCGCACTGTCACTGTCGTACCACCTCCCACTGGGAGGCGGGTGCATGCACAGAGGCAACAACTGGCCCTCCCTGCATGACATCCAGGGAGGCAACAGAGGCAGCGTCAGGAGAAGGTATGCCAGGCAACTGGGACAGCAATTTTGCCAAAGCGAAATGAAGCACCAAGGGGGGAAAAAAATTGGCATTTCATTTTGGTTCAGTTTTTCTGGTTCGTAGCTGTTTGTGCCCATGTCTACTGTTAACCTAATCAGAACAAATTTAAACCCAAATTTTTCGGAAGGAAAAATATCCCACCCAAAACAGACAATTCCACAACAGGCTTCTCCAGTTTTTTTGTCATGTAGTCACTAGGTTTTAATTTGAATTCATCTGTACCCAATCAAATGTAAATTGCGGGGTAAATGGCCATCCTCGTTGCCCCCTGATTTGAACTACATGTGGGGCTTTTCTCAGCAAAAATATATGGCTGTGCACTATCCCTGCTGAATACTAAATAAAAGTATGTAGGCATGATTTGGTCTTGAGTGTGGCAACTGAGAGTCATTAGCTTTACAAAACAACTGCTCCTGGTGGAGGTGAAAGCGTGAAAATGGAGTGATTGACATGGGCCAGCAGAGATGTCTATTTTCCGACACAGGTGTGAATCCTGCAGCTTCTTGCTCTTGAAGAGAACTTGAGAAAGAAAAAAACAAGTCTTACTCTCTTCTCATCTCAGATTCCTCTGTTAAAGATTCCATCCCCACCCTCAAGAAACCACACAGAAAATCTTGTAGGATTTCTCAGAAGGTTCATGATCATTTCTCCCCCCCCCCCCAAAGGAATGTCAAGCTGCTCAGAACTGCTTTACAATTCCTGCTTGGAGTGGCATGTTTCCTGCACAAGATACACTTGGAAAGGGTGTCATGCCTCCCCCAGCTGAGTCTTCTGGATAAGAGGAAGATGATGGAGGAAGCCAGTGCACAAGGGGGAACTTGAAGGCTCAGCTGCAGCACCCTGTCAAAAGTTCAGGAGAGGAAGACATTATAGTTACTCATGATCAGCCAAAATGGAAACACTTTCCTCCCTACCTATATAAGCTTGTCTCAGCTTGGCCTGGGCCTCAAGATAGAACAGCTTTGTTCAGCAGAGTGTTTTGAATCAGATACATTTGGTACCACATCAGATTACAACTAAGCAGATCTGGATTCAAATCCCTGCCTAGCCACGGAAGCTCACTGAGGGGCAGTAAGGGTAACTCCTTGAACACCTCACATGCCTCAAAAACCCTATTAGAATCAAAAGCTATTTGATGGCCACAGAACATTTCCATTGCTAAATTTGTTTCTTGATTGCACTATTATTGTATTTAAGGTGTGATCACACTGTTCCCTGAAGTTGGAAATGGGAAAGGACGGCCAGTGTAAGCACATCATAAATGCACCCAGACACCAAGCATTCTGAGAACGGGGGAGACTGAACTGATCCTGTAATACTCTGGTCTATCCAGCCAATTAGACTTACAAGATTTATTCCAGGGTGTTAAAGAAGGGTGAAAGTCTTGCTCCTCTGTTGCCAATCAACCAGAGAGCCAACAGGTAGAGCTTTCTTTATTGCACCACGTTCCCTTCTCTCCTATCCTAAATATACTGCTTTTTAGAGAAGACTTTTCTCAGACTCTACAAGCTGATCATTTGGCACCGGCTTGACACCAGATCTACTCCCTACATCTTCCATTGCTTTGTTGTTTAGTTGTTAAGTCATGTCCGACTCTTCGTGACCCCATGGACCAGAGCATGCCAGGCCCTCCTGTCTTCCACTGCCTCCCGGAGTTGGGTCAAATTCATGTTGGTAGCTTCGATGACACTGTCCAACCATCTCGTCCTCTGTCGTCCCCTTCTCCTCTTGCCTTCACTCTTTCCCAACATCAGGGTCTTTTCCAGGGAGTCTTCTCTTCTCATGAGATGGCCAAAGTATTGGAGCCTCAGCTTCAGGATCTGTCCTTCCAGTGAGCACTCAGGGTTGATTTCCTTTAGAATTGATAGGTCTGTTCTCCTTGCAGTCCAGGGGACTCTCAAGAGTCTCCTCCAGCACCACAATTCAAAAGCATCCATTCTTCGGTGGTCAGCCTTCTTTATGGTCCAGCTCTCACTTCCATACATCGCTACTGGAAAAACCATAGCTTTGACTATGCGGACCTTTGTCGGCAAGGTGATGTCTCTGCTTTTTAAGATGCTGTCTAGGCTTGTCATTGCTTTCCTCCCAAGAAGCAGGCGTCTTTTAATTTCGTGGCTGCTGTCACCATCTGCAGTGATCCTGGAGCCCAAGAAAGTAAAATCTGTCACTGCCTCCATATCTTCCTCTTCTATTTGCCAGGAGGTGATGGGACCAGTGGCCATGATCTTAGGTTTTTTTTGACGTTGAGCTTCAGACCTTTTTTTTTTGCACTCTCCTCTTTCACCCTCATTAAGAGGTTCTTTAATTCCTCCTCACTTTCTGCCATCAGAGTGGTATCATCTGCACATCGGAGGTTGTTGATATTTCTTCCGGCAATCTTAATTCTGGCTTGGGATTCATCCAGTCCTGCCTTCCGCATGATGTATTCTGCATATAAGTTAAATAAGTAGGGGGACAATATACAGCCTTGTCGTACTCCTTTCCCAATTTTGAACCAATCAGTTGTTCCATATCCAGTTCTAACTGTTGCTTCCTGTCACACATATAGATTTCTCAGGAGATAGATAAGGGTGGTCAGGCACTCCCATTTCTTTCAGAACTTGCATAGTTTGCTGTGGTCCACACAGTCAAAGGCTTTTGCGTAGTCACTTCCATTGTTAGCAGTCTGCTATCAAGGGCAAGGTTACTACATATACACAGGCTTTTCCCCCCAGTCCTGCACCTTTTCCCATTGTATAACATCTATGCCTGACGCAGAGTTCTGGAGAACTGAAACATTTCCTCCCTCTGCATTTTCCCCCCAGGATCTAGTAAAGCCATATTGCTGACTGGGGGCTGGTTATAGGGATCACATAACCACCCTGTTACAGCAGCTCCACTGGCTGCCGATTTAAAGTGCTGGTTTTAACCTATAAAGCCCTAAATGGCCTGGGTCCAAGCTATCTCAACGACCTCATCTCCCATTTTGAGCCGGCTCAGGTGTTAAGATCATCAGAAGAGGCCTTTCTCTCGGCCCCACCACCTTCACAGGTGCATCTGATGGGGACACGGGAGAGGGCCTTCTGTGCTGCTGCTTCCAGTCTTTGGAACTCCCTCCCACCGGAGGCCAAGCTGGCCCCATCTCTGCTGTCCCCCCACAAGCAGGCAAAGACCTTTCTCTTTAGGCAAGCCTTCCCTCAGTAACCAGCTACCTGTGTGTGATTTTTAGATCGCTTGCTATGCATTACTGCTTTGACTGGGTTTGTAGTACTGCTTGTTTTCCATTTCTCAAGAGTGGATTTTCTTAACTGTACACTTACCCTTCCTAACTTTAATACTGCCTGTTAATGATGTAAGATGCCTCTTTACTCATTTTCGTAGTTTTAAATATTGTCTTTTAACGATGTTAACCACCTTTGTTATACTCATTGTTTTCAACTTTAAATATTGCCTTTGCTCCAAGCCGCCTTAGATCCTTTACAAGGAGAAAGACTGTGCAAAAATATGCCCTTTTTTCTTTTTGTCCTATGCACAGTCAATTCGTTTGGGAAGGAACTCTGATAGCGGAGCGGTAACAACTCCCAACTAACTGCAGCCGCTTATTTCTCAGCAACCTGCATAGACTTCGGCAAAAGCCTTTTTCTCCCTCCTTGTTACACTGTGGGCAAGGAGACATGCGGTGGCTTCAGTCACCGCTACAGAGCATGCTCCGGCTCCGCACATCCGACCCCCGCCCTTTGGGCTGGAGGGGGGGGCCCGAGCAGAAAGCCTTTTCTATTTGCAAAGCTCCGTATTATTCCTTCCCGTCGGCTTGGCTTGACTCTTCTGCAAAGACAGCCCGTCCCGGCCGGTGCAACGCAACGACGACGGAGCTACGATGATGAACCCGAGCACCGCCACGGCTAACCCCATGCAATGTAAGTGGCTGCGGCTCTTATCCGCGCTCTCCCGGGCCCGCGGGTTGGAAAAGGCGCCGGGAACTCGAGCTCCGGCCGGCCCCGAAAGCTGAGTAGCGGTAGAAGCGAGCGCACTTGGCGAACCCGGGAATCTGGCTTGGAAAGCGAACGCGGGCCCGGGAACCTGGGTGGAGGCGGGGGCAAAGCCGCGAAGGGATTGGGAGAGAGGCGCGCCGCGGGGAGGGTGGCCTAGGAAGGAGGGCGGTAAGCCCGCTTGATCTTTAAGCGTTTTCACCGAGTTGCACCCTTAAGAGTGCCCTTGGAGCCTGCATTTGCAAAGAGGAGCTTGTTTGTCCAGGTGTGCAAGCTTTATGGCTGCAAAGAAGCCATTTTGAGGCCATCCTGCCCAACAGGGTACATGATCTGATGGTAACAAGTGCTCAAATTATTCTATTTCCATCTGTCTTGACAAAGTGGAGGTGTCCACAAAAGCTCACGTTAAATATAATTGTCTTTAAGGTGCCACGTGTTTTTGCTTGTTTTGTTTCTTTGGATTTTGCCTGACATGCTTGCACAGACTAACACGGCTACCTCTTCCAAAACGTCAAATTATTCTGTTTTACTTATGATTGGGGCCGACCTTGTCTCCCCAGACTTCAGGGCTTGTTTCAAAATACTTCTGGAGAGAGGGCTGCACCTTGCTGGAACAAAGACCTTGCCTTTGGTCTGCCGTATGTTTTGGCCTATAGCTCCCATCATCCCCCACGCAGCTTGCCCAGTGGTGCGACACTGTGGGAGTTACAGTTTTAGCGTCTGGAGAGACAGTGTTCTGCAATGTAAGATGGGGTGCTTCTAACATGAACGAAGGAAAAAAGAATATAAGATACATTTCTTCAAGATACAAGTAGGAAATTATTGAACATATAAGAGATTATCTCCTACCAGAGCAGAATATATGGCAGTACTCTGAGACCCTGTAGTATCAAATGACAACTCAGGAGACCTGGGTTCAAATCCCCACTTAGCAACAGAAACTCACAGGACACTGAAGTATGTTAAATATCTAACATGTTTCAAAAGTCTTAGGTTTGGAGTAAGTCAGAAGCAGCTTGATGGCACATAACAGTAACAACTACTGTACGCCAGCAGTTCCCAGTCTGCATCTAGATGATTGTGGACTGCAGCTACCAGACGTCCTCACCATCGGCTATACTGATGGAGGCTTCTGGGAGTCAAGATCCAACCAACAAGAAGATCTGGAGACCAAAGAACAGGAGCCACTTTCTAGTCGTGACTGGCAGTAGTCCTCTGGGGTCACATGCCAAGTTCTCCCTAAGCATTCCTCTCTGGTCCTGCAATTTGAGATGCTAGAGGTTGAATCAGGGACTTTTTCAGGTGTGGTTTGAGGTTCAGAGAAGAAGAGGAGGCCTTCCCAATGTAGGAGCTAGTCGGCAAGTGGAATATGCTGCACTGGGAGGCAAATGAGCATCCTTTTTTGGGCTGTCAAAATGGATATTGGCTGACCATCTGCTGGGGAGGCTGTGGTTGTATCCTGGATGATGCTGAGCTGGTTCAGTGCCCAGATTCGTTCCTTGACTATCAAGGACTATTATTATTTGATCCGAAATACATGTACTCTGTGTGTGTGTGTGTGGTATTTTTAAATGAGTTACTGGTGTTTCTAGTCATGTGTCATCAAATCATTTCTGACTTATGATTGCCTTTTTTCAGAGTTTTCGAAGTAGAGAATATTCAGACATAGTTTTCCATTCCCATCTTCTTGGGGGCATCCTGGGACTGTGCAGCTTGCCCAAGGCCGCACAGGCTGGCTCTTTTGGAAATGCCCAGTGGGGAACTGAATTCCCAGTCAGATGCCTAACTCACTGAGCTATCTAGCCAGCTTATGCCCAAACTAGGGCTAAGCCTAGGAATCTCAGAAGCGTAATCTTAAAACAGTAGGAAGTAGGTGGATCCCATCTAGTGTGAATGCACTAAAACAGTGGTTCTTAACCTTGGGTTACCCAGGTGCTTTTGAACTGCAACTCCCAGAAAACCCCAGCCAGCACAGCTGGTGGTGAAGGCTTCTGGGAGTTGCAGTCCAAAAACACCTGAGTAACCCAAGGTTAAGAACCACTGCACTAAAACAATATGCTGTGTGTGGATGTCTGTTTTACATAGATCATCTCTTAACATAGGTTTAGAGCTCTTCATAACCTGCAGTGGGATCTATTTTTTACTATATTGGCTATTAACACACTATTATTTATTATAAGTAATAGGATGGTATACAAGTGGCTATTAACCCACTGCCCTCCCAGGCATCCTCAACTGCTACATGATTATTGGAAGAATTGTTTGTTTCCAGCAGCTTGCAATCAGCAGCCTTTGGAATATATATCACACCGGGCCACTACTCCTTTAATCTCATACGTGTGGTTTTGGCAGTTCCAGGAGGCACCACCGTCCTAGTGGAGCTCACTCCAGATATTCACATCTGCGGTCTTTGCAAACAGCAGTTCAATAATCTAGATGCATTTGTTGCTCACAAGAGAAGCGGCTGTCAACTGTCAGGCCCAACAACTGGCGACCCGAATACAGTACAGTTTGTGGCGGAAGAAACAGTACCGGCAACACAAACCACCACAAGAACAATTACTTCAGAGACTCAAACTATTACAGGTACTTTATCAAGGAAGTTTTGGAAGTGGTTTCTAAATGACCCAAAAACGAGAGGGAAAGAAAAGACTTGCAAAAGTTTTTGTGTGTTTTTTGTTCGTTTGTTTTGTTTTGTTTTTTGTGGGAAGGGATTACAGTTGCTCCTCCCCTCCAAAAAATGACTTTTCCAAGGTATGGAAAAATGTAGCTTCATACATGTGACAGCCAGGGATGCCTTGCCCAAGTGACAATAGTATCGGTTGGGGGGGGGTACATGTTTTGCAAGCAGAAGCATTCTAGAGAAAGCAAAGGACTTCTACCTAAATATATTACTGGAAGACATCGGTCTAAAGGTGGGATATTGGAAGCTGACAGCACCGTGGCTAAATACAGCAGCATAATTAGTGCCATGTAAGGCTGATGATGTCATCAACCAGAGTAGTTGTTTGAAGTTAAAAATTTCTGACCACCAGGTCTTGAGACTCCCGTGGAATTATTTCTGTTGGGGGAAAACCATTGAGGGCCACAGGATGGGGGGGAATGGCCCCCATTCTCAACAATTAAAGACTCTCCATCCCCCAGCCTGGGGCCTCTAGTGGCTTCTCCATGACCAAGGGAGCCTTGAGACCTTTTGTGGGGAGAGATTAGATATTCCTAATTTCTAGAAAATCATTGCGACTGATGACATCATGAGCCTCACATGGCGTAAGTTACACAGCTGGATTTCAGCAGTGTGTTGCAAAAGGCAGCAGGAAGGGATAGAGAAAAATAGACTGTGAAAAGGAATTGATAAAAAACAGACTAGATCTTAGAGGTCTTATATACCCTACTTTTCCCAGTTGTACTACAGGAGGGAGAAGCAGCAAATATTCAAATGTGAGTTCCTTGGCTGAGTTACAGCTACTGTTGGATTGCAGCAGTAAATAAGCACTGTTCAGGCTGAGAACAAAGAAGTGAGGAAAATCTTGATGCTCTTTTGTGGTAAACAAACAGTCCAGCTGTGAATTCCAGCCTATCTTTGTCCCGTTTGAAGTGCATGGGCCCTTGTTAGGTGGAGACAGATTAAACAGCAAAATTATCAACTAAGAAACTATTTGTTTTGTTTTTAAACCGTCCTGTCCAATAACCAAAGTTCCCAGGCAATATGCAAATGAATTAAAAACATGATATATAAGATAACAATAAAGCCAAGCAGAACACAGATGCAGCCAACAAACGGGGTCCAAATTCTAAGATTTCATATCAGAGGAATAAATAGCTGATATTCAGATGTGACTCCCTCAGGTGATAGATTGTTAGTGTCACATTGCAGCAGGAAGTATGTGCCTGCTCTTCTGGCTGGAAGCAAAGACATTTGGAGAGTTTAGATCAGTGGTTCCCAACCCTGAGTCCCCAAATGTTCTTGGACTAAAACTCCCAGAAGCTTTCACCACTAGCTGTGCTGGCCAAGATTTTTGGGAGTTGTAGTCCAAGAACATCTAGAGAACCAGGGTTGGGAACCACCCTCCATTATTTTGCAAAAATAAAATCCAGCTGTGAATTTTGGCCTGTCTTGTTTGATGCTTATGGCTACTTGTTAGGTAAGGATCAAGCATTCACTAGGAAAATGCCAAATAATAACCTTTGAATAACCTTAGAACTGCAGAGCTGGAAGGGACCCTGTGAATAATCGAGTCCAGCCCCTCTCAAGGAGGCACAGTGGGGAATTGAACTCCCAACCTCTGGCCCCACAGCCAGATGCCTAAGCCACTGAGCTATGAATGTAGAGATAGCGTATAAGACACTGCACTAGCATTGCCTAGTGATTAAAATCTAAACTCTGAATGGATAAAACAGAAGATAACATCAGAAAGTAAAATCAGCTGGTATTGGAGTTCACCCTGCAAGATTTTACTGTGAACCTTCTAACTAACAAAAGTGTCAACTCCTGCTCAGTTTCATATGGGAACTTTAGTAGTATTTCTCTCACTGCCAAGGTACCAAATTAAAAAAGGAAGAGATTATTGCATTATAGTCTTGATATTGTGAGGAGACTCTCCCCCTCCCCCCAAAATTATAAGTGATGTGCTTTTGCAATGCTTTGATGCTAACAACAATCTTTTTACATCTTTTAGTTTCTGCACCTGAGTTTGTTTTTGAGCATGGCTACCAAACTTACCTACCTGGAGAAAACAGTGAGCCTCAAACTGATGCTGTTATCCCCACACCACCAAAACCTCGCGTCAGAAAAGCCAGCACTTCCGGGGCACAAAAGAAACTGAACTGCTGCTATCCAGGTAAAATATTTGCTTTGTTTATATCTAACGGAGCAGCTTCTGCTTCAATTAGTTGGATCTCTTGGCCATCTGAGGTTAATAGATGTTCCTGCTTCAGTTATTTGGAGTCTTTTGGAATAGATGTTGAAAGTAACCTCAAAAGAAATCCATGATTACAACATCTCCTCAAAAAATTGTCATCTGGCAACCCTATAATTGTAAACTTGTAAAAAATAAAATGATCCATCGTTTTCTGAGGCAATCTATTCCACAGGCCGGCATTTTTTTAAAGATTGTGTTGGCATGGTGGCCATATTTCTGAACGAGGGGTGATTTTGATGTGGTTTAACTTAGGTCTTCCTTCCCTACACTGCTTTCTTGTTTCTTCTGCCAGCAGCTTTTGACTGACAGAGCTACTTTGCTGCATGCAAATACAGGCTTCAAATACCGCACAGAGATGCTGTATTCAAAGCAACACATAACGGTCTTGGGAGGATCCCCTTTTGTTTTTTTAAAGGGGCTATTTATTGTGCTCTTCGTCACCCCCACCTGAAGTCTCAAAGACTTCAAGAAACTCAACAGCATGTGAATTATTCTCCAGATCATGTTTACATTCTGCGGCTTCCAGAGATGGGATGAGGAAACAAATTGGCAATGCTTAAATTAATTCTTAATCAGTGGTATTGCTACAAAGTTCCAAGAAGATTCATGGAAGTACTTTTAATTACTTTATATGGCCATTGATTGTGGAGAGGAAAAATATTCTTTCTTCTACAGTTAGGTCAGGTAGATCCATTAGGAAATAAACAATCATTTTTTGGGAACATGTCTTTGAGAACCTTAACTAAAATGTATGGTGTGTGAGAGGTTCCTTTTCCCTCCCTCATCTCTAATTTCAGATGCCATTCATAATTCAAGCAAAGCCCCTGAGGACTTATGCATGAAATGCATCAGTAGTGTAGTACAGTGGTTCCCAACCTTGGATCCCTAGATGTTCTTTTCGCCAGCTAGTGGTGAAAGCTTCTGGGACCAAGAACATCTGGTAACCTAAGGTTGGCTAACCATTGGTGTAGAACACAGGTAAGAATACAGTTGTTCTCAGTCTTTGGTCCCTCAGATCTTTTGAACTTCAACTCACCGAAGCCCCAAGTTTCATTGCTGATCGATTCTGAGAGTGAAATTCCAGTACTTCTGGCAGACTAAAGAGTTAGAACTGGGGAGAAAAAAGCCTTTCCCAACTGTGCAGCCTGCAGTTGAACTCGACAGCAGCTCCCACAGTTGCCAAGCAGTACCACTATGTCAATTTCATGTTGTTTTGGTGAATACCAGTGTGGTGTACAGGTTGTAATGGAGGGCCAGGCCCAGAGGCATTCAGGTTTAAATCTACACACAGCCATGGTATTCATTCAAGTGTGGCACAATCTCTCAAGTTTATCCTACCTGAAAGGGTTTGTTTGTTTAAAAAAAATTTATCCCGCCTTTCTCCTTCAAATAGACCCAAGGCAGCTCACATCAGTAAAAGACAATATTTAAAAGCTAAAAACAGAAATATACAAATATTTAAAAAGAAACCAACAAATACCACACTAAAACAACAAACAAAACCAACACCAAAAAACACATTCAAAGCAACAAGGCACAATGACCCATTTAAAAACCCCTCTCAGACGGCCATTCGCTAAGGGAAGGCCTGCCTGAAGGGAAAGGTCTTCATCTGCTTGTGGAAGGATACCAAAGATGGGGCCAGCATGGTCTCCGGTGAGAGGGGGTTCCAGAGTCTGGGAGCAACAGCAGAGAAAGCCCTCTGTCGTGTCCCCACCAAACACACCTGTGAAGGTGGTGGGGCCAAGAGGAAGGCCCCTCCTGGTGATCTTAACACCTGGGCAGGCTCATAAGGGAAGATGTGATCCTTGAGATAGCTTGGACCCAAGCCATTTAGAATTTATAGGTTAAGACAAGCACTTTGAACAGTGCCCAGAAATGGCACAGTTCACTTCAATTCACAAGAGTCACTTTAAGGAAGAAGAAAGCTTGTGTATTGCCTTGAGCTCTTGGGGGAAGCAGGACTTAAATATAAATAAAAACTGATCCTCTTAAATAAAAATTCCTGGTTTTTTTCCCCCTTCAGGCTGTCAATTCAAGACATCCTATGGTATGAAAGATTTGGAACGGCATTCAAGGACACACACAGGCAAGTAATACCTGAAGTTAGAAAGCTTAATAGTTCTTTTCAGCCAGTGAGCACAAACCACCTGAGAGTTTCTTTTCAGAATGAATTCTCTAAGACCACACCAGAGAAGCCAGTGTGGCACCAGTGACTGCTTCCCACCTAGTGCTTGAAAAGATTCTCTTTTAATTTGGATTGCACTTGGTGTTGCAGGGGGATTCTGGCAATGTCATCACCAAAAGTAACTTTTTCCAAGCCCTGTCCCTGCCTTTCCTTTCCGTGAAAATCAACAGAACAATAGACTTGGCAGTGCAGTGCTCCACGTCTTCAAGCTTCTTCTAGAGGGCAACAAACAGTGCCCAGTAATAGCACATGGCAAATTTGGTCACTGACTTTACCATGCCTATAACACCAGAACATTTCATGGTTGGATTTGCTTTTCAGCGTATTAAACTTTAGATGGGAACTGATCCATCTTTTTACTGTTGCTGCTGCTGCCATTGTCTGGAACAGTGACAATTTTTCTCTTGAGTGCTGCACAATATTCTGGCTCCAGTGGAGATACCAGAAGATAAGAAATAAGAAAAATTAGCCAAACCTCCCGTTGCTTGTATATGCTGCCCTAAGTGCAGTAGTGTGAACTTCAGCAGCAATTTGCTTCTAGTTACAGAGTTACCCCTTGTCTTCCTCATTGTCCATCAGTTGTATGACTTGGCACCAAATAAGCAAAGCAAAGTGTGCTGCTTATATACCACCCCATAGTACCTAAAGCACTCTCTGGGTGACTTACAATTTAATTATACAGGCTACACATTGCCACCGCCACCCCAGCAAATTGGGTGCTCAATTTACTGACCTCAGAAGGATGGAAGGCTGAGTGACCCTCAAGCCAGCTACCTGGGATTGAACCTGGGTTGTGAGCAGAGTTTGGGTTGCAACACTGCAGTTTAACCACTGTTCTATGAGGCTCGTCCTCATGAAGGACTGCAAATGGCAATTTGCCACTGTGTTTCATGCCATTGCACTTATGCTGGCATGCATGACCATTAAGTTTCCAGCCATTGTTAGTTATAAGTCACCTTGTTTCTTAGTGATATGAAGCTGCCTTACATCAGATGAGTCCATTGATCCATCTAGCTTAGGAATGGAGTATGTTTGCCTCTCCAATATATTGTTAACCATAACTTTCACATTGCTATCCCATGGTCCCATTATCATTTTAACTATGCCTGTAGAACTGACAGGAATTGTAATCCAGTAGAGGTACACACACCCTGCCTTTAATCTAGCTCAGGATTTGGACTGTCAGTGGGTCTCCCAGAATCTCAGATGGAAATCTTTTGTCCCTCCTCCTGAGATCTCTTTAACCCAAAATACCTGTGGTTGAACCTGAGACCTTACTCATGCAAAGCATGGGCTTTGCTGCCCCTTTTGCACGTAACATGAGGATGAATACTTTCTGTTCAAGAAGGAAGACACAACTTTCCTGTGTTTAGCATTTCTGTGTATTGCCTGTTGCAGTTCAGCTCAACCCTGCATCTCCTACTTATCATTTCAGGGGACAAGCCCTTTAAATGTGAAGTTTGCTGTAAGAATTTCAGCCGCAAAGACAAGTTGAAAATGCACATGCGGTCTCACAGTGGGGTGAAGCCCTACAAGTGCAAACACTGTGACTATGCGGCTGCCGAGAGCAGCAGCCTGAACAAGCACCAGCGCATCCATTCCAATGAGCGCCCGTTCAAGTGCCAGATCTGCCCTTACGCGAGCCGCAACTCCAGCCAGCTTACTGTTCATCTTAGATCTCACACAGGTAGGTTGTGAACACTTCTTCACATATTAGTTAGGAAGGGGAAAATAATGCTTTAAAACTGTGCAAGGAGAAAAACACCTTGCACAAAACAAAATACAACCGGATATGTGTGAGAGGGAAGGAAAAGAAATGAAATCAGGTTGCAAAAATATTAGCAAAAACTAAGCATATAAATCGGGGTTGGGAACCTGGAATGTCTCTTCCAAGTGCATGAGGTTTAAATTATATCAGGGATCGGCACTTCTGGCCCTCCAGATGTTTCTGGCCCCACATGCCCATCACACCAGGCCAGCATAGCAAATGGTGAGAATTATGGGAGTTGTATGCCAAAAACCTCTGAAGTGTCATAATTGCCTGCTTGTAATATGGACTTGTACTCTTGTGGTAGCATACCACATCAGTCCCCTAGAGCAGCGGTCCCCAACCTTTTCGGGACCGCGGACCAGCTGAGAAAGGCGGGGCACCACCACCACCCCGCACTCGTGCTCACGCGCGAAGGAGCGCTCTCTCTCTCTCGGGGGCGCTCTCTCGGGTGCATGCACGAAGCAGTGGGGGAGCGCACACAATCGCTCCCCCACCCCTTCGCGCATGCGCTGGAGCACCCACGCGCCCCCCACCCCTTCGTGCGGGCGCTCGGGCACATGCGTGAAGGGGTGGGGGGAGCGCTTACGCCGGCGCTGGCATGCGTGTGTGTGCGCAAAGCAGCTGTGGGGGGGAGTGCATGCGGGGGGGCGGGAGGTCTGTCTTCGTGGCCCGGTCCAGTTCAGGCCACGGACCAACCGGGGGTTGACGACCTCTGCCCTAGAGCAGTGATCTATTTACTTTATTTAAAATATTTTTACCCCGCCTTTCTCCTTGAAAAGGACCCAAGGAGGCTTACAACAGTGAAAGATAATATTTAAAGTTGAAAACAATGAGTATACAATAGTGGTTAACAGCATTAAAAGAGAATATTTAAAGCTAAGAACAAAGAGTAAAGAGGCATCTTACATCATTAAAGGGCAGTATTAAAGCTAAGAACAATAAGTATACTATTTAAAAAAACAATGCCACTGAGAAATAGAAAACACAAGTAGTACTAAAAATCCAGTGAAAGCAGTAATGCATAACAATCCATCTAAAAAATCACACTCAGGTAGCTAGGCTTGGGTCTCCAGATGTTCTTGAAATGCAACTCTCAGAAATCCTGGCCAGCACAGCTAGTGGTGAAGGCTTCTGGGAGTTTTAGTCCAAGAACACCTGGTGACCCAAGGTTGGGGACCACTGCCCTAGAATAATTTTTGGTTGCAGAATCCGCACAGAACTAAACCTACCAGGTAGGGGCCCTGTGGCGTGATCACCTGAAAAAGTGTGAGCCACGTCCTTGTATTTCAGACACTTGTCGGCTATAAATCTTTTCCCCATGGACAAAAAAACCATGAGAACAAAAGTTGTCGCAAGGAATCGGATTCATTTTGCCATTAGAGGGATGGCTGCCTTGGCTCATTGAAAATCTGTCTGAAACATTCTCTTATTGTTCAGGGATGTGCAGCATGCGCCTTATTGCACGGTGTACACACACTGACTGAAATCCTGTTGTGCAACTATACACGGTGTAGAGTGAATGAAACATTTTCAACCCCGAGCCATCAAAGGTCTTGTGGCTCTTATGGGCTCCCTTTTCTCATGAGGAAGCTGCTGGCGAGGGGCTGCAGGATGGCTGGAGGGGGGGGCAGGGGGAGTCTTTAATTTCTGACAATCACTGCTGCTGGTAAAAAACTTTCTGGAGGTGGCACATTTTTGTAATTAAAGACCCCCACCCTCTTGTTGTGTCACCCCAGTGGCTTCCCCATAACGAAGAGGGTTCCATAAGAGCGTCAGGACCCTTGAGGGGAAATGTTTTATTTCTGAAGACCGACTGCGGCTGATGGCATCATCGGCCTTATGCTGCTTAAATTATGCTGGTGGATTTCAGCTGTTAAGTCCTTGTATTGCAACTTGGTACTCTCCAGATGTTTAGGTCTATCACTCCATAAGCCCCAGCCAACATGGTCAATGGTGAGGGATTATGGAAGTTGTAGTCCAAAATATAAAAAAGCACTAGGTTGCCAGTTTTTTTCCTCTATATAAATAATTTGGAGGGGAAAGAAGAAGGAAACATACAAAGAATATCTCATGACTGTACTTTTTAAATTTTTATTTCTCTCCTTCCTGTCTTTCAAAAGATTTTTCGTTCCTTGTTGGTCTAATACACGTAATTTCTACATTGGTTGTATCAAATCTACAAACCACAATAAAGCACACACTTAAGGAAATCAAAACAAAGTGGAATGCATTAAATAAATATATGGTGAAGAATGTCAAGATAAATGAGAATAAAGACTGTGCATAACACTTTGCCAGAACGATACAAGGAAACATATTTTACCTTTGGCATATGCTATGGTTGGATATCTCAGTGGTTTAGGTATCTGGCTGCGGAGCCAAAGGTTGGGAGTTCGATTCCCCACTGTGCCTCCTGAAAATAGAGCCAGCCTGTGTGGCCTTGGGCAAGCTGCACAGTCCCAGGGTGCCCTCAGAACAAGGGAAAGGTAAACTACTTCTGAGTATATTTTCTTCTTGAAAAACCCTGAAAAAAGGCTTGTCAGTATGTCAGTATTAACTTGATGGCACCTGATTATTATTATTATTATTATTATTATTATTATTATTATTATTATTATTATTATTATTATTATTATTATTATTATTATTATTATTATTATTATACTTCCACAGCCTGTTGCCTGCTTAAATGCCAAATCAGTGCAGTACAAACATGGACAGTGTAAATGCTGGGAATTTCCCCCCATTTTGCTATGGATAGTTTGTATAACGAGTTTAATTAATTTATAGTGTGCCTTTGCATGATCCAAGGTAGATTATAATATTAACTAAACAACCAATACAGCTAAATTCCCTGAAACAGCCAGAACTCTGTTGGTGACCTACACCAGTTGGAGTTTAATGGTATAAATCATGGTAGCAAATTAACGCTAATGAATGAGTTGCCACTTGCATTCCTAGTAATATGCCAGTCATATGATTTTGTGTGTGACAAGAGTGCAAGCCGCAGCTTAACTGGCAGCAGTTCACTGTCATGATTTACACCATTACATTCATGCTACAGGAGGTTCTTTGTAGTGGACTCTGTGAATGCACACAAATGGGTCTATCCTGCGCCTGCGCAGGACGTTCGGAACTTTCTAGAGCTTAGAAAAAAGCCAGACAGTTAGTCTCCCCCCCCCCGAGGGTATATAGGCTCCGCCTCCTCCACCTTCCTTAGTTCCTCTTTTTCCGCCGTTAGGGTAGGACGTAGGAACACTAGAGCGTGCTAAGGAAAGTATTTCCTTCTAAAAATTTACCTTTTATTCTTTTAAGACGCCAGAACTGCCTTCCCATTTAAGTTTTTCATCGTTCTGCGTCTTCCCGTTCCCCCCCTCCCCTCCCGGATTCCCCCCTTTTTATTTTTTTATCTTTTTATGGCCTCTCGGGGCTTCAAACAGTGCTCCGTTTGCTTTCGGAAAATCCCGCTAACGGATCAGCACGATAAGTGCTTATTTTGTTTGGGGGAATCCCACCTTATTCAGGCGTGTGCCGCTTGTAAAAGCTTTTCCAAATAAGCTCTTAAACTGCGGTCTCAACGCCTCCGGGCCTTTCTCTACGAAAGAACCCTCAAGCCTGCTATGGAGGTTCCTCTTACCACTTCCCCGAACCCTCCACGTGTAGAGACACCTAAAGCAGGCACCACTGCCTTTGATTCTTCGCAGCCTACCTTGAGTTCTGCGTCTTCTAAGCAGAAGGACTCCTCTAGACCGCCTAAGCCAGCTTCCACCAAGGCTTCCAGGTCGGCTGTACCTTCAAAGAAGAAGAATGATAAAGCGAAATCTCAGAAAATGGCAAAGCCACCCAAATCGACAACTTTGCCTCTTCCTGTGCCTCCTATATTACTCGAGGAGTCTTCTAGAGACGACATTGGGCAATCGGATATGGAGGAGCGGATCATTCCTCCGGCCCAGGCTGCTCACGATATCATGAGCATGTCTCCGTCGTCAGGCCATTTTGCGGCTGAGGTTTTTCCCAGCGCGGCCATTGCCCCTACTAGCCCGCGATCTTCCGGGCGGGCTGATACTGACTCGCATTCAGAACAGGAGCTGCCGTCTCGCACTCCTAGAAAGCGAAAGGAGAAGCGTACGCATACCTCTCCGTACCAACCTCAACATCCTGCGGACCAATACCGTCCACAAATGCCGGCACAGTATGGTCCTCCTTTTTTCGGTCCATACCAGCCCTACCCATATCAAGGATACGGCTATCCGCCTGACTTCAGGGGACAGGCTTACCCCTCCTCAGCTTGGTACCCTTCTTCGGTTCCAACTCCTGAGAATCTACAGCAGCAACAGGGGCATGTTCCTACACCCCAAATTGCTACTTCCCGTAAGAGGAAGACACCGATGGCACCTTCTGCACCTCTAAAACGGTCTAAACGTCCCGCAGGACGATCTACGGTACAGACTGCGACGATGTACTCTGGCCCAGAGGGCCATGATACAGACCCTTTCTCTCCTTCGGTACACTCTGATGCCGAACCAATACCGAGAGACACGGTACCAATATCGCACCGTCCCTCCTCATTGGTGTCTGAATCGTCCCATGTCAACTCTTCAGCTTCTTCGGAATCTGATGTACCTGATGGTGGTGCTCCGAGTACTTCTTCACAATACCCATTGGAAGACTACTCGTCCTATGCTCAACTTATATTGCGCATGGCTAAGATTTTACACCTAGATGCGCAAGTTCCTGAGCAACAAACAGACCTTGTCTTTCACGATATGGAGCAGGACAAGTCATCTCCTCCCAGTCTTAGCCTCATTCCAGCACTTCTTGACTTGGTAAAGGCTTCGTGGGATAAGTCGCCTGCGACTCTCCAAATCCCTAGAAAAATCGACCACCATTACAAGACCCACGGTTCCGACTCGGATTTCCTGACCAAGCATCCCATGCCTAATTCTATTGTGGTCGAGGCTACCCAGTATAGATCCCGCAGCAGGTCCTCTGTTACACCTGTCAATAAAGAAGGCAGAAAAAATGACGCCCTGGGTAAAAAACTTTATTCCCTTGCGGCTCTACTGATTAAGATTTCGAACTACCAAGCCGCAATGGGTGCTTATCAAAAGCACCTATGGGATAAAATTGTCCCCGTCTTACAAAGCCTTCCTGAGCCATCCAAGACCGAACTCCTCAACGTCTACGAGGAGGCTAATACCCTTACAAGACAGCAACGAGTAGCAGCAAAGCATACAGCTGAAATTGCGTCCAAATCCATGCTTACAGCAGTAGCAGTCCGTCGCCATGCCTGGCTCGGAGCGGCGAACATACTGGACGATACGAAGACCAAAATCGAGGATCTTCCCTTTGATGCGGATGGCCTCTTTAATTCCAAGACTGATGATATTATGGAGAATATCCATAAAATGCGGAAGACCGCAAAGTCCTACATACCATACCAACCGTATCGGTATCAGAGACCTACTTACAAAAAACCTGCTTACCAAGCATCTTCTCAGTACCAACCATTTCGGTACGGTAGACAGCAGCAACACGACAGGACCTTCCAGTCATCTCAGTCGAACCCTTCGACTTTCAAGCAGCAACAATACCAAGGACACAAGCAGTCCTTTCGTAAACCTCAGCGCCGGGGTAAGCAATACAACTAGCTACTCCTCTTACCGGACTAGACTCTTTCCATTTCTCTCTGAATGGAAACATATTACGACTGACAAATGGGTCCTAACCATTATTGAGAAGGGTTATTCCATAGAATTCTTCCAACTTCCTCCATCAAATCTCCCTAAGACCACCCCCTTTTCGGTGGCTCTTCAGGAGGAAATTTCATCCCTCCTAAGCAAGGGGGCGATCGTCAAGACCCCACAGGCTGATCTACACGGGGGTTTCTTCTCTCGGTACTTCGCCGTCCCTAAAAAGGATGGAGGTATCAGGCCCATCATGGACCTCAGAGAACTCAATCAGTTTATCATTTACAGGAAGTTTCGAATGCTAACACTCGACTCCATTCTTCCTCTTCTCTCACAGGGAAGCTGGTTCGTCACCATCGACCTCAAAGACGCTTATTTTCACGTCTCCATTCACCCTTCTCATCAACGGTATCTCCGGTTCCGGTTCCACCGCACAACCTACCAGTTTGCTGCCCTTCCATTTGGGCTCTCCACGGCCCCTCAGACTTTTACCAAGTGCATGGCCCCTGTAGTGGCTCACCTTCGCACCAAGGGAATAAAACTCTTCCCTTATATCGACGATTGGCTCCTGGTAGCATCATCCTACCACGAAGCCGTCGCTGCTACAACTACCACTCTCGCGACCTTAAACAAGCTAGGTCTAGTGATCAATCAGGAAAAATCCCTTCTGGTACCATCCCAGCTGGTCAATTACATAGGAGCAACGCTAGATGCGACCCGGGCGCGGGCATTCTTGCCCTATCAAAGAATCCAAAAGATTCGAGACGCAATACAACGGTTTTCACCCCTGGCTACTGTCACCGCATTCGATGTTCAGCATCTACTGGGCCTCATGTCATCCACGACGGCAGTCGTCCTTCATGCCAAGCTCGAATTGCGTCCGCTCCAGTCCTGGTTCCTGGGCGAGTTCGATCCTTTAACGGACTCCCCGCGGAAAAAGTTGCAGGTCCCGTCACATGTAGCAAAGCATCTCATCTGGTGGACGATTCCGCGCAACTTGTCCGAAGGAAAACCCTTCCAACCTCCTTTCCTGTCCATACAGGTCACGACCGACGCAAGCCCTTCTGGCTGGGGCGCTCACTGCCAAGAGCTCAGGATTCACGGGTTATGGACACCGAGAGAAAGGTCCCTCCATATAAACCAGCTCGAATTGCTCGCCATCATGAAGGCCTTTCGAGCCTTTCTTCCACGTATAAAGGGACAATCTGTGCAGCTTGTCACGGACAATACCACAGCTATGCACTATATCAACCGACAAGGTGGGACTCGATCCCTACCGCTTCTCCATCTCACCATGCGATTTTGGGACTGGTGCCGTACCCATCATATTTTTCCACAAGCGATTCATATCGCTTCAGAGGACAACTATCTAGCGGACCACCTCAGCCGGCTCCGTACCAGGACGCACGAATGGTCCCTCGACGAGACGATTTTTCAAGACCTATGCCGGAGATGGGGTCAACCCACCATAGATCTCTTTGCATCTCACCGCAACGCCAAATGCCGCAAGTTCTGCTCACGAGCGGGCAGGGACACCGCGTCACTCGGAGACGCTTTCCTCATTCCGTGGTCCGGAGAACTCACTTACCTGTTTCCTCCCATACCAATGCTCCTCAGGACAATAGTCCGGATCATTCAATACCGGACAAACGCGATTCTCATCGCTCCGTGGTGGCCACGACAACCCTGGTTTGCCCACCTTCAAGGAATAACGGAGGAAATACTCCACTTACCTCTAATACCGTCCTTGCTATCCCAGAACGACGGGGCCCTTCTCCATCCAGATGTCCGGTCTCTTCACCTGACGGCGTGGAGGATAACCCCGAATTCCGTGCGATTCTAGACCGCTCTCGAAAGCCGTCGACTTTTCGCCTATACCGTAACAAATGGAAATCTTTTACGAAATTCGTTCAGTCCAAAGGACTCCAATCAGTCCCAGTTACACTCTCAACCTTACTTACCTTTATACTGCATCTGTTCAATCTTGGACTCGCACACTCCACCATTAAAGTATATATCTCTGCGATCGTTGCTCACCAGCCATCTCACTCTAGCTCCGCCAGACTGTTCTCTCACCTCACGGTTAAAAGATTCCTTAAGGGCCTGCAGAACATCAGGCCGCCCTCTTCACCCATTGTACCTCAATGGTCGCTTCCACTTGTCCTGGATGCGCTTACCAAGCCTCCATTTGAACCCATGGCAACCTGTAACGAGAAATTGCTTTCTCTCAAGACTTCCTTTTTAGTGGCCATAACCTCCGCCAAAAGGGCTAGTGAACTGTCAGCTCTTAGGTCTGACCCGCCATACCTACAAATGCATCCCGATAAAGTTACTCTGTACTTGGATGTCTCATTTCTTCCCAAGGTTGTATCAGACTTCCATTTGAATCAACCACTGATACTTCCTACATTTTTTCCATCGCCGTCCACTCCAATCGAGCGCAAGCTCCATACTCTGGACGTCAGGCGGGCTATTGCCTTCTACTTGGACAGAACCAAGCACTTCAGACGCTCTTTCCGTCTCTTTGTGTGCTACCATGGGCATAACAAGGGTGCCCCTGCATCCTCTCAGACAATATCGAGATGGATCGTGCAATCCATACAAATGGCTCACCAGCTTGCAAACAAACCGGTACCAGACCAGCTTAAGGCTCACTCCACCAGAGCTATATCTACGTCCACCGCTCTTCATCGCGGTGTTCATATTCAAAACATATGTAAAGCGGCTACTTGGTCCAATCCTCTGACGTTCGCGAAGCACTACCGCCTCGATGTCAGAGCGAAAAATGATGCTGCCTTTGGAAGGGCGATACTGTCATCTCTGATACCGTGACGGCCCTCCATCCGGTGAGTCAGCTTGCTAATCACCCATTTGTGTGCATTCACAGAGTCCACTACAAAGAAAGTTAGGTTACCTACCTGTAACCATGGTTCTTGTAGTGGTTCTCTGTGAATTCACACATCCCTCCCTTCCTCCCCGCTGTCCGTCACGATAACAGGTCATTATACCTACTCTCTAGTAACGGCGGACATAGGGAACTAAGGAAGGTGGAGGAGGCGGAGCCTATATACCCTCGGGGGGGGGGGGGGAGACTAACTGTCTGGCTTTTTTCTAAGCTCTAGAAAGTTCCGAACGTCCTGCGCAGGCGCAGGATAAACCCATTTGTGTGAATTCACAGAGAACCACTACAAGAACCATGGTTACAGGTAGGTAACCTAACTATTCTGGTCAAAAATTACAGTATGGAGACACTATTATATAAATTACCACATTAAAACAAGCACTGAATTCGTATAATTTAAAGCCATTTAAAAATACACCCAATGGAACAACTGACTACTGCTAATACTACTTTGCAAAACAGTGCTTGTTCTTGCTTCCAACCACTCTGAACAGTATTCTGTGTCTTTGTTATTCCACCCGTCACACACACACACACACACACACACACACACACACAGAGATATGAGAGTGAATAAGCCACAGGGGGTGCCATTTAAGAGAGAAATAAAATGTAGGGAGGTCCTTCGTTCAGCAAATGTTACTGTTCTTTAATAATCACGACACATGTGGTTAATTTACTTTACCAGTTAATATTTTATAGATCTACATAAATGGAAGATTGTAAAAATGAATGCATAATTTGTTTAACTACGTACATATTTCATTGATCCAGCTGAAGATTTTTCAAATCATGATGTAGCATACTGTGCTTATCCATGTGTCTGCTGAATAATTGAGACTCTTGATATAAAATGTTTATTATACACATTTTATTAATGAAGACACACAGGCTGCCAGTTCCGTATATTTTATAGGCTGGCCCTATCATGCATCGTACTGGATTGTTACTTTTGTTGCTGCTTTGTGCCATTGAGTTGCGTCCAACTTACGGTGACCCCATGAACAAGTGATCTCCAAAATGTTTTGTCCTCAACTGCCTTGCTCAGCTCTTGTAAACTCAAGCCTGTGGCTTCCTTAAGGGAATCAATTCATCTCATATTTGGCCTTCCTCTTTTCCTGCTGCCTTTAACCTTTCCCAGCATTTTTGTCTTTTCCAGAGAATCCTGCCTTCTCATGATGTGCCCAAAGTAGGACAGCCACAGTTTCAACATTTTTGCCTTGGTTTTATCTAGGACTCACTAGTTTTGTCTTCCTGGCCGTCCAGGGTATCCACTAATCTCTCCTCCAGCACTACATTTCAAACAATTCAATTTTTTTCCTGTCAGCTTTCTTTACTGTCCAGCTTCCAAAGCCAATTTTACAGGCCAAACTGTACTGAGACCACACCAGAGTCTAAATGATGGCAGTACCTTTCTTTTTTAAAAAAATCCAGAGACTGATTTGTGTTTCTGAACCATTCCACTGACTTTCCAGCGCTTATCCATGTGTCTGTGAATATTTGTCACAGGCAAAAGAAGTTTGAAAAAACATGAGGAGCTTGATTTTAAAAGATATATATTGTACATGCAACTGCTTTTGCAGAAAGAAACAAAAGACTCTTTATTAGAGAACAGGGGACTTAAGACCTGAAGGATTCCTGTTCAAGAAGAGAAGAAGGGAAACCTTCACTTTGGAGATTTTAATAAGAAACACAGTTGTGTAAAAGAGCTGAATTCAGAATCCAAGAATGTCAATCTGAATGTGTACCCTATAATTGTGGTTTGTGTTTGGACATATGGATGGCTTATATTAGACTTCATTCTCCAGGGAAACACCAAAACAAAGTGCACACACATACACACAACCTTGCACTGAGTGAGTTGTGGGATATTTTCTGATCTCATGCAAATTGCAACATATTAAGCATTAGCATGCTTGGATTTAATGTACTTTTCTTGTATTCCCCGAACCTAGTGAGGATTCCAGTGCCCTCCTTCTGATGACTGAAGCCAGCCTACTAACAAGCAATGTATGTGACTCTTGCTTCTTACTGAAAACTGGCATTGGCCATTTTTTTGTTCTAGCCTCATCCTTTAACAACAGGATATAAGCCTCCATGTCTCAACCCTACTTCTATTCGTTAATGTAAAAAAAATGGAAGCTGACATGGTGCTTTCTGGGAGTTGTAGTCTATAGAGGGCACCTCCAGAAGAACTGGTTTTGCTTTTGTTTTGTTTGCCTAGCAAATAAAATGAAAACTTTATACACAGCCAGTGGCTGGAACTCATTATTACTCTTCAGGCAAGAGTGTTGCAGACCAGTGGTTCCCAACCTTGGAGAACCCAGATGTTCTTGGACTGCAATTCCCCAAACCTCTGGACAGCACAGCAAGTAATGAAGGCTTCCAGGAGTTGCGGTCCAAGAACATGTGAGTTACCCAAGGTTAAGAATTTCTGTTGTAGACTAGAATTGCCCTTCCCTGGTGCATAAGGATTAAGTAGAGTACCTATCAGAAAACTGTCTCTACACAGAAGAACTGGGCTGCAGTATGTCTCTGTGTGAAGAACACCTGGAAACGCCCTTCACACACACACCCTGAAACATCCCTGCCCAATATATAATGCACATCTGCATACAGAGTGCATAGAAAGCATGGATACACCCATCCACATGCATTGCACACATATGCTTGTGTTGTAGTTCTTTGGTAAGTAGAAGCAGGTTTACCTGGTCATCATTGAGAAGGGGAATTCCCAGTGCAAATTCATTGAAAGGGTTTTTTATCTCCATCATACCACATCTCTTGACCTCAATTCAAAACACCTCTTTTGTCCACAGGAGATGCGCCTTTCCAGTGTCGTCTGTGCAGTGCCAAATTTAAAATCAACTCAGATTTGAAGAGGCACATGCGTGTGCACACTGGGGAGAAGCCCTACAAATGTGAATTCTGTGACATGCGCTGTGCCATGAAAGGAAACTTGAAGTCGCACATCCGCATCAAACACAACATGGAAAATGCCTTCCAGTGCCTTGAATGTGAGTTCCAGTGCGGGAACAAGACGAGCCTCCGGCAGCACCTCCGTACACACCAACCTGAGCAGCCGGTCAAATGCTCGGAGTGCAGCTACTCCTGTTCCAACAAGGCCACCCTTCGGGTGCATGAGAGGATCCACTTTAAGGACCGCCCCTTCAAATGTGAATTCTGCAGCTTTGATACGAAGCAACGGAGCAACCTAACCACACACATGAAGAAAGTGCACCGGGACAAGGTCCAGGTCAAGAAGAAAAGTGCTGATAAGACAGAAGGAGACTGGTTAAAGGAAGGCAGCTACAGGCAAGTGGCCAAATTGGAGGCCAAGAAGGCCTTTCGATGTGATATCTGTGATGCTTCCTTTGTCCGTGAAGATTCTCTGAGAAGCCATAAGAGGCAGCACATTGAGTATAATGGGGCTAAAAGCAGTGAGCTGGCTGTTTTGCAATTCCAGATGGACCCCACTAGGCAGGCTGGTGCTCCTATTACTGTCAGTCACCTCCAGGTGCCACTTCATGCTTCCCCGTATGGCGAAGGACAAGTCAAGATCATTGTCGGACACCAGATGCCTCAGGCTAGCGACCTTGTGCAGGCAGCTTCAGTCAACATTGTGCCTCCAGCTTTAATCAGCCAGAACCAAGACGATCTGTCTGGCAATAACCAGCTGCAAATACTTCAACAGGTGAGCTTGCTTGCTTCCCCTCTCCCTTCAGGTTCTCAAGTGGAAGGCATTTCAGTGGGCCAACCGGCAGTTCTCCTCACTACCCATGATCAAGCTGATGGCAGTGCACCAAACCAGACATTGATTCCCACCATTCCAGTGGGCAGCCATGATGTCTCAGCTAGCCAAGCTTTCATCAATGGTGCTGGGATCAGCTGCTCGGACTTGGACGGGCTCAATGCTTTGATTCATGAGGGGGCAGGGGAAGTGACAGTAGTCAGCGGCGAGGACCAGAGCATTGCTGTGTCAGCCTCAGCTCCCTCTCCACCTATATTTTCCCCCTCTTCTCATCCAGATGGACCAAAGCAAGCCTATTCCATCATCCAAAGTGGAGGCCATGCAACGTTGCTGTGTCCTGCAGACTCTATACCAGATTAGTCTGGAAAAATCATGTGTTCTGTACTCTGTTGGCAAATTAACATTCAGCCCAGGATTTTAATCTAGATTAGGCTGTCAAGTAGAACAGGCACAGTGGGCTGTGTGTTTCCGTTCCCTGTGCCTTCCTGGAAATAGCACATGTTCACTTACAGAGCATAGCACATGTGTAACAAGCCCACTAGTATTGCTGAGGTCAGGATCGGTGGCAGCGGAAGGAAGAGTATGAGATCCTGTGAATGGTTATCACTCATAGCACCAGTCTTGATACACGAGTCATCATTGCCGTTTCTCACTCTATATCTCCTCTTTAGTATACAATGATGTTTCAGGGCAATTAAACTTTGAAAAATCATGGTAAATATTGTCTTTTCGGCTGTTCTTGCTCTACATAGAAGTTTTAGCCTTAAAGAAATAGCCAGTGAAAGAAAAAGCACTGAAAATATCTTAAAGGATCTTTAAGCAACACAAACAATTGTATAATCCAATGCAATCTCCTGCCATCTGGAGCATTCTATATGTTTTGGATCACAACTCCCAACATTTCTGGCCAGTTTCGGTGGCCGTGGATGGTGAGAATTGTAGGCCAACAGGTATGGAGGTCACCAGGGTTGGACAAGGCGGGGGGGGGGGGAGTTAAAACACTGAGCTACATACAAACGAGCTACATACCATTTTCTGTTGCAGCTGAACAACCATGTTGTCTGAGAGAAGGTGAGGCATGTTTTGCATTCTCCAGTATTATCATCTCACTTACTTTATGCATATTATTTTATTTGTTTCCAATGATCAGCAGAACAGTCTTTCAGTACGAATCAGCTGTGGGCACTTTGCGAGTCATGTAATCATTACATTATAATGGGCACACAAAGAAAACTGGTTTAAAGAGTATGAACTACTTTATGCAATCTATAGGTGGTGCTAGAACTCAAGCTGAGATTTCAAATGAAGCATTTTACTTTTAAGCATAGCTCTGTCTAATTGGAGCTTCCTGTGAGAGATGTAACCCTGCTGTGGCTTTCTAGCTTCAACATTAAGTTAAAAAAAGAAGCAACTTCTAAATAATGAAAGGTATGCCAAGATGTCTACCAGGAAGCAATGACGAATTAAAAGAACTTGAGTTTCCTTCCTTAAATAGCACACAGTGTAGCTTTTTGGACATAGTGTAGGTCTTCTAAAAAGATTCATGGGATGTTTTAATGGACTCAGGCACATGTATAAAAAAGCCTGTTTCTCAACATAAAGGTAAAGGTTAGGCAGGGACCTCTCAACAGTTTCTTTGGAGTTTACTAAAAATTAAAATGCTGCATCTTGGAAAAATTGAATACGCTGGCTGGACTCCAGTTAATGCTTTCATTAAGTTTATATAATTTGCCATGGCTAACTGCAGCTAATGGATAAGATACACAGGTGTGTCTTGGTTGCATGCTTGGTCAGATCACCCCTGCACCTCATCATTAGTCTCAATTAGCCATAGAAAGTTATGTACAGCTTATGTGAACACCAGTAGGATTTTGGCCATTATGAGTGAATGTTTTCCTAAAGAGGCAAGTATTAATCATTTCTGAAGCACTCTATGCGACTTTCCACTGTGCTACTGATTTGTTGTGGCAAAGAAGATTACCTTCGAAGTGGTATAGTCATCTACACAAATCAGAACCAGTTTGGCTTGTGCTGGATTCTCTTCTGTTTAGCATGCTGATGATGGTTAGCAGTGAAAGAGGGCTTGTGTGAAAATGGTTATCCTGTGGCTAACACTACCCACAGAATGTATAGGTCTCTGTAAATCAGAATGTTTGACACAACAGGCAAATGTGTCTGTGTTCTGTGGGGAGGGGGAGCTTTTACCCAAACGTGTGCCTACATTTTACTGAACAACCACATAGGAATGTAATGCCACAACGTGAGGTTCTCTAACCACACTACCTGCTTTTCACTTTCTCAGAGCAAGCTGTATTGCACTTATTGAATAGTAGGAAACCAGTATGTTTACGCCATTGTGATGGCTAGCCTGTAAAACATTGGCTTGCGTACAATTATATCAGATAAACAGGAAAGATAACCTGGGTGAAAATGTACAAGGCGGTATTCAAGAGCTGCTTTCTACACCACAAATACTGTGTCAGGTTTCAAGGCACTGATTCTGGAGGGCTGTTTAAGGTTGCTTTATGAGCTGAAGAAAAGTGCTGCTACAATAATAACTGCATGCCATCAACTTGGTTCCAACTTGCAGTGACCTAGTGGGGAAGATTTTTGTTGCTAGTGGACACCTTGTGGGCAATCCCAAAATGGAACTGTGGGACTGTCCAGATGGGAACGTGGAGCAGTCTGGTTCGTGTTTAAAAGGTTTTTCTTTTCAGGGCAATCTATTTTATCTTTCACTTGAGCGATTCTTCCATTCACATTGGACATGTTTATTTTCCTGTGAGAAGGATCCACACAGGTCTTTGGATTGACAGTTTATTCATGAGCAAGGTTACCTGTGAGTAAGGAGGCAGCAGTGGTGGTAGCACAAGGGGAAAAATTAGGTAAATAACCTTGTTTTTCCTGCCTTTCTCTTCAGCTGGGGCTCTGCTGGAGCTGCACTGTCTTGCGGTCACAAAACCCACAAAGTCAATATAGTCGTCTCCACCTTTTTCCCATAGTAGTCATTCAGTGGGCCATGGTGATTCCCTCTTTTTTTTTTCTTAAATGAAGTAAAAGGCATATTGAAATAATCCTGCATCAACCTTGTATAGTATTAGAATGGTGCTGCATCAGGGAAATAGTAAGAAAGAAGAAGAAAATAAAGGAGGGCGTTTTTCTGTCCTGCCTTTTAATGTTACAACCCTTCTAATATGTCACAGGGTTGTGTCCTTGGTTAACACCATCTACAGCTCCATTTGGTTATGAATTGGCCATCAGCACAGGCTATACAATGGGATAATTAGGAGTGTGCTGAATCGTACCAAAAAGCAGGAGCACAATTCCTTGTACATTGTGTGATAGCTGGGAAATACTGGATCGTTCCACAAGCCGCCCAAATTGCGATTTATTTCCCTGTGTGATCACCCCCTAAGTAATCTTTTAGAAATATTAGGCTTGTGGTTGCAAGCGGCAGGCTTTTTTATATATATATATAACCACTGTCTCTTTTTGCTTTGCTATTGTGTACCATCAAGTCAGAATTGATTTACAGTGACCGTTAATAGGTTTTTCAAGGTAAGTGAGGTATTTAAGGAACGGTTTTACCAGTTCCACACACACCCTAGTGAGTTTCCATGGCAGCTGAGAAATCAAGCCCACATTTCCTGAGTCCTAGTCCGTTACTCTATCCTCTTCACCACACTGGGTACCCAAGTTTACAGTTTTTGCATTAGCAGTGTGCAAAGAAGGGTTACAAGCCCCCTTGTCGGTCTTTTCATTAGACAGCCACACCAAAAGAGCTTACCTTGGCTGCAAACAGTATAATTTTACCACACCGCTCTCAATGCCTGTAGGCAGTTCTCTCAATATGAGGCAAGGGGCTTGATGTGGTCTTTTGACCACAGACATCTCAAACTAGATGAACTTCCTCTTCTGCTGCATGAGAACCTAAAAAAAATCAAGTGCAGGAAAGGTAAAGGAGATCAGTTTACATTTTAAGGGCCTCCACCTAAGAGCCTTTCAACTCTACAAGATATAGCTTGCCTTTCTCCTCAACTGCCAGAGATACTAAAATAGATGTTTCCTTGCTCAGAACTTTGTCCTGGATGGGAGGCATTAAATGACTTGAGTGCGGTCCAGGTATAGGAGTTAGCATCCAAAATGGGAATCAGAAACTACAATTCCCAGAATAAATGGCCATTTTGAATCCCATACTAGGAACCAGAGGTCTGCCATTTTTGCAAGGTAGTTTCTCATCATGTTTCCTTCATATCTCCTCAGGGCTAAGGAAGTTAACTTCTGCTAGGTCTTCATCATCCAGAGAATTTTATAAAAGTTCTGAATGTTCTATGGAGGTGCTCAGTCCATATGTGTATTGCAGTTAAGCGAGCTTTGTACTTTTTTTAAGTGGCTTTTTTTTACATCTCTATACATCTAAATCATAATGTTCAGGAGGTAGGGGTCTTTAATACATCATCCATTTCTAATATATTTTTAAAAAGTATAGTACTGCTTTTGAGTCCATGTTTCAAATCCAGCTTGATGGGGAAACAATGTTGGCTTTAATTGGAGTGGGATGGTGATGATGAATATGAATATATGATAGTAAAATTGCTCTCCAGTGATGGCTTTGCATAAAAACTGCTCTATAGGGAATAATTTCCTCATTGATTATCTTTCCTTGCTAATAGCTTTTATGGCCATTTGGTGGACAGTTCACTTTTACATTCATATATAAATGCTTATGCCTTGGCAAACTGATATATAGTAAAATAACAGAGCAGCCTGTATAATTCTCAACAGCTTGCTTGCAGTCAAATTAAAATGCTTACCTCTTGAAAAAAAAACCCTTCAGTAATGCACAGAGAGTGACTCTTCCCCTAAAGACCTAAAAATTAATCATTTCTAACATCTAATGTGATTAATTGGTATCTCCTTACAAAAGCTTCAATCAGTATCCATTACAGCAAGCTTTTCAAGATGTAAGCATTCAGCATTCAAGGGGCATGCACATGTCATGCTAAATCACCAGGTAGAGTGCAGGAGGGGGCCACTTCTGGCGATAAAGGCATGCTGGCTTGCCCCCTCCAAACCACCATGCTATTGAATTTGCTCCTGTGCCATTATCAAATCTCTTTACAATTTCACTTTCCTGGACTTTCCCCAAAGACCTAAGAATTAAAAATCAAAAGAAATGACATTCCCTTACTATGGGGAGGAATCAGTTTCTGCTCCTAGATGACTCCTAGAAATGTGATTTTACATTAAAACAAGACATCCTGGTGATGGTGATGATGTCGACAACAACAACGATAATGACAACGACATGTCATCAAGTGATTCTGACTTATAGAGACCATTCTGGGCTTTTCCAGGTACAAAATACTCAGAAGTTGCTTCCCTGTCCCTCTTTCTAGTGTCTGTCTGAAATAGTGTGGCTTGCCCAAGGCCATAGATGTGGACGTGCAAAGAACCCCATCAGCCACACATGCTCCAGGTGGTTTCCCCTTGCTTCTCTCCCACACTGATATTTGAATTCCTGAGACTGGGCTCTCCAGCCAACTGAGCTATGTTGTTACTATTGTTATATGCTGCCAAGTTGCTTCTGACCGAGCTACACTGAACTTATCCATTTATCAATAAATTACTGGTTTTCAAAGAAACAAGCAAACCTATACATTTTATGGGAAATTTTAAATGAGCATACTGAGGGACATACTTTTCCATTACTTACAATTTAATTTTTCTTACAAAATGAATGCATGGACAACTACTCATAGAAATTCATATGTTAGTCTAATAATAAATACTTAGGTGCTTAAACTGTTCTCTGTTTACCTTTGACTATAGACGCAGTGCAGTAGCAATGTGTCTTGAGCACAAAATCTGAATCTCTTAAATCCAGCCATCCTGCCAGTTCTGATCTCTACCTTAAGATGTCACTAGCTAACTTGGCCTTTTGATTTCCCTGTGGTTGCTTGGAGGCCAAGAAAGGAAAAGAGGAAACACTCAGTTGTTCTTAACACATCTCCCACTTCCTACAATGAGTGGCCGACAAGGTGCTGATGTCAGTTGACTGGGCTTCCAGACATTTATTAAGCCTGCTTAATTTTATGGGCCTTCTTTACTTTGCACTTCCTCCTTCATGGCAGTCCACCTGGCATAAAAATAAATGCAACCCACCCCACACCCTTCTTCCACCCCAAAAGTCAGTTAATCTCTGAATACAGAAACAAAAGCCCGCCATGGCAAAAGAGGAAAACAAGAGGGCCAGCTATGCTAGTGGTAGGGTTAAATTACAATGGAATGCCTGGTAAATACATTTCACTAAATAAACTGCTGTTATCAAATACAGATACAAATTCCACAGCAAGGTCTCTGTATTTTGTGAGGTAACAATTTTTTTATTTCTTTGTTTAATGACTGTTTGAGTATTTTAGTCTTGACTGACTATTTAGAGATAAAGACAGAAATAAAGATTAGATGTAGATAGAAAGGGAGGATATAAATTCTCTCCTTCTGTCTCACTGTACTCTTGTTATTGTTTCGGCAATTTGTTCTTTAAACTTCCCAGATAAGTATTTCTGCTGGAAATTAGTATAGAAACATCCCCCCCCCAAAAAAAAGACCACACACAGAAAAAAAACTAATGTATTTTTAATGTAAATAGATCTCTTGCATCACTCTCATAGGAATCCACAGAGACTCACCATATAGTTTAGCTGTTTATATTCCACTTTTCCAAAGTAGGGTTAGCTGAAAGGGCTCATAATAATAATTAAAAAATCCTGACAAAATGTATCGCTTTTGAGTAAGGGGAAGAAGAAAGACTTGGTTTGGATGTCACAATAAACTAGGTTTCCAGAGAAACCCTGGTTTACTCTTCATGAGCAGCTAGCTTATACATGCTGATTGCTCATTCCAGCTATAAACAGATGTGTCTGAACAAACCTTCTGTCCACAGTTTGTTTATCATGGTGTCTGAATCCAGGAGAACCTGGTGTTTGTGTTTGTCTAGATGTATTTTCATTGTACACATATATTCATGGTTTCAATATGTCAGGGCGTGTATTTTGCATGAAGAAGGTCCCACGGCCAGTCCCTGGAATCTTACGGTAATTGAAAAGATCCCATGTGTTAAGAAAATACTCTGGATAGATACTGATGGAGTAAATGGAGCTATGGCTCAACTCAGTATAACTCATTTTTCTGAGTATATTTCACATTTGTAAGACAGCATACTGTGGTGTGATTGTTCTATATTGTGTCCCATAACCTAGCCTGCTTTCCTCAGGTATTTTGAAGACTAATAATAATCATGTGCCATCAAGTCAATTCTGACTTATGGCAACCCTTTCCAGGGTTTTTTAGGTATAGAATACTCAGAAGTAGTTTGCCGTTCCCTTCTTCTGGGGGCTCCCTGGGACTATGCAGGTTGCCCAACAGGGTGGCTCTACGTGCAGGAGGCACAGTGGGGAATCAAATTCGCAACCCCCCCTAATTACTGAGGTATCCAACGAGCCCCATTTTATCACTAGGATTCCGGTAAGATACAAATGTCACTCCAGTTAGCTTCTGTATATGGACTAAAGGTGGGAGGCATCATCTTCTTATATATTTACTTAATATGCTGCCTTTCTCCCAATACAGGGGCCCATGTGAGCTCAAAAATGGTTATAAACTACATCTGGCTAAAAACAAGGTACGGCTATCATGTTAAAACCAAATTCAACATATTAAAACCAACTCCTGAATTCAACATTTTAAAAACATTCACGGGCACATCATAATAAAGCAAAACTTAAAAAAGCACAGCATCCCCTACTGAAAGATCCTTCCTCTGCAGCTGTATTCTATTGCCAGAAGCCTGCCTGAGGTGAACTGTATTTGCTTGTTGGTGAAAGGAAAGCAGGGGAGGCCCCAATGTTGTCTCCCTTGGACAGGAGTTTCTACAGACTGGGAGCAGCCATTACCAAGGCCCTCTCTCGTGTCCTCAGTAGACATGTTGATGATGGCCTAACTAAGAGAAATGGCCTTTCTTTAATTTTGAAACCCAGGAAAGCTTGCATGGGAAGTAAGCAGAGGCAACAGTGCCATCCCATTACTATTTGTCTAAAGCACCGTAAACTAACTTGTTCTTCCCTTCAAAGAGCAAACGTGGAAGTCCAGTCTTGAAGTTCAACAATGTGGGTGTTATATGCCATCAAATCAGAACTGACATATAGCAACCCTAACAGAGCTTTCAAGATGATAGATCAAAGGAGTAGTTTTATCAACTCCAACCCAACCCCAGTGAGTTTCCATGGCTGAACAGGGACTCAAAACCAATGTCTCCTGAGTCTAGTCCATCATTCTATCCATTACACTGCACTGGAGCTCAGTAAATTTGCTCATAAATTTTAAAGAATAACCCCATTACAAAAGGAGTACATGACAACTGAATCTGGAAGGAAGGAAGGAAGGAAGGAAGGAAGGAAGGAAGGAAGGAAGGAAGGAGGGAGGGAGGGAGGAAGGAAGGAAGGAAGGAAGGAAGGAAGGAAGGAAGGAAGGAAGGAAGGAAGGAAGGAAGGAAGGAAGGAGGGAAGGAAGGAAGGAAGGAAGGAAATGAGTTGCAGTAAATGTTTAAAAAATAGTGTAGGAGGTTGAGTCAGGACCTGAGCATTTCCTAGAAAGTATGCACAATTCCCACCCTTGGCAAAGTTATTTCGTGCAAGTAAGAATACACATATTCAGCTAGTCACCTGAGTTACAGTTGTACCTTTATGCCCAGCAGTTAATCATTGTACGGTTTGCAGAAGTCTCTCCAAATGTTCAGCCAATGACTCATCTTGCTGAGTGCCTGCTCTGCTGCATTTTATGGAGACAGGCTTTTCCCCCCAAAGCCATACTGAAGCCATGAATCAATGCATTTGATGAAGACTAGCTAGTTTTGCAGAAAATAAGTCTATAACATCTTGCCAGTTTAAAAAAGGATAGAGAAGGAAGTGTTTCACAATGGCACTGGCCGTTGCAAAAACAAGGAATGGGCATGATGGCCATCAGATGAATATGTGAAAGCATTCCATTGAACAGTGCTGTACTTAATTACATGAAAATTCCCTCTCCTTTGATCCAAAGGCAAAGTCACTCATTGCTGCCATGGGCCACACCACCTTAAGGAGCCTACTGCTGAGCACCATTCCTTATGACCCTTGCTATCACTGTCTGTTCATTGTAGCAATGACAGGTGCAAGGAACAGTATCAGTCACTGCTCATCCTGCACATTCCCTGAGCAGTGATGTGTTGACTGGACCGAGGAAAAAAAGACAAGTGAATGGATGTAGTGATGGCAATCTCAGCAAGGAGGATGTGTACCTGTTCAAGCAAGTTGGGCTCATTGAGAGCACCTTGGTCAAGGATCTCCCCCTCAAAAAGTGGATCCTTAGTAGATGACAGAGCAATGGCCTGTTCTTTGATGGAAATTATCACATGATATAACCAGACCTTTGAACTGGCCACACTACCTTTTGTCACTACATTACACTGAGAATGGCTATACGTAGTTCAGAGGTGGAGCAATTTGTGGCACTCAGTGGTGGAGCATGTGCAAAGTACTGGGTTTCAGCATCTCCAAATAGCAGGTGATGTGAAAGACTTCTCCCTAATACCCTTCAGAGATCTTCTGCCAGATGGAGAAGAGAATTATCTTGACAAATAAGCAGATGAAGTTTCGTAAGTTAGCTTCTGCTTCTTCACACAGTTGTGTCCAATATTGACCACATCACTTTGAAACAGAGCTTGGAAAAGTTACTTTTGTAACTTGCAATCCTAGCAAAAACATGACAACTTCTCTGAGCACATTCTTGAATTGAGACCATATTTGGCAGAACGTTAGTAGACACCACAGGGTTCCTCCACACCAAATTTGGAGAAGGTCGGGCATATGTTTTTGAAGTTCTAATTCCTGTTTTTTAAAAAACCTTCCTACCCAACCGTACCCCATGATCTTGATTTTCTACTTGTTTTTTTTTTCACAGGTCATAGCAAATTTAGCAATCATTTTTCAAATGTTTCTTGAAAAGGGAATGATTCCTGCTACATTTTTTAAAAAACCTGAAGTTGATCCATCTTGTCATTTGGAAGATACAGAACCTTTATAATGCTTGTTTGATACAGCAATTTTTTCATAAGTCTGGCTTCATGTGCTTATTGAAGTATTCTGTAGCAATTGCCTAAAATGTTTTTTATACTTAATGTGCTGTCAATTCATTTCTAACTTACAGCACCTGTAACAGGGGTTCTGAGGTATGTAAGATACTCTAGAAGTGGTTTATCACTGCCGTCCCCCAGTGACTTTCCGTGGCTGAGAAGGGGTTTGAACCCACGTTTGACTATCTACTACACCACTCTGGTTCTCATTTTGCTCAGTCTTACATGATTTCTGGAAAGAAAGAAAACAAGACAAAGGCTTGCACAATTATGATGCGCTTTGTCATTTAATATTGCTGATTTTCACATTAATAGGAATGAATATTTAGCACAGGATATGTTAAATCCAGGAATATGACAGGAAACATAATTCTTAGCACTGCTGACAAAGAGCTATAAACATGAGGAATAAAGAAGTGATGAGTCAGTTGTAATAGTCTTTACTGGATCCTAAATATTTTCCTGGCAGTAAATAATGCAAATATTCCTCCCCTTGCCCACAAATCTTCTGGCTATCTTCTCCCACGCAGTCCCTAATGAAATGAATAGAAATTTTTGTTCCTTTCCACAGGGTTTACCTGTGGTACATTATGGTTGAGTAATTATAGCATAGACTCCCTCAACCTTCAGATGGACTACATCTTCCATCATTACTCAAGTATTATTGGCTGGCAGCAACTGCCCAATCTCACTCATACCTAAGGCTGCAGAACTACACAATTCCAAAGGAGTAATGTCTACTCATCAGCTCTGCAGACAAGCCCAGCCCTGCCATTAGACACAGTGAAGTGGCCACCTCGGACAGCAAACACCAGGTATAATCAAAGGGCAGTGAACTGTTAGTTAATTAAACTATTATGGTTTTATTTTTACTACCAGGATATTTGTGAGATTCTTCACTACAGTTGCCAAATTCTTCACTACACTACAGATTCTTCACTACAGTTGCCAAATTGATGTGACTGGCCCAGATTACCATGCATCCTGATTTTGGACAGAGCTGCTCTTTCATTGTTGGTTGGTTGGTTGGTTGGTTGGTTGGTTGGTTGGTTGGTTGGTTGGTTGGTTGGTTGGTTGGTTGGTTGGTTGGTTGGTTGGTTGGTTGGTTGGTTGGTTGGTTGGTTGGTTGGTTGGTTGGTTGGTTTGACACAGGTAGGAAAATGTTGCAGACCTTCCCAGACTCCAGGGTTGCCGGCCAAGGTCACCAACTACCTGACCCTTTTAAATGGAGATATCAAGGACTAAATCTGGGACATTTTGCATGTACTGTACAACAGAGCTATTTATTTATTTCCTAAACTTTTTTTTAACTGGAACTATATAATGAATCAAGCAAGAGTTAAAGTTATTAACTTTTCATCACTTCAGAGACTTTCTTTCAGAATAGCCATATTTATTTGCTACATTTCTATCCCATCTTTCCTTCAAAGAGATCAAGACTTTGGACTTCATTTCCCTCCTTTGCGCTCATAAGAACCCTGTGACCTAACTAAGACTGAGAGAATATGACTGGCTCAAGGTCATTCTGTGAGTTTTGCAGCTATGTGGGAATTTGAACCTAGCTCTTCTGAGTCTTTGTCTAACGGTCAAACCACTACACTGCATGGCTGAGTAAGAATTGAAATCTACATCTTCCTAGCTCTGGTTGTTGTTACGTACCATCAGATCACCTCCAGCTTATGGCAACCGTGTGAATGAGCAATCTCCAAAATGTCCTGGAAAACCAAGCCTATGGCTTCCTTTATACAGCCAATTCATCTCGTATTGGGTCTTCCTCTTGTCCTGCTGACGGGATGTGGTGGTGCTGCAGGTTTAACCGCAAAGCCTCTGGGCTGCAAGGTCGAAAGATCAACAGTTGGAATCCACGCGATGGAGTGAGCTCCCGTCGCTTGTCCCAGCTCCTGCCAACCTAGCAGTTCGAAAGCATGTAAAATGCGAGTAGATAAATAGATACCACCACGGTGGGAAGGTAATGGTGTTCTGTGTCTAGTCGCGCTGGCCACGTGACCACAGAAACTGTCTTCAGACAAACGCTGGCTCTACGGCTTGGAGATGGGGATGAGCACCGTGCCCTAGAGTCGGACACGACTGGACAAAATTGTCAAGGGGAACCTTTACCTTTAACTTGTCCTGCTGCCCTCAGCTTTTCCCAGCATTTTTTTTTTTAAAGTGAATCTTGGCTCCTCATGATGTGCCCGAAATAGGACAGACTCAATTTTGTCATTTTTGCTTGAAAGTTCAGTCTTGATCTAGGACCCACTTGTTCATCTTTCTGGCAGTCCAGGGTATCCACAACATTTTCCTCCAGCACCGTGTCTCAAGCAAATAAATTTTCTTCCTATCAGATTTTCTTCACTGTCCAGCTTTCACACCCATACATAGTAATTGGGAATGCAATAGTGTGAATGATCCTGGCCTCAGTCTTCAGTGACACTTGATGATCTTTTCTAATTCCTTCATTGCTGCCTTTCCTAGTCTAAGTCTTCTTCTGATTTCTTGGCTGCAGTCTCCATTTGGAGTGATGATTGAGCCAAGGTATACAAACTCTTTAACAATTTCAATTTCTTCATTATTCTTCATTATCAACATTAGAGCTGTGTTCTTCTTCTGTAGTCATGATTAGAGATGGGGACGAATCGCCATTTTGGTGACTTGTCCTGCTTCGTGATCCGTCAAAGTTGACAAAGCACGAAGCTCCCCCATGAACCGACAAAGCACGAATTTATTTGTCGATTTGTGGGGGGGTTAGACAGCCAGAAGCTGTCTTTTAAAAAGCCTGGCCCCTCCCACCACCACCCCACTGCCGCACCGCTATCTTTGCAAAGGGCAGCCTGGATTCCCTTAAGGCAGGCTAAGGGAATCCAGGCTGCCCTTTGCAAAGATGGCAGCTGCAGCTTCCCTACCCTAGGGAAGCTGCAGCCTGCCATCTTTGCAAAGGGCAGCCCTTACTGCAGGCCGTGGCTGCGGAGGCCACCGCAGCGGGTGGCGCTGGATCATGGCGGCGCTGGATGGTGGCAGCGGCTAAGGTAGGGAGAGGAAGGGGGCAGGGGATAGGCTGTGGGGGTGGGTGGCTTTGGGGGGTGGCTGCCTATCGGCCCACCGATCAGCTGATTGGCGGGCCCATAGGCAATCTCTTCCTATGGGAGACAAATAAAAATGGGGATATATTCATCCCTTCGTATTCGTCGAGGTCTCTGGAACTGACGAATATGAAGGGACGAATATTTAACGAATCAGCGATTTCTCATGAATATCGCAATCCGTTTTTTTAATTTGTCCCCATGTCTAGTCATGATCTTTGTTATTTTACTGTTCAACTGCAATCCTGTTTTGGCATTTTCTTCTAAAATAGTTTCAAGTCATTGTTGCTTTGTGCCAGTAAGATGGTGCATACTGATGTTTCTTCCACCATTTTTCACTCCTCCTTCATCTGAATTTAGTCCGGCTTTCCATATGATATGTTCTGCATACAGATTGTACAGATAGGGAAATAAAATGCACCCTTGTCTGACACCTTTTCCAAGGGGAAACCTTATGTTTCTCCATATTCTGTCCTAACAGTAGCTTCTTGTCCACAACACAAGTTATACCTCACATCAATCAAGTGCTGAAGGATACCCATTTTTTTCCCATAACAATCCATAGCTTCTCTTGAGGCTTTGCTGTAGTCATTAATGCATTTGCAATATGGTCTTGAATGCCTCTTCCTTTTTAAACAGCTTGACCATCAGCCTTTATTGCAGCACCCTTGAACATCACTTTACTTGTATGGAAAAACAGAGCAATGGTCATATACCATTTCCCCGAAAATAAGACCTAATCTGAAAATAAGCCCTAGTATGATTTTTCAGGATGCTCATAATATAAGCTTTACCCCAAAAATAAGCCCTAATTAAGTGAAACCCCGCCCTCCACCATTGTGCAGCAACCAGAAGAAGATGACATGACTGTATTTGAATAAATGTAGATTGTTGTACATGAAAAAAATAAAACATCTCCTGAAAATAAGCCCTAATGCATTTTTTGGAGCAAAAATTAATGTAAGACCCTGTTTTATTTTTGGGGAAACACGGTAGTTACTGCACTATTTGGTGTCTCCTTTCTTGGGGATTGGGATATATATTGAAAGTTTCCAGTCTGTAAGTCATTGTTTTGTTTTCCATATTTGTTGGCATATTCTAGTTAGGATTTTGACAGAACTGCTGGATAACTCAGTGGTTTGGGTATCTAGTTGTGAAGCCAGGGTTGATATTTTGATTCTCCACTGTGCCTCTTTGAGAGAGGCTGGACTCAACTATCCACAGGTTCTCTTCCAGCTCTGAAGTTAAAAGAAGAAGAAGAATTATTCTACTGGTATCCCATCTACCCCTGGTGATTTATTTCTTCATAGTGCTTTCAGAGAAACTTTCACTTCATTTTCTAAAACTGCAGTTTACCATTGCCACCCTCTGTGAATTTCCATGGCTGAGCAGGGATTCAAACCCAGGCCTCCTGAGTCATAGTCTGACACTCTGTCCATTCTATCCCAATAACTAGTTGATTACAAATAACAGGTTACTTGCAATTAATTCCTTTCTCCAATAATAAAGGTAAAATTCAGTCATGTTACAATTTAACAATGGGGGATAACTCTGCTCCTTTACTTATTTTTACAATTATTTGGATGTGGCCTCATTGAATGGGGAGGAGGAATATCACATGAGTCAAATGCAGGCTCATGCTGAATATTCTGCTATTTGGGATGTTGAGATGATGATGATGAGTTGTCCAGGAGGAGTATGTATTTTGTAACTGAAACTACTTATTTTATTTAACTTCTGAAGGTGGAAGGTAGAGAGATGTTTTTAAAAAACAGTATTAGCAACCAACTACTTTACTTTTTGGTCTTTGGAAATAGAATTATAACAAATTACTTCTCAAAAGTAACTTCCAAGGTCTACATGTATATACACTGCCATTCTATTCCAGAAATGGCCGTGTTAAATTCTACACAGACTTGGCATAAGATGTTTTCTTTTTTACTTGCAAATATATGCAGAAATACCATATTCTCAGAAATGTGGCCAATCCCAGCTGATTTCAGTTAAATATGAGTCCATTGCTCTCTTTTATTTCTGGGGGACCACTGTCCCCCACTTCAAAAAGAGGGACTGAAGAGATCAACCATTGATAATTTCTCTCTTTATCTTTATCTCTTTGTTTGCAGCTTCGAATGCCATCCATACCTGCTTTGTCTTTGTAATTGTTTTAATTAGCTACTCAGCATGGGCCCCTGACAGTACTTGTGATAGAGCATTATGGCCCACACAGCAGGATAGAGCCGGCTGTTAACATGAAACACAGACATTATGGCAGGCTTAATTTCTTTGTGTCAAATTTATTCCCCCCTTTACCTTTTTTTTTTTATCCCCACCCCCACTGACCTCTTTTGGGGGGGACTTCCAAAGGGTTATTACTGCTAAGCTGATGCTAAGCTTGGTTTTTCACATAGTGAAGATTTGCCAAAAACTCTTCCTCTGGCAAATAAACACAAAAACTATCGGGCAGGAAGGTGTAAAAGCCAAGTTTGGGGATAAGGGAAACATTTTGGAAAATGAATACATAAAAATAAATGTATCTGAGATTGGCAAACAGCCCACTCAGTAATTATTTGGGAAGCTTCTGGACTCCCCCCCCCCCCAATGTCTTGGGTTGTGGGGGTACTTTGTAGGTACTGTTTGTTCTTACACCACATCCTTCTTTTGTAAATAGGGATCTGGCTGTTCAATTATGATGCAGATCCACAGGAATTAGCAGTAAACTTTGGAATGAGTTACCCTTTGCAGACCATTCTGTCATTTAACAATGCAAAAGGGCTGCCAATATCCATGTGTTCCTTGGATTTCTAGCATTTTAAAGTGCTATTTTCTTAGACATCAAAACACCAGCTGGCCACTTTTCAAAGTTTGGGGAGGGGAAAGAAAATTCTGGTGGATGTGCACATAGGAGGAGAGGACGGACATTTCTATAATAGGATTTCCTTAAAATATGAATTGCATAAACTTAACTTCAAGTAATTTGGTGCCAATTATTACATCAGCCCAGCTGTCCTCGGAACCTTCATAAAAGCATCTGATTTATTAACCAGGAATGTTATAAAGGGGTTTTTTTTTCTGTTTGAAAAGTAAAGTGTAAAGTCTTTGTGTTTTAAGCTTTAACTTGTTAACATACTTGTTGGCTTTTGAAGATAAGACTGCTTTTGATGTTGGATTTAGTATGCCACAGAATGGTATGCATGTTTTTAAAAGGGCTATTTGCTTTTTCCAGTATAAAGTGTGTATTGGAAAATCTGATATCTGGCATCTGTAAACGTGTAAAAGCCATCTTACCAGTCCGAACCCCCAAAGTAGATATCTCAAGGCATTTATGGGTGAAAAGGTTCAATGGATCACTTATAAATGAACAAAGGAGTAACATATTAAAAATAAATAAATAAAGTAGACCAAGTTGTATTTAATGTTGAATATGTCTGATACGAATACCCATAATTCACAGATGTTTCCTTTCGTATGTGACTGGCTTGATTGAATATCCAGTTGCTTCCAAATAACACTTTTTGTGTATTTATTTAATATTTAAATTTTATTTATTCTTTATGTGGGCAAATACATAATTATGACACTGTGCAATGCTAGGTAGACAAAACAAAACAGCAGGTTTCAAGAAAATGTCTAACCAGGTAACCTCTCTTATATTCTGGTTGTGCTGGAGTTGTTTTCTCAACTCAACAGTTTTAACCAACTAATTGGTCAAAATTGATCATTAACCAGCAAGCAGCCTTCATTTCTAATCATGACCTCAGGCCAGTAATTACAAATGGTAGATGTTGCATGCTTTGGTCATTTACAGGATGCTTCCCCAAATTAAAGGGCCAAACTACATGTGGAACAGAGGCTCTGTACTTAGATCTTTCCATGTCTTTTTTCTTTTGTTATTAAAAGCAGTTGGGGTTGGGGGTTGGATGGACACCGTTCCATGGAAAGAGGGCTTAACTCCCTCTCATGCTGATTTCCTGATACAAATTACTCACTCTGCAGTCACAGAGGGAAGAACAGAAAAGGCAGAAGTATGAGAGCCGGCTTGAATTGTCCACCAAGTGATAGCTGCGGGCCCAGATTTTTTAAGAAGGAAGGCTGCTGGTTGAGACCTCCAGATGGCTCTTGTTCATTTAGATCTCTGGCCATGACTGTTGCCTGGAAGCCGCCTTGCCTGTTTGTTTGATCTACTTCCATCTATTCCCCTGTGGGGTTACCCATTTTGGAGCACTGGAGCCAAATTTCATACAGTATATCGTAGGGAGAGCATCTATTTATTGTTATTTATTTGTTCAAAACATGAATATACGGCCTTTCTCCTCAAAAAGACCCAAGGCAGTTTATCATATTAAAACAAACAATATAAAAAAGCTTTAAAAAGCCCCTCACAATTAATTATTACAATATTAAAACAGACTGAAACAAATATGAAATTAAAAGCTAGGGGACAAAAACAGTAGAAGCCCTTCTAAAAACACATGGGGGGAAAAAGCTTCACACACAAAAGAAGGACACATTTCTTAGCAGAAAGAGGATAACTTAGTGTACAGATTTGCATAATATCTGCATATACTAATTGTATATGAGTAAATGTGGAAATATGGATCACAACCCGTGATCTATGTTCTATGTCAGTAGTCTGTCCAGGGAGCAACTGCTGATGGGCACCTTTAGTTACTTATTGCCTTATTTGTTCCTTCTCCTTAAGTCTTTAAATCACACTTCCTGTAGGACCAGCCTTTAGATATAGGGTGCATTCAAATAGAGGGCTGCCATTTATATAAGATGACAGATGACCCAGAGATTCTGATTGGCTCCTTTTCTCTGACATAATACTGTACCATGCTTTGAGCACTGTTAGATTTCTTTGCTGCTTTAGTCTGCTTGGATTTGTGCTTGTTTTGGTCATATCTCTGACTTATGGGTGCAATGCAGAGTCCCTCCAGAATCTGCCTAACATCAAGCCTGGTTTCATCAGGAAGAATTATCAGGAAGCTAGCAGGCCCCACATCTTGGCAGAATCTCCTGTTACCCTGGTATATGTCTTGTACCCAGCCTGACTAATAAGGTCTAGGAGTCAACCACCATTTTAATTTCTCACAGTATTTGCAATGCAGCCTCATTCAGTCCAAATTACTCTAATAAATGTAAACGGCAGCTCTAGAGTGGTACCACTGCTTCTCCCTCATCCCCAAAACACATGTGTCTATTGTTACGCACCAGTGTGGAAAAGACACCAAGGAGTATTTTATCAAGATCCCTGCAAATCTGACACCCATCCTTGTCCTTACCTGATACCAGCCCGCATCACCATGCAGATTAATATTCATGTCCCAGGCAGTTTTCCGGCATATGGTACAACTCATATTCAATGCTTTGGTTTTCATTATCTTATCTAATTTAGGATGGTAAGCAGAGACAGCCCTGGTTAGTATGTGGATGGGAGACCACAAGAATAAACAAGATGCTGTACTTCTTTTGAAACCCTGGAGAGCTGCCGTTCAGAGTTGACAACACTAGGCTAGATGGATCAGTGCTCTGATCCAATACAAGGCCGTTTCCAGTGTTACAGGAAGAAGCCATGCCACTCTATCATCAGCACCATAACTTACTGTACTTTCAACTGTGCCATCACAGATCTTTACTTCTGGAATGTCCAACTTGCATTTTTGCTATAGGATTGTTTCCAAAATCACTGAACTTTTCAAAACTCATCATGATACTCGAGGCTGAAACACTCAAGTTTGTTGCACAAGGTTTCTGGCATTAATGCTTAGCTAGCTTGCACAGTGCAAACAGCGGGTTTATAATGGCAGCTGATTATTTTCTAGTTTTCATTTTGAAATAGATGGTGAAATGTTGACATACTGAGAGCAAACATCACAAAATCTTTGACTGGGTCAATAGGTTACTCACAAATGTGTGGGAAGGTTAATCCCAAAGCTCCTGTCCTCCTGAAGTACCCATTGTTTTATGTATCCATAACCCTGGAAAAAATATCATAAAGGACCTACTCTTTAAACCCCTCCACCCTCCCATTTCCAGGAAGCTAAATTCATACACTTCTCACAAATGAATGACACGTAATCCACAATTTTTATGACCTCTCACTGCACTTCCAAATTAGTTTTTTGGTCACAGTAACGAGGACTATTTTTCTTTCTGTTCAAGTTTAATAAAACTGCGGGACCATCTATTCAAGAGCAGCATGGTTGTTTGCTGGCATTAATGGTTTTACAAAGGGTAAAGTTTTGAACTCACAATGTTTAAGGGAGCATGTCTATGTGTGGTGCTTTCTAAAGCAACGTGGTATAGCCAGTCTGCTGCCCTTCAGATGGGAACTAGAGGCCAGCAGGTTTCACATGACTGGATTAGATTATTGAAGTAGGACTGGGAAACCTAAGCCCAAATCCTGATGCAGCCGTGAAGTTCTCCGAGCGACCTTGGACAGTTTCTCCATCTAATCTATCTTGCAGAATTACTATGAAGATAGTGGTAGGAAATCAAGTACACTGACTTGATGTCTTGGAAAGAAAGGTAGGATATAAATATAGATCTGGAAAGTGTTTTTGCAATTACATTTGGCTGCAGGTGATTACTTTACCCAGTGTGGTGTAGTGGAACAGGGTGAAGGACTAGGACGTAGGAGGCATGGGTTCAAATCCCCACTCAGCCATGAAAACTCACTGGGGTGTGGGACTGATAGAGCCACTCCTTAAATATCTCACTTACCTTGAAAGCCATATTAGGGTCACTATAAATTGGTTCCAACTGGACAGCACGTAACAACAACAATAATAGGTGATCAAAGTTCTTTTGATCACAAACTCTGCCTTACCTGAGCTCCTGTTTCCAGAAGTCTATAATCACTTACTACCAAATACAAATCCTTGTTTGGATCTTCCCACAAAATGTGCAAAAACCTCTGGAGTATGGGAGCATGAGGAAGGAGGCTGGCTACTTATCTTCCTACTTTTGCTGGCTACATATCTTCCTACTTTTGCCCCTCTCCGTGCAAACAAATGCCTGCCTATGGGACTGTTACCTGATGGGTTTGTGCCCTGAGAATTGACACAGGAGTGTTTGCATCTGCAGCTTCTTGAAACAGGATAGCATGTTATGATGTTTTTAAGGGGACTAGTTGTATTTATGAAAAGATCACTGGGAGGGCTGAAAGCCTGGCCATGTATTTCCAGAGCAACAGTGCCTAGGCCCCACTGCATGCTGGGTTAGCAGAATCCTATGCAGCACCTTATCAGGAAGAGCTGTCAGCAAAGAATTCCAATAATCCAATCCAGAGGTCAGAAGTGCAAGAATAAGCACCTACAAATCGGATTGAGCGAGCAAAATGGCAAAGCCAACTAATATTCCACAGATGACAAAGTGGGCTAATTCATCAGGCTTCACAAGTAATGAATGGAGATTGATTGGTGTAAGACATCTAACCTTCACCTTTTCCATTTTTTAACTTTACAGTAACCTGGAGTGGTAACCTTTCACAAAGCAACCTCAGCCTAAGAATGGGGGGAGTCAGGACAGGCAAATGGATTTATGGAGAAAATGTGCCTTTTAACTTAATGATTAGAATCATCCTTGCAGCTGAGGGGAGTTGCTTGTCAAATATGTTTAAACTATGAATTTAAAAAATAATGGTGGGCTCATGACAACTATTGTTACATGCTTTTCTTCCAGTGAGAGGCTCCTCTCCCCCATTTTTCCTCACAACAACCCTTTGAGGTAGGTCATGCCTGGCCCAAGATCACCTAACACATGTCAGGACTGCAAAAGCAATTGAACCTGGACCTCTCAAATCCCATTCAACAGTCCAAGCAACACAAATTGTACCACATCTAGGACACAGGACACAGCTGGCTTGCAAGTCCTTTGAGAACTGCAGAGCTGGAAGGAACCCTCTAGATCATTGGTCAAGGTGGCCCAGTGGAGAATCGAAGTCCCAACCTCTGGCTCCACAGCCAGAGACCTAAACCACTGAGCAATAAACAACAAAACTCAGTTTGTGGGTAAAAAATGTTTTTGAAAAATTAAAATGCAACCTGTCAAGCAGGGGAGAAGCTAATTCACATGCATGCGCGCGCACACAGGTACCAATCTCACTTAATTTCAACAACTTGCTAATCAATATTTGATTTACAGTTGACTGTGTGAATTAATCCAAATGAAAAAGCTTTGTGTTAAGAACTCTGCAAAACCCCTGCCTGTGAGGGTAGGTCTGTAAGTGCTTCCTTCTCACATGCAAGCAGCACTTTGATGGTATTTTCCCTAAATGGCAAAAAAAGATAAAAGCCAAGTTAAAGCACTTACAAGTTCCATTGATTCCAATGAGACAGTTAAGTACATTCTTGAAAAATAAGAAAACAATGGCTCTCTAAAACGGACAATGGGGGAAATAACAAAGAGAAGAGAGGGAAAGGGAATAGACGGGAGAGTCTGGGTTGAGCAAATATAAATACTCTCAGCTTATTTTCACAATTAGAAATGAGGATTAACAGAATATGAGCCTTAATTAATTAATGTTAATTAATCATATTGAGACTTGTAGAGATTCTTCTGCACATGGGTCTGTGTGCCTCTGCAGAGAATATTTGTTCCCAAAATTGCAAACAGCACAAAGAAATAACAAAACTGAAGGAAGGGTCACCTGACTCCATTTGAAAGGCAATCAACAGTAGAATGGATAAAAGCAAAGAATCTTTCACCAAGTATATTATTAACCTGTGGAATTTACTGCATATGGATATTTTACTGAAGCAAATGCTCTGGAGGACTTTAAGGATTAGATGCATAAATGCAAAAAAAAGAGAGAGAGAAAGATAAAACACATTTATTTTGGTTGCTCACTAGGATTAAAGGCCAAAGTACATATTTAAATGAATGTCTGGAGTCAAGCCACGGATCCTCATTGCATTTTGCCACCCTTAAAGAAAACCACATTGATGGAATTACTGTATCCCCTTTCACTCTGATTCCACACACACCCCAATAACAATAACCACAAAATGCCATACTGTCTGCATCTGAAAAAAATGTGTCAATGTAATCCATGAAAGTGCACACTAAAATAAATCTGTGATGCAAGACTCTTCCTTTTCATTATAATTTAGATAATAAGGCAACATACTTCCTCATGGGGGGAATCTGTGATCAGGACTTCTTCTTTCCTTAGGGACTAACACAGGAGAGAGCAAGGTGTAGCCTACAGACCACATGCAGCTCCTAAAACAGCTTTGGAGGGGGCACCAAATGAACTAAATTTGGATTGGATTTAGCTCTTTTCCTTTTCCTTTCTTTCTTTTTTCTTTTGAGATTCTGTGAGTATGCGTGCATTCCTGGCTCCTGTAGCACTGCTATATTGGCTGTTGGCACAAGCCACACCACTACAGTCTCTGCCACTACAACAAGCAGCACCATAGCTAAACAGTGTGATGCAACAGAATGGACAGACTGGTTTACCATTCCTATCTTCTGCGGACATCTTGGGACAGTGCAGCTTGCCCAAGGCCACACAGGCTGGGACTACTACTCACAAGACAGAGCCACGTGATGCCCTTCCTTCTGTACCCTCTTGCATCACAGAGTCAGTGCAGTTGCAGTTCTAGTAGGGGCAGGGCATGGCTGTTGTGGGAAGGAAAACCCAAGAAATTGCCTGTCCCTCATTTTAAAAATGTAGATACCACCTTTCAGCTATGAGCAATGAGGAAGTAGAAAGATAAATAATAATACATTTATGGTATTAACTATTTTGAAATAGAACACATTGACCTTGAGAAGAGAAATCTCCCTGGAAAAGACCCTGATGTTGGGAAAGTGTGAAGGCAAGAGGAAAAGGGGATGACAGAGGACGAGATGGTTGGACAGTGTCATCGAAGCTACCAACATGAATTTGACCCAACTCCGGGAGGCAGTGGAAGACAGGAGGGCCTGGCGTGCTCTGGTCCATGGGGTCACGAAGAGTTGGACACGACTTAGCGACTAAACAACAACAACATTGATCTTGGACTTCAGACAAGCATAAACTAGCATTTTTGGTAGAGTACACTTTGCGCAACCAGTTCTGTGCTAGATTACCTTTCTTGCAATACCCTCTATACCCTTTATGGCCTCTTTTAGTGATGGGAGTTGTAGTCCAAATAGAATTTGGACTACAACTCCCATCACTCCAGCCAGCAATACCTATATTGGTTATGCATGATAGCTGCTGTAATCCATCACCTCCAGAGACTGCTTCTCTAAGGATGGTAGCACTCAACAAACTGCTTGTGAAAAGCAGAGTGAGCTTCCAAAGTGCTCCAGATACACCTGAATTACAGCATGTGGGGACCTGTGGAGTGTAGACAATTGATTCTATCACATTTTTAGTTAATTATCTATGAGATGGGAACTGACTGGAGGCAGGGGGTGGGGAATCCACACAGATAGCTCATGGCTAAAATTAGAAGCTAGCAAGAATAGGCAGTTACACAAGGTACTTAAATGCAAGTAAGGCCAAGCAAACAAGCTTCGAACCCAGCACAACCATAAGAACAACACCTGTCATGATCAACAATCTTCTGGTCCCCACAGCTCTGAAAGAAATAAGTGAGCATCAAACCCAGGAGGAATCTGACCCCCCTGCTGGGATTAACTGTGCCTGATAGTGGCAATGCTGGCTGTAGGATTCTGGAAGTATTAGTCTCAAACAGAACAACAACAACAACAAAATGGTGATTTTTCTGCTTGTCTCTTGTTGTCTTTCTTTGTTCCTTTTGGTAGCTCTGATGCCTGATGGCAGAGCCATAAATCCTAACAACCAGCAGAGATGGACAAAGCCTTCTGGTCTTCCTACAGATCATTGTTTTGAAAAGCACCACAGTATTTTATTTTCACTCCATAATTGGTTTCTGGAGATAAGTGTCCTTGCATGAAAGGGCCACAGTGAAATGGTTTTCACTGGGGAACCATTATGGCTCACTCAGCCATAAAAAGGTTAGATAAGATTAAAATCTTTTTTATTCTGATAATATATTTAATATAGTCTTAATATTGTAATTTATTGTGGGTTTTTTAGCTAAACCTGTTGTTGTTTTTTAAGTGTATATTGTAAGTTGATTTGGGCCCCACAAGAGAGAAAGTTAGGATACAAAGAAACACACATACCACAAAGCAGCAAATGGTAGCCCTTTATATTTTATTGAAAAATAATGTTTACTTTAGCAGAAAATCTTCCCTGTTATTGCGTGTCTTCAAAGAGAATATTGTCAAAGCAAAGATTGTAGAATTGCTTTGTCCATGAAATGAAAACAGATTTTAAAAATATGCTTGTAGGACATATGTAACAGTGAAGAGCTGATCTGAAATATAGAACCATGTTACAGAATAAGGTGAAATTGATCTAATTTGGGGGTTCAGAGGAAGCCATTTTCTACTAGGTGAAAGTCTTTGTCCATCTAGCCCAGTATTATTTATTCCACTGTTTACAAGCCTTTTAAAAAACCTGGTCCTTTTGATGAACAACAATAACAAAAACATGGTCCTCTTTCTTCATCCCCTCCTAATTTTCTTTGAAATTTGATAATATCACAACTAAAACCAAATTGAAGTATTTGTAAGTTTAGGGAGTGAAAAATTCATTTCAATTAGTTCAATTAAGTAGGTGTGAATAAAAAGTGTTTGTGTGTGAGCGTGTGAACAAACTACACAGTGTCTCTCCTGAAACTCGGATACCTGCTGCTGGAGGGGTATATGCACCATTGCCTGAAACTCGATGGTCTACTCTGAGTTTGCCAGAATGAAACTCCTCTGCAGCTCATTTTTGGTGGTGTGAAAAGCAGACATAATAGTTATCTAATGTATTGTATTTTTACTGCCATAAATGGGAGGCTTGTTTGTGGGATTTCCTGCCTAGTGTGCCAAAATAATTTGGCTGACTTTGAGCCCTATGCAACTTCACAGGTTTGTGGGTGGCGGGAATCTGCTCTCTTTGGCCATCCTTGACACTGGCTGGCAGAGACTGTGCGTCAGAGCTTCTTTCCTGTTATATATGCAATCCTTAAAAAAAAAAAAAGCAAGAAGAAGGAGCTGAATCTGATACCTTCTCCATATGATTCAGGCCCTGTAGCACAGGATTAAGATATTTCCCTGCACTGTGTTTTTCATCTGACAAGCATCACACTCATTGCATATCTGGTTTCGTAGTCAGTTGTTCTCACCAAGGAAGCCTGAGAATAACTATAGCTGTTCGAGGAGGCCCTTGGCATCTCTAGCAAATAATTCTCAGCACTTTCTCAAAACAATCATGCAGAGGGTTCTTGGAGAAAGATTACAAGGCTGATCTTGTTTAAACCCAGAAGGCTCTGTCGTACTTGCTAATGGGACAGGGTCACACAAACACAATTATTTGTATATATATATATAACCAGTCTCCATTCCTCCTGTTCACCTTATAACCCAGCATCAGAACTAGACTTTTTCTAACACGGATCTCAAGAAATGAGCATCAGATGATACATGTATCTCACATGGGCTTCGGCCCTCAGGTTGTCTGGCTCCAGGGTGGAAACTCATGCATGCATGCGTGTTTGCTTGCTTCATTAAAAGTATTTATAAATTACTTTTTTGCCCAGTACAGCCCCAGATTATAACAAGGCCCTGATTTCTGCCAAGCTCCAGATGCAGAACAGGGTTCGAATCATGCAGACTCATGTGCAGGTGCAGCCCTGTGACCGGCTTACTCAGCCAAAGATGGATCAAGCCCTTTGCCTTTAGGGGGATTGGAAAGGAGGAGTTATTAATCTCGAGAGTTTTATCTATGCTCCAGCGTTCTAACTTGTTCTCCACTGTGCTTCCCTGATTAGGGCTGGACTCAGTGATCTGTAGGGTTCCTTCCAGCTCTGCAGTTCTAAGGTAATGATGGTTCTAACTTGTTAGCAGAAAACAGAATCAAATCAAACAGCTTGAGTCCCTATTTTTATTTCATCTTGTTATTGTTATCTATGTCAATTGCTTGATTGGCCACACCAAGTATAGCAGGAAAATTCTGACTTGACGGGTTTCAGTGGGGCACTAAAGACTTCTGTCTCTTCTTGGATTTTAGGAAGCGTGACATCATAGCACAGGGGAAAGAAACATGGGGATCCCCAGCCCAGGTTCGTCCCTCTCAGCTCCTTTCAAGGCTTTTGAGAATTCTTTGTGCTCTACGTTGGTTGCAAAGCTGGCTAGCCAGGTTGCCAGATCTGGTGGTGTTGTATTATGTTTCAAAGTACAGAGCATAGTTCAATGATGAACTTTGGAGCATCCTTTCTCCCAGGCGAGTAATACTTATACGGAGAAAATCATTCATACAGCTGTTCATCCACCTGCCTATGAAGGCATTAAGCAAATGTAAGCAAATTCACCATATTGCAGGTAAGGATTGCTGGACTATATGTTGCCAAGTGCTCTAGTTGCAGCCTACTCTGTATTCAAAATCAAGGCTATCACAACTATATATAGTATTTTTATGGCAGCAAAATCACATCCTTTCTTGAACAGTCTAATGCAAAATACTATGACTATTCCCAACTTAAAGAGACAGGATGGAGGCGAAGTTATGACATTTAGAACAGTGAAGTGATCTGAACTTGGAAACATTACTTCATTGGGCTACAACTCCTTGACAGCTGGCTGGGGGATTCTGGGAGATGCCGTTTGCAAAACTAATGCTTCCAAATTCTGGATATCACATCAAAGTTGTAACTCAGATTTGGGTCTTGTCAGTGCAGATCAATGCTTCTTCAACCACTGCAGGACCATGCTACCTTTGCGAAGTTAGTATTCGCCTAGAGTCTGAGTCAATGAGAAAATGGATAGTGACATGGATAGAATGTTGAACTAAGGCTCGGCTATGGAAACTTATTGGGAGGAGGCAATGAAAAATATCCCCTTGAACATCTCACATCCCTCAAAAACCTACTAGGGTCTCGATAAGTCAGGAATGACTTAATAGTACATAACAATGACAATTCTAAAAAGGAACTGAGCTGTAAAATTCAATCTGTGCAGCCTTGTTCTTCTTCGTGGCCTCTGTGAATCACACCCTGGGTGATTCGCGCCTGCGCGGACCCTCATCGGAAGATTCTAGAGCTTCTGCGGTAGCAATAAACACATTAGAATATGCCCCTCCCCACCCGTATAAGTACCTTGGCGCCAAGCGTCCTCTTTCAGTTTCTTTCAACCGCCGCATTGAGAGCCTCATAATTCCGCTTCTGTGAGTAAAAGAGAAAGAGAGTTTATTCTTGATTCCTTCCTGTTATCAATCTTTTTTCCTTTAAACTATTAGCTCAAACTCATTATCATCAGAGATTTTTTCCTTTCCCCTCGCTCGGCCTCCGGCCGCAGCACCCCCCCCCCCCCTTCAATCATCGGTTTTTCTCCTCAGTTATTGTCTCCTATTCATGGCCTCTTTGGGCCCGTTTAAGCACTGCATTGTCTGTGATAATAAGATCCCACTTTCCAACGGACGCACTCATTGCAAATCCCTCACAGTCCACGCCAAATGGTCTCACAGAGAAAAACTGCTCCACATAAACCAGTTGGAGCTACTAGCCATCATAAAGGCCTGCAAGGCTTTCAGAAACCTTCTTGTAGGAAAAATGGTACAGATTGCCACCGACAACACCATGGCGATGTACTACATCCTAAAACAAGGCGGCACTCACTCCCCAGGTCTCCTCTACCTAGCGGTTGACCTCTGGGAGTGGTGTCTGCAACATCACATCTGTCTCACAGCCTTACACATCGCTGGTCAAGACAATGACCTAGCAGACTCGCTCAGCCGTACAGATGCCCAAGCTCACGAGTGGGAACTAGATCAATCAGTTCACCAACTATGCCGGAAATGGGGCACACCGACTCTCGATCTCTTTGCCTCCCGAGCGAATCGGAAATGCCAACTGTATTGCTCCCGAGCAGGAATAGGAAAACATTCCCAGGGAGATACGTTTGTCGGCCGTTGGCCCAAGACTCTTACCTACCTTTTTCCGCCGTTCCCTCTCCTCCACAAAGTTGTCGTCCGTCTACAACAAGACAAAACCAATGCCATCGTTATAGCCCCTTGGTGGCCAAGACAGACTTGGTTCCCAGTTCTCCTCAGTCTCTCATCAGACATCCACCATCTCCCCCGCCTGCCACACCTTCTCACACAGAACAACTCCCAAGTCCTACACCCGGACTTACCTGTTCTGCACCTGGAAGCGTGGAGGATTCTCCCTCGTTAATGAACGTTCTTCATCATGCCAAAAAAACCATCCACAAGGAAAGCCTACCTGTACAAATGGAAGAAATTTCAATCCTTTACCAAATCTTCCTCCTCATCATCCATCAATCCATCACTTTCCATTGTTCTCCGCTTCCTCCTACATCTCAAATCCAAGGGCCTCTCCATCTCATCCTTGAGAGTCTACCTTTCGGCAATAATATCATACCAACCTCCAAATTCTCCAGCAGCAAACTTCTTCAAACATCCAACAACGAAACGTTTTCTGAAAGGTCTCTCTGATATCTATCCCGATACTCGACCTCCCTCTCCACAATGGTCACTAACTCTTGAAACAGCTTACCAAAGCTCCTTTTGAGCCATTAGCTACAACTGACTTAAGACTCCTCACCTTTAAAACATCTTTTCTCGTAGCCATCACCTCAGCTCGACGAGCTAGTGAATTGGCAGCTTTACGCTATGACTACCCTTATCTACAATTTTTCCCAATAAGGTGAAGTTATTCATGGACATTTCCTTCCTCCCCAAAATTGTCTCTCAATTTCATCTTTCCCAGCCGATTGTCCTTCCTTCATTTTTTCCGTCATCTTCTTCAAACCAAGAAAAAATACTCCATATGTTGGATGTCAGAAGAGCTCTTGCTTTTTATCTCCAACGTACCCAACCTTTTAGACAGTCATCTCGTCTCTTCATAAGCCATCAGCTACCTACAAAAGGCCGTCATCTGACTTCCTAATCTATCTCCAGATGGGTTGCCTCTACCATTCATTTGGCTTATCTACTTGCTCGACAACCAGCCCCTAGAGTGGTTTGCCCTCACTCCACCAGGGCAGTGGCAGCCTCTACAGCCTTTCTCCGCGGCGTACCTGTTCCAGACATCTGCACCTCTGCCACTTGGGCACAGCCGTCCACATTCATCCGTCATTATAGACTCCACCTCCAGCAGAATTCTGATGCGGCATTTGGACGTGCTGTTCTAGCCTCTACCTTGGTGTGACACCCTGCCTCCGGGTAAGACAGCTTATTAGTCACCCAGGGTGTGATTCACAGAGGCCACGAAGAAGAACGACAGGTTACCCACCTGTAATTGTAGTTCTTCGAGTTGACCTCTGTGATTCACACATCCTGCCCGTCCTCCCCTCTGTCACGCCATTGTTCGCTTACTATTAAGCGGCGGTTGACACAACTGAAAGAGGATGCTTGGCGCCAAGGTACTTATACGGGTGGGGAGAGGCATATTCTAATGTGTTTATTGCTACCGCAGAAGCTCTAGAATCTTCCGATGAGGCTCCGCACAGGCGCGAATCACCCAGGGTGTGAATCACAGAGGTGGGTAACCTGTCGTTTCTTCTTAGTTTTTATCCCAAAATACATCCCCCACTAAATTGGAAAAAAACCCCACAGTATGCTTTAACCATCCAACAGTCTTTTTGTAGGACTGTGATGCTTCACAGTTCAGTTAGAAATTTGCTATATATAAGACTACAGTCCTACAAATAATCAGCAATAAGTACTAATAATGCCATGCCCACACATGTGAGATTCATTTTTTTTTATTATTTCAATTAGTCTGCCTTCTGAATAGGTAACTATAGGCCTATTTTGTCGAACAGAAGCAAATCCCCTCAATTTGGGAAAAAATGTATTTTGAAATAAACATGGTAAAGATTGCAGCCAAATTGTGAACGTTTAAAGATGAAATCAAAATTTTCTCTGTATATGGTAAAGGAAGGGAGCATTTAACATTGTGAATATTTCTTCCTTGTGTTGAGCCTTTCTCATGTGTAAATTTGTGCTGATATGACACAGCTCCAAACATACCTTTCTAGGCAGTTGATGACAATGCTGTCTTACCACATGACTAAATTATTTCATTATGTTGTTGACTACCACAGTCATTTACAAGTAAAGCAGTAAACAAGAAAGATCAGTCCGGGCATAATAGGAATTACATTTTAAAACCAAGGAAAGGGGGAAGGAGGAGGAAGAGGAGTTACAAAAAAAAAAAAAATACCATGTTCCTTCAGGGCCACTTTAAAAAAAACATAGTCAGGTTCAGAGGTCAAACTCTATGTGCTTTCTACATAACACAACTTGGTGAACGGTGGTATAAAATTCACCGACGTAAAATATCTGATCTAGAATTATTTAATTTTAGTAAATACTTTGGAGTGAGATATTTATATTCTTTTAGGACATTTTTAAGCACATGCATTTTTTTTCAAGTTTTGTGAAGACCAACTACATTCTGCCCCACTGTAATCAAATGCTTTCCCCAAAAAGCCATGGAATGTGCCATAATTTGTCAAAAAGGAGAAAAAAAAACCTTACTGACAAGATTTTAGTAAAGTCCACTATAGCC